>CM053412.1:21815115-21994608 GCA_028644305.1 Xerus rutilus | reverse complement strand
GCTCACGCTTGTAATCCCAGCACTTAGGGAGGCTGAGACAGGAGAATCGCGAGTTCAAAGCCAGCCTCAGCAATGGCGAGGCACTAAGCAACTCAGTGAGACCCTGTCTCTACATAAAACACAAAATAGGGCTGAGGATGTGGCTCAGTGGTCGAGTGCCCCTGAGTTCAATCCCCAGTACCAAAAAAAAAAAAAAGAAAGCTATCTGGTGTTTTAAAGCAGCTAAGATGGTACAAAAATCATTTAACCCCAAGGGGTCTCACCTGACAGTCCTTGTAGTTCAAATGTTTATCTAATGTTTTTGAAACTGTTACCTCTGTTCACTAAACTGGTTTAGTGTGTCCAACTCCTAGAAAAGCCAATTAGCATTAAATTTAATTGCCTATAGGAACTGAAAAATTCCAATGTGCCTTATCAGAAACCAATTTGGTGATTTCAAAGCGAGGCAGTTTTGTTTATTGCACATGACCTCAAATGGTCTGTTTTAAGCATTTTTCACTCACTTATATACTTCCGCTGGATGATATGTTTTGTATACTTTCTTACATTGTGAAGGACTTTGTCCTTGCACATGTATTTTGTGTAAATTCTCCACCTTTTAAAAGACATGTTGGCCAGGCACTGTGGTACATGCCTATAGTTCCAGATACTAGGCAAGAAGAATGAGTTCAGGAATTAGAGGCCAGCCTGGGCAACACAATGAATCTTGCCACTTCACATCTTCAAGATTTCAATGTGAAGTTTAAACTGAATATGATCAGCCAAGTAATGCTTGATGAAAATAATGGTAATGGCTGACTCACTCTCCAGGTTCCACATGCCAGGCATTTTGTAAGTATCCTCTGAGCAATCCTGAGGGTCCTACTGCCATTCCTACATTGAAGATCAGGAAATGGCTAAGTGGCAGCCTAGCTCCCGCACCCTTGCTCAGACCATGTCACACTACTGCTATCAACAGGAAGGGGGCCGTCACAGTAACACAACATCACAGCGTATGGTTTAGTGGGCCGTCTTCTCCATGACCACCCTCAAGCTAACTGGAGGTCTTAAGCAGTTTAAGAATCAACTGTCACCAGTTAAAAAGCTAACACTTTTCTGTGGCTGGCTCAGATGATCTATGCCCTAGCCTGTGAAATCACCTAGCTCTCACTGTGCTTGCCCTTCTGAGAGAATGTGAAACCATGTCACAATCTAGAGCCATTTATTCTCCATTTGAGAGATAAGACAGTAAATCATTAGCATAGTTGCAGCAGACTCCTAAAGAAAAACTGAAAAAAGTTCATAAACATGATTTCTATACTATTAGCAAGCACTGGCGGCATTCTAAGCTATTATACATGTGTAGAAGTCACAGATTCTCAATGTTTTATGATTTCTACAAGATGGACTGAGGGCTATTAAACTCCAAATGAGGGGGCACGAACTGCTCAGCAGCCAGCCCATCTTCACTGCCCTGCCATTTTCTTCCCAGATCATTACAGAATGTATCCACATCTTCCCTTCTCCTGCTGGCCACTGTTGTTCCAGAAGACAATCCTGTTCTGCATCATCCCATTTATCAAGAGTCACTCGTTTTCTGGTCCAACCTCTTGGAGCCTGGTGTTGAGCTAGCTACTTCATTGAAAAGGGGTCTCACGATGTGATGTTCATTTGGGCCACGAAGAAAGTGGTTTGAGCTGGAGGGCTTTCTCAGTTTGTGGCGGGAGACAATATCAAACAAAACCGGGGTCTGACCCTGGCCAGGATCCTGCCGTCTACTGCAGGTTAGGAACCTGGTATCTGCTTCCTCAGCGTACATTTGATTTGGGGCCTATGAGCCCTCTCATCCCCCATTCTCATCTTTAAAATAACGTGTATCTCTAAGGATCTTTCCAGCTGCCAAAAGCTGTCCTTTTTCCTATATGGTGCCCCACCGCCCCCAAATCCCAACTGTGACTAATATAAGGTAGCCCAAGTGAGAGCATCCATTGCTACCACAGACCAGGACGAGGAACCACTATCAATGTGGTATTCTAAGTCTTTAATGCCACACTACAGCTCACCCAGCTGAAAACCATGCAGCCCCCACTACTCCTTAGTCACTAGCCCAGCAAGGGCCATAATCATTTCACCTCACCATCTGCACCTCTCTGCATCAAAGCTGCACCAATCCACAGCACAGGTTTGGCTTCAGACTTTGTTCTCCCAAAATACATCTGACTTACTATTGTTCCCAAGGAATTTTCAGGCAACATTTTGGACAAAATCCACAGGATTTATCCAACATCTCTGTCTACCATGTGCTGAGACTGTCAGGGATCTCAGTAATGAGGGAGAAGACCAGGAACATGTCCTCAACTTCCTGCCTCCACATCCACCACCTCCCCACAGTAGCATCTAGCCTTCCCCCTTCCCTTCTATCGGGCAGAACCTGCCTCCCGACGGAGGCAGCTTCCATCCTGAGCTCTGGATCCATCGCCAAGGCTGTGATCTCATCTCTGCCCTCTATACTCCACAGCCTCAACTGTTCCCACCCCCAGCTCCCTCCCAGCAGGGTTTTCACAGACCGACTTAATTTACCATAAAACACATACAACGCTGCCCCATCCCTGCCAGTGAGGAAGGATCCGAGGGCTAGAAGCCATGTAGGCAAAGCCAAGGCCGGCTGAGAAGCTGCAGCACAGCTTTGAGGAGCAGGGCCCTCCACTCAAGCAGCAGGGTGAAAATCACAGGCAACAGAACTGTTTTACATAGTTTTTCATCACTGTGACCAAAATACCCAAGAACAACAACTTAGAGGAGGAAAAGTGTATTTGCAGCTTAGTTTCTGAAATTTAAATTCAGAGGGCCAACCCCATTGCTCTGTGCCCCAGTGAGGCAGACCATCATGGGACAAGGGCATGGTGTAGATAAACTCTTCCCTCACGGCAGCAAGGAAGCAGAGAGGCTATGGTTTTTATACAGGACCATCTTAGGAAATTCTCTAACAGTTACCAGTCTATGCCGAGAATTTCCAAGACTGCTCCATCTCCAGGGCAGACATGCTGATACCCAGGGCACCCAAGTAGCTTAAATTTGATGCCCGAAGTCGCCACCCCCATGGGATACAGAACGTGGAACATGGTAGAGCAAAAAATCATACCTGTCCAGAATCCACCACTCCCAGTACACAGAGGAATACTTACAGATGCTGAGGATCAAGGGCCACCTGCACTGCAATATCCGTAAGGAGACATGAGTGGCCAACAGGTCAGCTCACTTGTTCTCAGCAGATACTGCCACACTGCAGCCACAAAAACTTCCCACTATACGGAGCCTATTAATGGCACCCTTTGGAGGATGACAGCTAAAAGCCAAGAGTCATTCCACAGACACAGAAGAGGTCAAAGAATAGCAAGAGCCTTGCGGCAGCAGGCAAAATTGTGTTCCAGCACCTGCACTGCAACTCATGACTTGGTGATGTTGGCCCAGCTTTCTACACTCAGGACCTCAGCTCTTGACAGGCTGCCTCTCCACACTCGAGTCAGGGACAGGAGCTATTAGGAGAAAAATGTCAGACAACTAAAGGGCAGACTAAACAAATTAATACTGCTAACGATCACATTGAGCACAGCACACCACCTGATGGAAGGCAAGGCTGAGGCATGGCCTGTCCCTCACGTTGCAGGTCGTCCTATACCCCTAATCAATACCCAGTCCATGCCAGAGTGCCGTGCCCCAACTTACACATCCTACAATCTCATTTTTCCAACTGCTCCTACAAGAGAAGGCGTTAACTCAATTGAGATTCACTTGCTAGCCCAGATTTCTTTCTTACCGGTTACTCCTCTACCACAGCTTCAAGCATCAATGTTCCTTACATATGAGTACCACCTTCCTACTAACACTGTCCATGGCTGAATCATCCATCCCTAAGACTTTAAGTACTATCCATAGATTAAGGCCTGTATCATATATTCATCTACTAGACAGCTCTGCTTGGATTACAGGGTTACAATAGGGCATCTCCCTGGTCTCAGCAAAAAGAACTTCTATTCTCCAAGTTTCCCAAGCCAAAAACCCCAGAGCATACCCAAGTGATTACCAGCACAGGGTTTGGAGTTCGGGTGTCCAGGTTAACATTATCTGTCAACTGTCAGCCACATGCTCTACACAAGATGGCCAACTTTCCTGTGTTTACACTGCCAAACCTACAAAACAATTCCAATAGCAAATAATGCTCTTATGTTACTTAGGACACCAGGAAACATTCCCTCTTCTCATAAAGTCAAGGGAAAAAACCTTACCAATGAAAGTATTTCTGAAACATTAGTACGCTTCTCTCTTCCACACTCCTGTGGCACCCTCCTTCAACTCAAGGCATTAAATTGTATCAAGATGATTAGGATTATAAGGCAAATACAAAGGAAAAGCACCATAAAGTTCATCTCATTCCCAAAACAAAATTTGATTCCTACTATAATTATTTTAAAATCCTGACTGTTGCTACAAAGGAAGTAACATCCGAGAGTCAATTAATACCCATTCAGATGCCCTGAGCCAGGTCTAGAGGTTGTAGGCATCAGGTTCCATGTACATTAGGGCCAGAGATTTCAGGATGTGGCATGATGCAGAAGGTCCCACCTGCCAATGGAGCCAGCACAGGCAGCCTGGGGGCAGTTCCACTAAGGCAGCAGGGGAGGCCTACAGTGTCAATCCTCTATTTGCTCTTCCCCTACTTCCTGGATTTAGACCAGGCTGAGGGGAAACCCCTGCAGATGATTAAGAAGGAAGCCAAGCCTTAGAAGGGAGGCCCAAGCTATAACTTTGGCATCCTGTGGTTTATGACTCACAGACCAGGGTCAATGGAGGAAGAAACTGATGGACCCGAAGGATGGGCTAGGAAATAGTGGGGAGAGGGGTGGAACTAGTTTCCATGCCAAAGTTAAAGAAGATCTTCTAGGTTTACTTCAAAAGTAAACCATCTATCCCAGTGGCTCAGGAAACTGGGAGGACAGCAAGTTCAAAGTCAGCCTCAGCAAAAGTCGGGTGCTTAGCAACTCAGTGAGACCCTGCCTCAAAATACAAAATAGGGCTGGGGAAGTGGATCAATTGAGTGCCCCTCAGTTCAATCCCTACTGTGGAAAAAAAAGTAAACCATCTATTCTGTTCTTATATATCTAATTAAACTCTGCAAGGTCCTCTGAAAAAGTTTGATCAATTACTACTGTGACACTCAAGATATTAGTTCTAAAAACACTGCATCATCAGCCCAACTCAGTTGTAGATCAAAGACCTGGAGACAAGAGGAAAACCTGGACTCTAGAATGGACACAGCCACTTAGCTAGGCCATCTGGACAAGTTCTAG
This sequence comes from Xerus rutilus, assembly GCA_028644305.1. Lineage (NCBI taxonomy): Eukaryota > Metazoa > Chordata > Mammalia > Rodentia > Sciuridae > Xerus > Xerus rutilus. Next base: position 21,989,281 of record CM053412.1, on the reverse strand, counting down.
AACTATGGTGGACCAATGGTACTACACCTCACAATGGTACTCTTCCAAACCAATGTGAAAGTGTAACCATAGCTCATGTGAGAGGCACTGGAGTATTTTGTTTGGCTTATTAACAGCTACTGTAGCCAGAAACAGTCAATCTGTAGGAATGCAGCTCAAAAACCTCTATATCCCAGGAGAATCGGAGAGGGCCATGATTCTCTCTTCTGTGCATACCAGAACTGGAATCCCAGTTAGAGAGTGGGTGCTGCATTTTATGGGAAATTCAGAAAACATTCCAATGAATTCCATCAGAATGGTAAGCTGTCACATGATTAATGCTAGTGAGACAAGAGTTTAGCTTGGGGAAGACTAAATGATCATTCCCAGAGCAGTCTGTTCAGTGCCTGTGCCACGGAACAGGCCCCTGATGTGACTAAGTGGTGAGAGGCAGATACCTGTGCATCCGAGAACTTTCACACAGAAGAGCTGCTGTGTGTACTCCAAGTTTCTATGACTATTAGATACCTAATACTGAAGATGCTGAAACACGAACTCCTGTCCTACAGTGTTTAATCCCTAAAACTTTCAAATTCCAGGAAGAACAATCTTATTCTATGCCACTACATCAATATATACCATGCAAGATACAATGTAAGAGGCTCTATAAATACAAGTAAAATGAATCAGACTGTAGAAATGACAAGCCCACACAATGGCAAGAAAAATCTGCTTTGGATTGCTGAGCTCGCATTTCCCTGTGTCAAGTCATTCTGATGAATCAATATGTGCAATGACAAATGGAGGAAAACTCTAAGAGCCCGATGACAGTAGGGAAGAAGAATAAACCATAGCGAGCACATATTGATAACCAATATTCTAACTGAAGATCTGTACCATACATTTCAACTCAATGCAGATATACTCGAGTTCACACACTTGTATCAGCATCCCTCAACAATGTCAGGATCACAAGGCTGGAGTTCAGCTATTCTCAGCGGGAAAGGGTGAATAATCAACAGCCACTGGGTGCCTGAGACTTCCCTCCTTGCCCTCTCTACGAGGTTCAAGGTGTTTTCTAAAAGACATCCATAATCCTACACATTCTTGGTACTTGCTCTTCTGAAGGTTAATTCCCTTTTCAACCAAAAGGATTTTAAAGTCATCGATTATGAAGCATTTTATTCTCTAGTTCTGGGAATAGAGGACCGAATTGATTTCCGTCATCTTTTGGCTGTAGGTACCCCTCCTCTCACTTCCAGCATCATTGATCTGTAACAGAGGCAGGAGCCAGGCAGGCATAAAAGGCATTTGCTGTTAAGCCTGTGCACTCAGGTTCCAGAGGACAAATATGGGGCTTTCTCCTGGCCATGCCACACTGTCTGTGGGCCTTTCTGCACTATTGCTCAGCCACAGGAGTTCTCACTTCCCAAATCTTTTCACTGGGCTGCAGTTTCAGCAGTGTTCAAGCTGTCTCACACAGAGCACCTGGGAGCCTTTAACACATACCTGAGTCACCACCTTTTAGGTAAGACCTGGGTATGAAGAGTTTAAAGTCTTCCCAGATGATTCTCATGTGCAGCTGGGGCCGAGAATGACAGTGCAAGAGGTGATGAATCTCCCAAAACACCTTCTAACCAAGCTTTCCAATTATTCCCAACTTCTTTCCTAGATCAAAGCCCACTCTCAGATTGTTAATTCACTTAGATGTCTAAAGTGGTCAAGCACAGCTTAAGGATGAGAATCAAAACCTGTGACAAAGACTTTTTTTTTTTTGAGTACCAGTTCTCAGTCCCTAGAGTCACAGGTACTCATCTATTCAAAGTTTTCCAAACACTGGTCAAAAAACTTGCTTTCTTAATCACCTGTGAACCATTAAAAATAAAGAGGGTTTGGTTCTACCTTTCAGATTGATTCAGTGCTGGTAACAGGACTCCACAGGGATCCTCTGCTCCTTTGCAGAGCAGAGAACCTCTTCTTACTCCACCAAGGGCAAGCCAGACCAAGTTATGTACTGGAACTTGATGCTAAGCATCCCCCTCCCACACACACACACAAAGAAAGCTTTATAGAGGTCTTTCAGTCCAAACACTGTCCATATTTGTATACCCAAGTCCTAATTGTACAGCTACTAAAAGAAGCGGGGTTCTGATGCAGCCAAAAGAACACCATGGCCACATGGTCTTCATTATACCCCTTTCCCACACGTGGATAGGGACAGGTTACACAGCCACTCACTTTTTAATCAGCTCCTTCCCATTGAAAAGGGAGCACAAGAACCATAGTAGGTGGCTCAGTATTTCCAATGTGGAACATAAACTTGTCCACAAAGATTAATTCATGTGTGGTTTTAGTCACTAAACTAGCCAGCTGTTACTTTTAAGCACACTCCTGTCAATGAAAACTAAGAATGCCTCCCCCCAATATAATTTAAGCCATTTTCTGAATTGCTGATGGCATCACTGGCTGCTGTTGGTAAGTAGGGAGCAATGACTGGCTCAATTTTTATAGTAACATCTGAAACCATAATTCAGTCAGCTGATTTTATGCCCATTATAAAACACAAGTATTTTAAATCTTAAAATGAAGTAGGAGGAAAAAAAAAGTTTTACCATATTTTCTTTGCACCCTCCCATTACTCTTCTTCCAAAAACCAGTGTATCCCAGAAGACTGTTGCTCTCAACCGATTCTCTTCCACAGGTGCCAGAAGAGACCACTTCCAACCACTTGAGAAAAGCTGCTTTCTGGCCTCAGCCTTGTGCATAGTCAGTGGTATCTCACTGTCTCACAACTGGGGATCAAACTAGATCATCATTTGGTTCCTTCAGTGTATCATTTTCCCTTTGCTTAAGTTTACAGGTGACATCATCCAAGGACAGTGCCATCCACATTTTAATGCTACTGTTGGGGCTGTCCAGCCATCAACAGTGCAATTTACCCTTAAGGCAGAACTGAAAGAACTGGTCTTTCAAGTAACAGGTATATTTAAACAGTGCTGTTCATGCTTCTTTCCTCTAAAAAGGTTGAAATAGGAGTAGTACAAGTTACAGGTGGTTGCCAAAACAAGCCCATAATACCACCTGAAAACTTCACTGAGCACACCAAACTGGCATTCTTAGACGACTCGAGTTCACGTGGCCCATTCTGAGGTTGACCTGTGAAGGGAATCCCACTCAACTGAATTCTCCAAGCATGTCCTTTTGGACATCAACATGATCATGGCATATGTACTATTACTACCATCAGTAACGTCACTACCACATGTGACATTCGCTGACCACTTAGTCTAAGGCAGAAATCGTATGAAGCACTTTATCACCTCAGTTCTTGACAGTTGTGTGGTTCAGAATTACACGTACACACCCCAGCTCTGTTGATAGAGGCAGACATGGCACCTATGCATGAAGGTGAACCTGAGGAGCTTGCTCAGGGTCACAGCTCCCCTTTTTTGGGAGCCCACACACTGTTCCTGTCCTCAGACCTTGCACTCTTGCATCATGGTATCTTCCTTTGCTACTGACTTCAGGCACATCACAAACGAATTTGCAGTTACTCTGTCTTCTGGGATACAAATAGAATATGCAGTTGAAAAGGAGAAGAGTGGGCACCACAGCACGGGAGGGTTCACTATGACATAAGTAGAAATGCCATTCCCTCCTGTTGGCTTCACGTTTACTTTTCCACTGAAAATCATTTCAGATACCTTGAAAAACAATCTTGCATGTCACCCACCATTAAGTGTTTCCAAAAAACTCACAAGGTGACAAGTTTGACTGACACCAGAAAAAGGCTGTGTAACAGTATGGAGTAACTCCAAGAGCTCACATCTGTGGCTGCAGCCCAGCACAGATTTAGTTTAACACTCAACACACTTGGACCCCTTCATGCGTGATAGGAACCTGGGAAGACAAGAGCACTCATGCACGCTCTTGCTGCACTCAGGAATCAGAACACCTTAAGCACAGGAGCTTGATCAGGTGAAGCTGGCTAAGTGGAGTTCTGCTAGGCCACTTGCTGAGATAGCCAAGAGCACTCCAAGAGCCAGTCACTTCTGACCAATCCAGGGTGCACAGGTTCTAATCAGTTTAAAAATATTTAAGTTCCTGATTACATGAGTTGTTCTGTCAGAGTAAATGAGTGGTACCTAGAGAAAAACACTGTTCTGCTTTTCACAGGAGTCCATTCATGGTAACACTTCCTAGTGGGTAAGAAGTGGCATCAAGGAGTTTTTAGATTTGTGCATGTGTCATGCCAGAGATACCTAATCCATCAGATGACAAGATCAGAATGCAGGAACACTCACGGACTCATGGACCACAGGTATAAAAATGGAATATACTATGGAAAACTGGAGAATCTGGCTCAGCACATTTTTTAAAAATCCATTGCGTAAGTGCATAACACGAGTAACAAATCTCCCAAGCAGCTACAATTTACAGTGACAGCAGATGAGTAGTGGCTGGAATAGAGGGTGGACTTCTAAGAAATGCAATGAAACTTTTGGAAGGAAATGTTCGTTATCTTGATAGTGATGGTTCACAGGTGCATACATACATCACAATGTGTCAAACTACGTGTTCAGTATGTTTAACTGCACTTCAAGTGTGTGCAGTTTATTGCTAATCAATTAAATCTCAAAGGTATACCATTCTCAAGCATGTATGTGGGCAGAAGGGGTACAAATTTAGTGGCTTGCAAACCTACTGAAAACAAAAATGTGTTAATGCATTTGAGGTTCCCTCTCCCAGAAATCCTGTTGAATTAACTTCACCTCATATAGCATGCGCCTCCAGTGACTACTGATGCCAGATGGTGTCCACTGGTGACCAGAATGTGAGTGTGTGTCTGCACAGCCATGCTCATAAGGACAGGCTGTGGAAGCCAGGATGTTTGGCCCAGAGTGGGAGGTACAGAGGAATAGCAGAGACCGCCTTGTGTGAGAAAATGCCCGTCCTGAACAGCACAGGACTGAGCTCAGGCCCGCAGGTCAAAGCAAACAGATGGGCCAGAGCACTATGCAATGCAGAAATCCCTGCCAACAAAAGCTGCTAAAGAACATATGAGACTCAGTCACCTGTACTGCGTAAGGTCAGGTAGCACCCATGTACCACCTGCTGGAACATGGTATCTGGCATTCTTCTATGTGCAACCAGTTTCTACCAGATGACAGCAGGCTCCTTTCTAATGTGTTATCATTCCCCAGGTAAAATAGTTAACTTTAATGAACCTAAGTATCATTTAGTTTCATAGTTTTGATTTGGGATTTAACCTCAAAGCATGCTGGGTATTCTGCAGATATATAATTCCTAGGAACCTATGACCTTTGCAGGGTCACAGAAGTTGGACAAAGTAAACTGCCCAGTCCTTTTCTAAATGCATGATTTTTAAGAGATGGCAATATCCACATACTAACCACTTTTTAAAAAAATAATAGTGATATCATTAGCCACATTCACCACACACAACTGACTTCCTTCTGCACTCAAACTTTGGAAATATAAGCAGCCCAGTCTTCCAAAAGACACCGGTTGCACATCATTGATATGCAGACACGAAGAGCATCATCTAAAATTAGGATGAAAATGATGCTGAGACCTTAATTTCTAGCACCCCTACAGGAGGGAGATCATTGTGCATGGGCATGGCTGGGCAGAAGGCCCCCAGGAGACCCAGGTGAACAGGGAAGAATAGGTACAGGTCAACAGCAGAGAATCCTGAGGAGTCGTCCACCACCTCCAGCACTCAGGGCATGTCCACAAGAAAATAATGCCAAAGAAATGAAGAGATGCTTCTGGGTTCACCCATCTGGAGCATCTTCTATCCCACGTGTTGATGCAACTTAAGACCAGTCTTCACTTGGAGTCACAATGAATAGGAAGGGAAACAAAACCTCAGCCAAAATGCAGAGTTGGCTGAGTCATGGTTTCAGATGTTACTATGGAAATTCAGCTAGTTGTCACTCCCTAGAGATTCCCCTGGGATTCCTTCATTGGTTGTATTGCCTGTGATGCCATCTGCCAGCTTTAACATCTGCACTCCAACACTGACAGCACCCCATAGATTTCAAAGGCTCTGGACTTCTCACTGGATCTCACCCCTCCAAGGTAAGGCCAATGTCCTCATTGAAGGGTGAGAATGGTGACAGCCAGAGAATGGTATTCAGAGGGGTTGCCCAGGAATATACACTAGGTCAGCAGAGGCAAGATTAGAACAGAACCCTAGACTCTCTGACATAGCAAACTTACAAGAAAACAAACCTGCCTCTGCTCTCATCAGCATGATAATGTTCTCACCCTGTAAACACGAGGCTCTATCAAGAAGCATGTTACTTCCCCCCTTCCCAAACTGCCAAGAGCCCAGAACAAAACATCAAAATTAAGGAAAAAGCTAACATTTTATTTAAGCCATTATCACAAAACAAACTGTGGATCCAGCTCACCTATGTGTCATTTTTTCCTCCTTCAAAGGTAATTCATGATCTGCAGCCTGGAAGATACTGGGAAGTCCCAAGCCTATTCTCAGGCACACTAGAACATTCTACCTCAGTGACTGATTTTTTTTTTTTAATTCCAAACAAAGAATGCATAGCTTCCTCATTCCATCTTACTTCTGCAACATTATCCACAGAGATTTCTCTATTGCCTCCGGAGGAGCCAATGTGCTCACTCTGGGTTGTCACTGCCAACAGAACAGTCTCGTTTCTACTCGCACTACCTTCCTGAAACACTTTTCTGCCCGCTTACCAAATGGCAGCTACCTGTTCACTATAGATGTTCATTTCTTCACTGCTCCCCTAAGGAGCAAGTTCTCTACCCTTTGCACTTGTAGGAATCTAAGCTGAGAAAGATTCTCTCCCGACGGCCCAACCAGGGTTTTTTTTAACTGGAACCCCTTTTCCCACTGAGCACAGGCTTTCACTCTCATGGGCTTCAAACCTTCCTAACACAATGCCTCTCACTCAGACAAGCATTTGTTTCAGTCACCATGCCAGCCTCACGCCTCAGGTGTATCTAGGTTCTTTCCTCCCACTCGCCATGATTCCAGGCAAATAGCAATTCCATCTTTCATTATTAGTCACACCTTGGCAACACAGCAGACAGATGGGGAATGTGGGTGCCCAATTACCTCGGCCACCTGAGCAGAAAGATTTGCAGTGTTCCCATTCTTGTTCAGAAGAGCAACACAAACGCACATCTCAGCAAAAGAGACCAGAACCAGCCAGCCAATAAGATGGCCCACTCCCACCAAGGAGTCTGGTTAATGCACCAAAACTCTACCACCTTGCAGAATCAGGTACCTGTGAATTAGTAAGGGAAAAGGTGCACCCATAGCCCTCAGTGAGGTCCTGGGGACCAGAATCACACTGATCTGACAAACTGGAGCCAATCAGACAATTTAAAGTGTAGCATGGCTTTCTGGCTAATGCAGAGGGCTTTGAGCCAACAGATTGGGTCTGCATTCCATCTGTACACATTCACTAACTTTATAACCTTCCAGAATTGTTTAATGTCAAGGTATCAATATCATGAGATAATTTCATGTGGCAAATATGAGAACTAAATACATTAATGTTCCATTACTTTTGTCTTTAGGCACCAGTCATACTCCTTGGAGTAAAGTGTAGGTAAAAGCAATACAGTGCCACGCAGTCATTTAAACTTATTTCTCATTCATTCTATGTAAGTTTATAACAGGTTATATTCCACAACAAACTAAGCTTCTCATGAGAAGGAACTATCATCCTTGGAAATGAAAATTATGAAATAGCACCCATCAGAAAAATTCTTCTTGGAACATCCCTTGTATCATGTCCTTAGCCAAGCAGGTCTATAGTTTCTCCATTGCTCTAAGCTAGTATTTTCCAAACAGTGTTACACAGAACATTAGCCCCTTGAGATCATCTTTGCAAATAGTTTTGTGCCTATGATGTGCAAACACAGCGTAATGTGTTCCCACCTTAAAGACTCAGAATTCGTGTCAACATAAAATACTCTGTAAAGCTTAAAGAAGGATTTGCCACTTGATTAATCCAGTGTTTTCCAAAGTCATTTGGCCACCTTTGTACCTGCTAATAAAATACATTTCACTCACGAAGTTCACCCCAGGCACCAGAAGTCTCTACAATCCGACCCCAGCTCCCTACAGATGCACCTACTGTGTAGGTTAAACCTGCCTGGCATCATCCCAACCATGCCTCTTTATGATTGCTTTATTCATGTGATTCAACATTCAAACTGTGCAACTGTTTAGTACATTTGCAGAATTGAGCATCATCACAACCGATTTTAGCACATTTCCATCTCGCCCAACCTGCCCCTCGTATACAACCACTCAAATCACCATTGCCTCTCAACTCTAATCCTAGGAGACCACTAGTAACTGTCTCTAAAATTTGCCTATTCCTGACATTTCCTATTAACCAAGTCATACAACATGTGGTCTTCTGTATCTGGCATATTTCATTTACCATGTTTTCAAGTTCCAACAGTATAGTAGCATACTATTGTGTGGATATTCCCCATTTTGTTTATCCATTCATCAGGAGATGGACATTTAGGGTTGTACTGTGAACCCTAACTATCCAATAATGATACTTCCTAAATAATTGCCAACACACTTTAATATTGAGGGTGAAGCTGGCGTTGAAGCATGTGTAAGTGAGGTAGAGAATATTAAGGTCTTGCACCAGGAGAGAACAACACAGTACAAAGCTAAGCAGTGAAGATCAATTCCTCTCCCCCAGGGAACTGTAGGTTCTGTGTAGTGGGCAGAACTCATGTTTCATACTATTGTCAATTTTTTCTTTACTGTGAATCTGCATTTACCCTCAAGTCTAGACTTATTGAGTATGATGGAGACAGGAAACCAATCCATCCTCTTCCTGGTGTCTGCTCTTCCTTTCTTCCAGCACTAGCTCCATTCTTCTGGAACTCTCAGGAGTTAAATCTAAGATCTGTATGAAACCTCTCATGCTGTGACAGTCTCCTACCCTCTCCACGTATCTAGAATTGAAGGATTCATGTGTGAGACATCAAGAATAAATCTAGCCCACAGTGAATCAAAAAAAAAAAAAAATCACTGTGTCCAAGTCCCAAGACTGGCAGTTGTAACTTCAGCTTCCTAGACCCTCTACTTTGCCCTGTTTTTAGGAAGCCTCCTCCAAAGTACTGAGTTAGGCTTTGGCTTACCTGAACCACTGTTACTTCAATAGCTGATGAGCCAGGAAGAGCACAGTGCACAGCTGGCCAGCACTGCTGAATGGGTGTGTGCTAGTACTCAATAGAGAACACGATGGACAGCAAAAACCTTGCCTGTAGCTTACCATCAAGCCTCCCTCACCTGCTCAACATTTACGGGCTTCCGATGTATCTCTAAATGAGAAACACCGAGCTGCTAGTAACAGAACTCAAAACCAGATCTCTCCCTTGTGGCCACGAGCACCGAACCTTATGCTTTTAATGCATGTTCATGAGAAAATATTCCACCAAAACTTCAGAAGTATTTGATACATCCTGAGACCCAAAGAGTAAAATGAGTCTAAGTCTTAAAACTTTAAAGGAAATCCTGGTCTAGCTTTACCATCCAAACCCCTAACTTATGAAATGCATTACCCTAAGCAAAATAGTATCACCATGACCACCCTTGACTCCCACACATCCTCTTCTCTCTAGTAGGTGTGAACAAGGCCTCCCACAAGTGCAATAACCCAAGTTTACAATTACCACAGGCCCAGCTTCAGGCATGGGAGGGAAAAACAGAAGCAGAGAGTAAAGTGGATCCCCGGCAAGGATACGGCTGGAGGCTGGATGACTTGCAAGCCTATGGCAGCCCTTGGATGAAGGGCAACTTCTGCCATATTTAACTGGCTAAGAGAAGAGAATGGCATGAATTTCTACCCAGTGTCAACAGCATCCACAAAAGACAGCGGCTGAGAGAACTGTCCAAATTTGAAGCATGGTATAAAGTCTTAAACAAGCCAGACCCATATGGTTTTGGAACCATAAAGTATCCCTCCCAAGGAGATGAAGCATTATCTCCACAAAGATGGGGACTCGGCTTAAGTAATTCTCCCACAGCACAGAAGCCTACCCAGTGCCCAGGCCTCCCTCCACTTGCCAAGCACATTATATTCAACAGTGACACCTGAGCAGGGCTGTGCACTGTGTAACAAACTGATTTCTCTCCACAAGATCTGATCTGGGGCCACACTGTCAGTTAGGATATGTGTATCTACAAGCTGGCCTAAGACTCCTAATCAAGTCCTGGTATCAGATGAATATAGCATGTGGCATTATAAAGGTCAAAAGTTGCAATCTGCTTGGCACATTTTGAAGTTATAGATCATTCTGTATTCTAGTCCTCTGATCACTGCTTGTTTTGAGTATGTTTACTATATATCTTTACTGAAGCAGACCATTCATACACTTATCTGAGTACTTGCAATGAAGCATCGTTAAGTCAGTAAGGAAGTCTACAAAAGTCTTCCTTCACGGAGCTTTACTGGACTAAAAATTGCAATGAAACACCTTGAAAAGAATTCTCCCACAAAAAAAAATATCACTCGTTCTTATTAGTTGAAATGATCCAACTGCCAAAAGGACTTTGGTGTGTATGTTGCTACCTCCAAATGCTCTCTAGAGGTGGCAAGACCTGTCTAAAAGCATCCAACATTTTAGTATTAACTAGGATATGCATTTCCCTGGAAGAACAGATTAAACTATCTTTCTCTACTTGATGCATCAATAGCTTAAGATCAGCCAGCCCATTTTCTAATGAAACAGACCCACAACTGTCTTTTACAGCTAGCAAAACAGTAAGATCTACTCAAGCATTTCAAAGAATTCTTCTCTGCTTGCCACCCCATGAAGTTGTCAAGGAGTTCTCTTTCTTCAAGAGTCTTCAGTAAGATACAGGGTAGGCTGGGGAAAATGCACAGAGGTGCTCTAAAATGATTCCACTACACCAAGGGAGGAAAGAGCACCAAAAAGCACTCAAGGAGAGAGAAAAATGCAAGGACTTCATTCCATTTCTCAAAAAACAAAGCAAGCCTAAGGAGCCAATGTTCTAAGTGTAAGTTCTTAAGAATAAGATGAGGTGGGAAACGGAACATAGGCTCTTTTCCCGAGATGTTTCTTTAATCTGTCTCACCACTGAGCATCAGCAAAGAAAAAGAGCAACTCCTCTTCCTGCCTCAATTCCCAAGGAGAATGTCTGTGCTGAGTTATCCTCACCTGGCCATTTGCTTGTAGGCTTCTTCTGCCACAGCAAAGATGTGGGGATCCATGTCGCCCATGTTTTGTCCACTGTAGGCATAGATGACATCCTGCCCGTAGATTGGCAACTGTTCATAAGGGTTGATGGCAACAAGCACAATGCCTGCAAAGAGACAAGAGTCACTGTGGCTGCTCAGCTGCCACAGGGCATCAGCTTCAATCACCTGCTCACATACATGGAGACTGAGGAATAAGGGCACACAGAACCAGTGCCACCACTCAAATCCAGACAGACGTGTGCTTGCTGTACCAGGCCCTGGTGAAGAAAACCATGCAGACACGCCAAGGCTCCAGCTATCCTACAGCCTTTGTCCATGGAAATAACTCATGTTAAAGGCTCCAAATTGAGTTCATAAAATCAACACATATGAAATGCTGCAGGATTAGAGGCAAGAGGATGTTTATATCTGCCAGTAGGTATTAGGGATTTAAAACCCCATGCAAGAATTAAAAGCTGGACAAAGGATTAATTTTTCATTTGTGTATGGTTTATCTTAACTAAAACACAAACAACTTATGGAAAGTATGATTTACATATCTTAACGTTTAATACTGGCTCAATCACTGTGATTTGAGCTGTTTATCTCGATGCCTCAGTTACTTCAACTATAAAATGGGAATACTGACTGCACTTACCTGGAATGTGAAGATAACATGATTGATGGAGAGGGAACACTCAGACCAGTGCCTTATACAGTAAGCACTACATGTTTGCTTTGTACTGTATATCTTAATTTTCATACATCTGTATGTCCAACAGGATACACTGTAGTGGTGCACTCAAACATGTGATGGAGCCATCGGGAAATCCTGTAAGGCTCAGATCATCTTGTATGGATAGGTGCAGCAAGTTAGTATTTAAGGACATGCAAAGAAAATGTAAATTCACTCTAAGGTAAACATACATTTTCCTTTACCCCAAGCCCATATTCTGGATGTTAGAGGATCCATGAACTGAGGTAAAAAAACAGAAGCTTGTGCTTGAGGAAAAAGTAGGACCAAATCTTCATCATGTCATATTAGGCCCCAACTTCCTTAACAAGACCCCTAAAGCACAAGAAATCAATAAATTGGATGGTTTCAAACTAAAATGCTTAAAATAATGTGAACAGACAGCCTACGTTTTGGGAGCAAATTTTTGCCACATGCACAGAGAACACTGATCTCCAGGATATATAAAGAACTAAAAACTTGACACCAAAAAAACAACCCAATCAATAAATGGGCTAAGGAGCTGAACAGACTTTTCAGAAGATATAATTAACAAATATATGGAAAAATGTTCAACATCTCTAGCAATTAGAGAAATGCAAATCAAAACTACTCCAACATTTCATCTCACACCAGTCAGAACAGCAGTTATCAACAATACAAACAAATGCTGGTGAGGATATGGAGAAAAGGCACACTCATACACTGCTGGTGGGACTGCAAATTGGTGCAACCCATCTGGAAAGCAGTATGATGATCCCTTAGAAAACTTGGAATGGAACCACCATTTGACCCCAGCTATCCCGCTCCTCAGTTCATACCTAAAGGACTTAAAAACAGCATACTACAGTGATGCAACCACTTTAGTGTTTATAGCAGCTCAATTCACAATAGCCAAACTGTGGAACCAACCTAGATGCTCTTCAATAGATGAATGGATAAAAAAAACTGGTATACACACACACAAAATGGACTATTACTCAGCATTAAAAGAAAATTATGGCATTTACAGGTAAATGGAGTTGGAGAATATCGTGCTAAGCTAAATAAATGGATGTTGATCCATAATGGGAGAGAGGGCATGGGAAGAACGGAGAAACTTCAGTGGAAGGGGATGGGACATGGGAGCAGGAAAGATGGTGGAATGAGATGGACATCATTACCCTAGGCCTGTGTTATGACTGCACATATGGTGTAACTATATTGTGTACAACCAGAGAAATGAAAAGTTGTGCTCCATTTGTGTACAATGAATCAAAATGCATTCTGTCATGTATACCTTGTTAGAATATATTTTAAAAATAGAATTCCAAAAGTCAAAAACCCCACAGAAGCTTGTTCAGTTATTTGAGAGAAATGAAGCAGGAATGGGAAAGTCCCTGGACAAGAAGGTAAGTTTCCTGTATAGTGTTCCCTTCTGGTTCTGAAGAGACAGGGAACCTGAAGTGTATTTAACTAGATTACACCACAAGGAGACAAAGTCAGAGAAAAGATATCTAGGCCCTCATTCTATGGGCACTTGCCTAATAAGACAACCTGGACCAAAAAGTAAGGCTCAGCACCCTGATAAATTCCACTAATATGCCTAATCACTTTGGGAACCCTATTAGGACAGCTTCACGAGTTCTTCAGTTATTACATGGTTCTATTCAACTCTCATGTAGCATTCAATTAAAATTTTGATAAAATATTCTCAGGTCACATATTGTCCTAAAACACTCCAGGCCCCTCCAGAGCAGAAACTCCCTGGTGACTCAGGGGTCTGAGGCACATCAGGCTGAACCTGGAGGAGCTAAAGCTTGTTTGGATAAACATGGACACCAGGGTGACTCAGATGAATTTCTTAGATTGGAAGCTGACGGCCATTTAGCCTTTTTCCCCTCAAAGGGGAGCCCTTCCTAAGTCATCCTATGATGGGGAGGTGTTTGCTGAAGGTCCTGATAATTGTCTTTCCAACTCCCACTAATAGCTGAGATAAAGGAGCTTTGGAGAAACTATACCTCCCAAGCACCAGTCTGGCAGAACAGCTCCCCTTGACTTCCTTGCTGACCCACAACTTCCAAACCCATGTGGATTAGCAAAGTAAAAAAGCCTTCGGGCACCTGAGGGGTCACTGTGATCCTCAAGATGACCACGGCTCTGCTGTGCAACCACAACTCCCACAGAGGCACCCCAGCTCACTCCCCAGCCTGAGCCTCAACTTATCTGCCTCTCAATTAACAAGGTCTTATTTTTGTTCTATCACCTAAATATTCCAAGGACAGGGGGGTGGGGCAGGGAGGAGGGGAAAAGCTATTTGGAATACAGGAAAGAAATTTCCAGATAAACATGAAAATTTCAGGACTGTTTTATGCATGTTATAGATTTTGCTCACACAAGTGATAAAGTCAGAAAGGCAGCACTTTTGAGTGGAAAGTCCAAGATAGTTACACACCTCCAGGCATATGTTGGGTGAAGGGCAAGTGCACAAGCCAGCACACGAGGGAAGACTTATTTCCTCTAAACCAGCCACCCCGCGGGGCACAGTAGCCCAAGCCTGTAATCCTAGCAAATGGGGAGGCTGAGGCAGGAGGATCGTGAGTTCAAAGCCAGCCTCAGCAACTTACCGAGTCCCAAAGCAACTCAACAAGACCCTCTCAATAAAATATATATTTAAAAAAAGGGCTGGGGATGTGGCTCAGTGGTTTAGAGCCCCCGGGTTGAATCCCACGTACCAAAAAAAATAAACCAGTCATCCCACAGGCTGTGGCTCCTTTCCTCAGTTGAGCTGTGACCAGCACCAGTCATCCCACAGAGGCTAGTGCAGCCAAATTAAGCCACATGCACCGATTACAAATCCTTCATAGGGTAGTCACAAGTATATGAAAAAAAATCTTAAACATTTGAGTTTTTAAAAAAAATTTTTAGTTGATGGATCTTTATTTTATTCATTTTTTATATGTGGTGCTGAGGGTTGAACCCAGTGCCTCATGCATGCTAGGGAAGCACTCTATGGCTGAGCTACAGCCTCAGCCCCCATTTGAGCTTAATTAAATCAACTCTAATGCTGGTAGACACTCCCGAACACAGCCAACAGATGCCCAACTTACCACAATAAGTGTAGATATGGTTGGACTCCAGGAAACGAACCTTCAGATTATGCAAAACTGCAGGCTCATGGAGATAGCTAAGGGCAGTGAGGTCGTTTTCTCCCACCAAGATATCTGGATTCCGTAAGAAGGGCAGCTGGTTGTTCTGAGCATCAACTGGGTATTCCCGAATCTAAAGAAACAAGTAACAGGCACAAAGTTATAAAGCATTTAGCCTATATTCAATGTCCCATCTTGACTTGGATCACTATCCTACAGAGGAGCATAGATAGTGAACATTTTAAAGAAAGGTAAGCTTGCCTTGTCCCTGTAATCCCAGGTACTCAAGAGGCTGAGGTGGGAGGACTTGAAATTTAAGGTCATCCTGGGCAACTTAGACTATGTAATTTTTGAAAGGCTCCATGGTACAGTGCTTGCCTAGGATGCATTAACCTCTGATTTCAATCACCAGTACAACAAAAACCCCCACAAACTGAACAAAATACTTGTAATCCCGTGAGACAATGCCAGTATAAAGTTTGTTAATCATTTAATCTCAGCATCTGTTAAATTTTGAAGCATTTAGCCTGTGTTTATGACAGAATACTAGCACAAAATTTATGAAGTGCCACCAGATTTAAGAGCATTCTGCATCTTAAAGAATCAAACACCTTCTAGTGTCCAATTCCATTTGGGCCGCTCATTCTCACATGTAGGAGACCTCTCTTGACTGGCTGCATTTGTTGTGACTGTCTCTAATTCACCATTTCCCTCAACCCACATGTTCCCTTTACATTATCTCGAAGCCAAGAACGGCCTTCTGTCAAGGGTCCCAAGTTGTACCACGTGCACATAGGTTGCTCCACAATACAACTTTAGGCTCCTTGAGGGCAATTTTGCTGTGACCTGAAATACAGTACCAACTTTGTATGTGTGCAAACAGGGGGTGGGATCGTGTATCTTAGTCAAATCTGAAGTGTGACAGGTTAGCCTTGTATTATTGTTTGGTACATTATTGGAGCTACGTACATGCTCAATGTTTGGCAATGCATGATTTTATGTACACATGTGATTTCTAAAAGGAAGCAGTGGTGTTTTTAAACTTTTAAACATGAAGACCAGGATGCTACTCACCACATTTTATCTGAGTGTTAATTTTCTCGTGGTGTTAAGAATCATCTGGGAAGCTCCTGTAACTTCCTGAGCCCACCTTAACATTTTGTGAGCTCTGGAGTAGGGCCTAGAAATCTAAATTTTAAAAACATCCTCTGGAACTTTTGATACAGATAGCCTGTGAATAACATTTTAAGAATCACTGCTCTATATAAACCTTTTTCGTCAGTTCCATGGAAAAAGTTTACTAGGGTAACAGCCAATTTTAAGAGAATAAAACACTCCTCATGCAGCACTTTCAGAGGTCCTCATACGACCAATGCTTAAAGTACATTATAAAGTCACCAATTAAAGTCCTATGGTGATAGGTGCTAAAACAGATAAATGAAATATGGAAAAAATATGGAACATGTTAAGATTGCAAATGAATGGGTAAGTTTTTTAAGTACTGGTAAACTAGCTAGCCCTTTAAAAAAAAGTTCTGCTTTTGCTCAGATTAAAATAAAAATGGAATTAAAGCCAAGAGAAAAATGAGCAAAATATTCAAGTTTTGGCAAGGACTTTTGAAGGATGCAGAAGCCAGAAACATGTAAGGAAATATTCATAAATTCAACATAGGACTTTACAACTTATAAAACACACCATCTGCAGAAATCCAACAGAAGGGAAAGAGCACTTTGTATCACATGGCAGAATTCATACTACCCAGTTTTTTATAATTAATTTTTAAAAGCTGGGCACAGAATACAAATCACAAAATGACATGTGAAAAACTTCACCCTGGCCAGGAACCTATGAGTTGCAAATGAAATACTTCATTATCAGATAATCAAAGACTTAGAAGTAACTCCCACACAGGGTCAGCGTTCAGGCAAGTACGAACACATGGACACAGACTTGTATCTGGAGGGCAGCAGGTACTCAGACTCTTGTCCTAACCAATTGATCACACAAATGAGCTTTAGACTGGAGCTATAAAGAACGAAGGTGAAATGTGATGGACCCAGTTGGTCAGGTAGCTACCCACAGTGTTTTGCTGAGTTAATAAGTGTTACAGAAAGGATATCAAAGTCTGTCAGGAACAATGTCCCACAAAATATCTGGTTTTGTTCTCCTTAAAGTGTCCTGTTGCTCTTTCCCCTTTGATGTTAATTGAGACCCTTTTTCCTTCTGTGACAAGTTCCATTTAAATTTTCTCCATAGAGGAAACTAATCAACTATCATGAAGATGCAGAAAAAAAATCTCAGAAGGTAGCAAGAAGGGGAAACGGAGCTTTGAAGGTTTATTTTTAGTTCATTAAAAATTCTGGAATTGGTAGCTGTGCTCCTCAGCTCTCCATTATTGTTAATACCTGCGATAACTTGTGACGAAGAATGGCTTATTACGGCTGTCAACTCACCATTTCAGTCCACAGGTGCCTGACTCCATTGCTTTTGGACCGAGGGTCAGGTAGGACAACATGGCAGAAGAGGCTGGTGGAGCAAGCCACTCACCTCACAGCAGCCGTGAGGAGCCAGGTTCCCAGGACTTGCTTCAAGGGTACACCCCAAAGACCTAACTTCCTCCCACTAGGGCCCACATCGTATCTCCCAACAGTACCATGGTTGATGACCAATTCTTCAGCTCACAGGCCTTTGTGGAACATTTAAGATCACAACCATGACCGTTACTTCCCTCATCTGCTTGGTCAGTGGTGTTGCTGGGACTCCACTGGACCACCCTCCCTGAGCCATTCTAAAGATATCCAGAGGGATGCTTTGCACCTCTCTGCCTCAAGCTGCACAGCAACAGCCACATGTGGAACCAGGAAGCCCCCAACCCCACACTTCACTTTTCAGCCTCAAGGACACCATCTCAGTTGACATCTTTACACCCTGAGGCAGAAACACCAGCATCCCAGGATAACTGTCCTCTCAGAACACTCCCTACAAGCATGTAGAGACAAAAGCATGTGCAATTTTGGGAAAACACATTTATAAATTGAAACTGATAAGGAGCAAAATGCCCAGAGCAGAAGAGGAGCTGCAAGCTCAGCACTGCAAGCCACAGATTTCTGAGTGTCAATGTTCAGGCGAGTACGAACACATGGGCACTTCTACAGGGAAGGGGAGGCTTAAGTACAAAGTTTTCTGTTGTTGATAGGGATCTGAATCTAACACTACCACTGGTGTCCAACCTTCACAGCTCTTTGGGGCTCCAGAGATGCTTGCCGAGTGTGACCAGTGCAACAGCAGAGAGGAGCAACACTGCACGGAGTTCTATCACTGGTTTACAAAAGCATAGGGGCAACATGCCCAAAGCAGAGGTGCCCACCCTTGCACCGGCAGCTGGAGACTCAATACAGCTAAAAATACCTGGGTTTTTTCCAAAAATAGACATTTTGATTAAAAATATACTTTAAGTATCAAAGAGATCAACACTTACATTCTTGCCCCAACCCCACCAATGTCAAGCAAGGCAGGCTTGGCTACACCAAGGCACAGGTGGAGGACATTACTCTGTAAAGCTCATCTGTTCCTTCTCAGAACTCATGAGCAGTCAGGGCTTTGTACTTGGAGTGCTCACCATCAAGGTAACAAACTCAGGTGGCTGTAGTGTGCTGATTTTAAGTCCTTTGGGTATACACCAAGGAGTGGGATAATTGGGTCAAATAGTGGTTCCATTCCAAGTTTTCTGAGACATCTCCATACTGCTTTCCAGATTGGGTGCACCAATTAGCAGTCCTACCAGCAATCTGAGTGTACCTCCCTATGCCCCCATGCATGCCAACGTTTGTTTACAGCATCTTAATTCACAACAGCCAAGCCATGGAACCAGCTTAGTTGCCCTTCATATAGGTGAATGGATAAAGAAAATGTATCTATACACAATGGACTGACTCAACGATTAAGAGTGAAATTTTGGCATTTGCCAGTAAATGGATGGAACTAGAGACTATCATGCTAAATGAAGTAAGCCAATCCCCAGAAGCCAAAGGCCAGATGTTCTGTTATGTGGATGCTAACACATAAGGCAGGGAGAGGGAAAAATACAAGTTCACTGGATTAGACAAAGGGGAATGAAGGGGATAAGAGAAAAGTTAGTAAAATGAATTGGATTTAACTTTCCTACGTTCATATATGAATACACGATCAGTATAACTTCACATCACGTATAATCCCAAGAATGGGAAGTCATACCCCATGTATCATGTTATATCTAAGAATTTTAAGAATGAGATCCTAGTTAGGATGTTATACTCCATATATGTATAATATGTCAAAAAACACTGTTATGTGTATCAAAAGATTTCTAAAACTCGGGTGGAAAATTTAAAAGGCAAACTATGAAGATTGGGGCAGAGTTTTCCTAGCCACTAGAGGGCAGGGGTGAAGCAGCTTGCAAGGGAGGCGGGGCCAGGAGAGAGCTGGCCTGACCTGCATAGGACTCCACCCGCAAGTCCTAAGGATGCCACACTTTCCCAAGGTCAGCATTCCCTGACGTATCAGATCCACTTGAGATCCGGGTCAGGTCTAGCTCATAGCCATCACAGCTCAGGGAAAAAAGTAGAGGCCCATCCTTATCCCTGAAGTTACCTTCTCACTGGCTATAATATAAACCATACTACATTATACGACAGGTGAAGTAGGCCAGTATTGGGTCTAATGTGTACAAAGCACCAAGAGTAGTTGTACTGTAGAATGGTGGCTTCCAGGGACTGTGGGCAGGGGTAGAGAGATTGGACAGTTAGTGAGTACAGTTTTTGTTTTAAGATGAAAAGGCATCTGGAATAGGATTGTGGTGACAGCTATACATTGCGCATGTCACTCAACTGTACATTTAATGGTTAACATGGTAAATGTTAAGAATGTTTTCACTGTAATAATGATCGAAAGCAGGGGTAAGCCAGGCGCAGTGGTGCATGCCTGTAATACCAGCAGCTTGGGAGGCTGAGACAGGAGAATCCCAAGTTCAAAGCCATCCGCGACAACAGCAAAGCACTAAGCAACTCAATGAGACAAAATAGAGCTGGAGATGTGGCTCAGTGGTCAAGTACCCCCCAAGTTCAATCCCCAGTACCAAAAAAAACCAAAAGGCAAGGGAAATCACTTGTGGAACAGTGATTAGTCTGGATACCTTGGAAACAGGACAGATCGGCAGAAAGGTCCTGCCCTATGACGGGAGTTAGGAACACTTTCTCGCAGAGAAAGTGACTAACCCTTTGCTAAGGCAGTGAAACTGACACTTTGGCCTTTGTGGGGAAAGACTGAGGTAGCTGTTCTACCTGCATGGTATACAGAGAATGGTTCCAGCTGCAGAGGTGGGCATGCCTCAATGCTCACCTAGTCATGCTGCCCTGGGCTCCTGCCACTGGTGCACAGCACCTGGGTCATCCCCAATGACATCTAGAGCCAGTTAGAGCATCCATGAGCAACCTGGACAGACATACTCAGAGCCCATTATTTCTAGAGCACTACTGATCTCCAGCCCCAGGCTTCCTGTCCGTTCTATGCTGACTGGCCTCACAGACACAGAGGAAAGAGATGGGCCCTGAATAGCTGCCAAGATTCGTCATACAGGGCCAAATCCGAGTGCAGCGAGGAAGCAAGCATCTGCTGTTTTAGCAACACGGCAGATCATTCCTCAGTACCTCCGTACAACTCTTAAAAACATCCACCCACTTGAAAACATCAACTGAAATGAAATCTGTTGGAGTAGAAGACACACCATTCATGTGGGCGGACTCATTTCATTTTGTTTCAGGCACAGGGTGGAAAGTTTTTCAACATGGTTAACAGGATTCCATCTGCTGGGACTTTTGATTCTCACCTGAAAAACTTCGAGGGGGTTAGCAAAGCCTGCCTTTCAGCAAGAGTAAGGAGAGGTCCTTGGTGTTGATACCTAACATACTCACTGTTCTGCCCTAGTGTTACTAAAGTAACATGCTCGAATTGATACGAAGCAGGAGCATGTTTAAGGTAGGACGATGCTTAATCCACAGGTTCACCAACCCATGGGGTGCAAGGCAGGGTAGGCAAGACCAAAATGCTTCTAAGAATGACAGTGATAGTAAATAACCCAAGGCTATAGGACCTGCATGAACTGCTACCTCTATGCTCAGCCCAAGGCTACCTGTTCCCTTACCCACTGGGTCCCAGAGGCACTGGCCTCTTTTCCTTCCCTTGCACACACCCAAAGTGGACCGAGGAATTTGGCACACGCTGCTGCTGTGTGGGACACTCTCCTCCCAGCCTGCATGCCTGGACTCTTCGGTGGTTCCTTCCACACCCCTCAGGAAGCTTGACCTCTCCTTTGCATCAGCAGGGTCACCTTCCCTCACACCTCACTCGCTCCCATACCTGTTGCATGTGTGCTCCATTCTATTTCATGTTCACCGTCCCCTCCAGCACTCAGATCTCCAAAATGTGGGGCCACAACTGTCCAGCCACCCACCCAACCCAGCATAGTGCTCAGAATGGGAACTGACAGCAGTCATCAGCTCCTGGAAAGGAAAACTCAATGGGACCTTCAAGGAGAAGGATTTCAGAGCTACCATCTCCATCCTTTTGAGGCAGACAACCTTAAAGTCAAATCAAAGAATGCTCACCACAGCATCCAACACGCATGGAGACCTTGCCGCCGAGCACTACCCTGAAGTACCTGTCCTGTGTTATTCTCAGAACACCTCTGGACAAACTGTCATCCCATTCTCCAGAGAGAAATAGTCACAGAACTACAACCAACATGCCCAGGGTTACAGAGCCAGTGATGGCCCAGCCCGAATCCACCCAGGCAGGCTGCTCAACAGCTCATGCTCCCACCACCTTACCTGCACTGTCCTTTGTAATAGCCCTCTCCCCCACCTCTCCACACAGGAGCCTACAGTGCCTTCAAGAGAAGATGCTTGCCTCAGCCACCAGTGCTCAGCTACTAACCCCAGTGGGCACTTACAATGACATGCACCAGGCAGCCTGAGGGTTGGGACTGTCAGATACATTACCATCAACGTCAACAAAAGAATCCAGGGCCTCAGAAGCTCCAATGGCGAGGAGAAAGCCAAGCCCACCAGTATCACTAAGTCCTGATTGGCACATGCTTTGGCTTTCCACACCCAATACTTACAGTCTCATCTTCCAGTTTAAGCTGGAGGCTCTTCTCCCCTTCTTTGTAGTCCTTAGTTAATTCGGCTGAGCGCCACACTTCATCCGGATCAGGGATCCAGACCCTTGTGTACTGAAAGGAGAATGGAAAGTTTAGATAGAAATTGAAGTATGCAGGGTCCCAAATACATGCCCCTCTCTAAGAGAGGCCACAAGAACTTCTAAAGCCATCTGCTCACATCTTCCCCCTTCTCATTTCAAGACCCAGGGTGATCCAATACTGATAACTCACAGGACTTATAACAGAAGGCACCTTCTAGATCTTACAAGGTTAAAGATCCATGAAATAATTCTGCCCGAGATACTGCTGAGCATACATCTGGTTATATACACTAGCACTCTGCACTCGTCTCTTAAAGGTGATATCCAACAGCAAAGTCAAGAGGAGAAACTAGTGCAGTACAAGCCACAAAACACAGGCAGACAACAAGAACGCAGCCAACTTTTATAGTTGGGAAACTCAGCTGATATTCTGCATTCAGGAACAAAGCCATTTCCTGTGTAAGTAAAGACGTCAACCAATCAAAACATGCTTAAACATCTCAAGTTGCCAGCCAACTCCAGTGATTTACCCAGCAGAGTCTCAACTTGGGATTCTCAGCCCCAGCTGCATGATAGAATCACCCGACTTCAAGAACATCAGTTCTGAGTTCTACCTCAGACCAACTCAGCCAGGATCTGGGGTGACATAAAATATTCTCAGAGGGGAACACATGTTACACAGAATGGTAGCATGATCTAATGGTATCATTCCTGGCCTTCCCCTCCACACAGCTGCCAGACCAATTCCCAAGTTTTCTTCTCACAGGTAAGCAGTTTCCACAGGGCCTATTTAGTTCAGAAGTTGTGTGCCTGCAGAGTTTTCTTGCCACAGAGTATTCTTAGCAAACCTGAAATAGACGGCTCTTTTGACTAGAAGGTCAGCCAGAATGTGTGCTTGGGTCAGCATAATCCCCACCTCACTAGTGGAGCAACAGCTCCAAACACAGACCCTGTGGCCAGGCAGCTGCCTGTACATAAGCAACCAGCTGGCTTCAATTGGGTCCTGCTTCCTCCCCAACCCCCTGTAAGATTGTTTTTCTCTGGGTGGTCACTGGGCATTTTTAGAAATGAGACCTTGATCCCTGCTAAATTTTTCTCTAATTTACTATTGAGCAGTGAAAGTCTTAAAGTAATGGAATCAAACTTATCCATGAGAAAAACATCGAGCAGTTTTCATCCTTGACATCCCAACTCAGGTAGGGAGCCATAATCATTTGTTCCTGGCATTAGAGGTTTATAGAACATTAAATTTTCTCCCTGCCTCCTGAACCGGCCTTGTAACACAATATTAGTCTATCTTTATACACAGGTATCATAGCATTTTGTAACAAAGAGCTTTATCGTTGTAGTACTTGAGAGTTTCTCAGTAAAACAATCTTCAAGGAAAACTGAGCATTTTCCAACCTTACCTGTCAACATTCCTTCCCTACTATCCAAGTCCACCATCCACCAGTTGCAATGACCTGTAAGATCCTGTCCCTAAGCTTCAGGGGAATGATCTTTTCCTCAGCCTTGCTACAGTTCTCTGGTCACTATGCTGAGGTACACTCCTGGGACTTCCCCTCCAGTCAGCACATCCAAACATTTTTACCTAAAATAGCCTCAGGGAGAGGACTAAGAAGAATGGAAGAAATCCCAACAGGAACCAGGTGGACACACTCAAACCAGGAGGCCCATCCCAGCTCAGCCAGGGACGTACGTGCCACTTACTGCATGGTTAACTGCAGGCAGAATGGGGGGAAGTCATTCCCAGCTCTGTTAAATTCTCATCCTGTGAGAGTTTGTCTTTCTACTTACATAAGAATTTCTGTAAGTACACCAAAAACAAAATTTCTGGAAACCCCCACACCCACAGAACCTATTACAACACCAAGGGCGTAGTGGGACTGTAGTGCTGCTTTAGCTCACTGCTCTTTCACGGAAGGACCTCGGCATCACCACCACCTGGGAGCATGTATGAAGTGCTGGACCTCAGTTTCCACCTAGACCCTCTACCTGATCTCTGCCTTTGTTCTTGCTGTTTTTTTAGGGTCAGTGTCCTTTCCTCCCCTATCCACATGGGCAGAGTCCCAGCACCATCCACTGAGTATCATGTTCCCAGAGCCAGCTCCCCAAAAGTGAGCTGCCACAGTATGTCCTTCTGATTAGCTGTCCCTGGTTTTACCATGTTTTCCTCACAGTCTCGCTTCATTACTGTGAGATCATTGAAGTTCACTACTAACCATCTCTGCACCCTTGTGATCCAGTACATCCTTAGCATAGATGATGCTCACTACACATTCACTGAGCAAAGGATATCGTCGCGTGCTTTTATGGGGCAACCTAGTTTATACAGAAATACATTGTGGTACGCACCATGTAATCAAAGTACAAACATGGAAATCCCCTGAATTTCAGAACATTATCCACTTGGGTAAATTATTCCCATAAAAACACTAACAGGACGAAGTGACCAAACCCTGCGAAAAGCAATGGCTACTCAGTGGAAGGAGAGTGCAAGCAACAAGGTAATGCCAACTTACGGGGGACTGGGTAGTCAATTTCTTGTTTAATTTTTAGGATATTGTGTATGCAGAGCTGATCAATCAAGCTTCAGATTCAAAGCCAGTACCCACTTGGCACCTGAAAGCATGCGGATGCTATCACATATTTCAACTTTGCCAATGACGACATGTGGGCATGCATTGCGATCAAAGGTGTTCCCTGTTAAACTAGATTAAGGTAAACCCTCTATTTCAAGGGTGCAGGATGGCTGGCTTCCTCTGCTTCCTGCCTCCTCACTTTTACCCTCCTTCATAAGCTGTCAGTCTCAGGGTCGTATGAATGACTGAGCAGGGCTCTTTATCCAATGTCATGCTTAGCACACATGATCAGTGACTTAGAGGATGGCTAAGGGTGATTTAACAATGAAATTTGGCATGCTGGCTTTGCAAACAATGTCCTACTACCTGGCTACCCCCACACTGTCCCACCTTATGATGTATGGCGTCTGCAATCCAGCATAAAGCAGTACAGGGTCAGCGCACAACAAATGGCCAAGAAAACACCAACTGAGAGGAGAGGCCAGCATGCAGCTCGGGAAGGCTTCAGGGAGGCCAGCAGATGAGTTGAGCTTTGGAGATGGAAAGGATTTGGAAGAGGGTTTCCACTAGGTGATGAAGTGCCCAGGCCTAGACAGATGTGTGGGTGTCAACACTGAGCAAACAGTGCCACTGAATTGTTTACACTAAGATCATTAGTTTTACGTTCTGCAAATTTTCCAAACACGCCACACAGTTGCAGTGTCTTAGAAACCCTGTCCCCAGAGATGAGTCTCATCACCTGAGAGAAAGCAGGATAAAATGTTTCTACAGAAGGCTATCCTCTTATGAACCAGATGGAAACACTACAACCAAGGTTCTGAGTTGCTCAATTACTTTTCACCTTCAAGGAATTCCTGTCCATGATTCTCCCTCTGAGCAGCTTTGCTCTACAGCAGCAGGCTATTGGGAAGGCAAGGTCCTCACATAATGTCATTACGGTGTCACACAACTCATCTCTCCATGCTTAGTTCTATCATACGAAAATCAACAGCAAGCCTGACCACATCACCAAAGCAGCTGTGACTTTGGAAAGAGCCCAGTTATTCTGGCTACAGAAGGCAGATGCCCCCATCAAATGCATTAGAACTGAGCTGTTCTCGAGACCCCTGTTCATGTCCTTTCTCTGTAGAGCTAGCTGGAACAAGTGCCTTCTTGTGGTAACAACTCCAACTATAACCTGAGAATCACCTGGGGAACTTTTATCAATCCCCATGCAAAGCGACACACATCAGGTTCTGAGGGCAGGAACGGGGCAGTTCCCAGGTAAGTCTCATGTGCAAGCAATCCGAGAACCAGTAGCACATGAGGAGTGACTAATTTCAAGGGGCACCTCAGCCCATCATGTGCCCACCAGCTTGTGGGTTCTTTTCAGGAGCTGAAGCACTCACTCCTCAAAGCCCCATTCAAATGTAAATCATGTCAAGAGCCCATCAATTGCCTGTTTATACAAACTTCCATGCAGTGCAGCATTGTGGTTGTGTGTGTGGACTCCACGGTCCAAACTACTTTAGTGAGAATCCTAACCACCACTTACTAGCTTAAGTTAATGCACAGTCTCAGCCTCAGTTTCCTCAGTTGAATTATAGAATAAAAGTTACACCAACTTTATGACCTGTTCTCAGAATTGAGCCCACAGTACAGAGAACACGCTCATCAGGCAATAATGATGGTACGTGTTGTACTGTCCAGAAAGGAGGCTGATGAGACTTGGAGAGGATTAGGAGAAAGTGAGCCCCAGGTACTGGAGTTTTTTATATCCTGCAGGTCATAGTGCTTAAGTAGCCACATCTTTGACTCATTGAACAGCTGGATTTAGCCTTCCTCACTGCAAAAATCTCAATGCTGCCTGGTGCATAATTATCTGCAGATCTTTAAAAATACAAGAGCACGAACACCCAGGTCCAGCATTTCAACAACTGAGATCAAAATCTCTGGGAGTAGAACCAGAGCACTGTATTTAAAAAACAACCTTCCAAGTGATCAATGTGCTGTCATAATTAAAACCACTATTTCTGGGTGAGCCTTAGAGCCAAAGGTGGAATTTGGAGGACAACAGGGGCATCTGAGACATTCTCTCTGGAATTAATGCCGCCTCCATAACCTTATACTAACATAAGCAATGTCAAATTCTTGTATTCAACTTAGCTTTATAACCAAGTTAACATGAACTGGGTCATCAATCCTATTTTATAAATGAGAAACCCGAGGGTTAAAGATGCTAAGTTGCTGAAAGCCTAGTCAGAACCAGAGGGAAAAAACTCAGTCTCTAAGTCTCCCACTATCTACCCCTCCTGAGAAATACTGATATTCGAGTAGCCAAGATCCTGCTGAGTAATTTATATAAGTGTCAAAATTATGAAAAAATTGTAAGTGCCCGTTAATAATGGCATACCCAGGTAAGCCATCAGGTAGGTTCAGTACTAATGAGTCAGACTAATGTCTTAGCTGTAATGAAGCCTGGAACTGAAGCAAGGGAATCTGGACAGAGTTCCCCAAGAAAGGACAAGACCCCAGGATCTAACTTGGTGGCTAACCAGATCTGCCTGTCCATTCCTGCCTGTGTTTAGGGGGCCAAGAGCAGGAACACTGATTGTAATTTGTTCACTGTGGTATCCCCAGCACTACAAAGCCATAATTTAGAGGGCACTCATCTGTTCTGTAATTGAAATCAGGGCTCTGGGTAGGGATGGGTGGGGTAGTGTCTTTTTGATGCAACAGAAAATATAGTCAAGCATCCACTGAGGACTTGGAATTTTGCTAGAACTCACTGGGGAGATTACAAGGTTGACTAATCAGCTTCCTCCCTCAAGGAGCACAGAAGCCACTAAACTTCTCCATGTAAGATTGTCTGTGTTTGACCATGATACTGTTAAAAGTCACCATCACAGAAATCAGCAACTGGATAGAATGCAGGTTTCAAGGGAAAAGTAGTTGTTAGGATGAGGAAGGTGGGACCTAGAGCTCAGATGCCACCTGAGGTAGGAAGCATTACACCCAGCAGAACAGCAAGATGCATTATCAACCTTACCTGGAGCCCAGGTATAGTACAAAGTCATAAGAGGGAGCATTGAGAACTCAGTGCTCAGAGACTTCTGGAGCCCAGGTATAGTACAAAGTCATAAGAGGGAGCATTGAGAACTCAGTGCTCAGAGACTTATATCTAGGTCAAATGAACTCAAACCCCCTTAAAAATGGAAAATCAAGTTCAGTTCTTAGAGTTAGGTGAATACACTTATACATACCTTCCAAATGTCCCCAGTCTTCAATTTGGCGTCAAGTTGCCAATCGTGAAGCTTTTACTGTTGAATCTACAGTACCACAGAGGTGGAAGAGAGAAAGACATCCAAACTAAAAGCCAGGAGAGCTTCATTTCAGTACCACAGGTACTCTCAAGTGGCTTGGTGCCTGGCAGGGTATGACCACGGTATATCAAGTAGAAAAACACCTAATCCAACTGGGAAGTGAGCTAATTCTTTTGCCCTCCAAATTCTTTGCAGAAAAAAGCTAAGCCTTTTACCCCATCTGAGCAGAATCTCTCCCTAGCATCTCCATATTTACTAATGTCTGAAGACAGTATCTACCAACTACATCTAAAACCCAGTGATGATTAATCCCTGAAGTTTTGGGGACCACAGTAAAGAAATTCCTACAGCTAGGTGACTGGTCATCTTTTCACACTTGCTGGGCTTTCACTAGAGACAGATAAGACAAGATTAAGAGCCAGGTGTAAGATGCTCATTCCAACTCCCATTAGCAGGTGAGGTTGTACACTTCTGAGGGTCTTCTGAGGATCAGCTTCCTTATCCAGAAAATGGGTAAAATGTCTTCTGTACTAGAGCTTTTATTAGGTGCAAATAATGTAAATACAGCATTTTAACTGTGTGGCACATAAGTAATCAGTAGTTATTACCAGCTGGTACAACCTTAAGCCCTGGGAATGTGTGGAGAACTCTCTAGAAGGGTGCAGATACAACCAGATAATCCCACAGAATCAAGTGTCGTGGGAACATCCACACCCTTTGCTTCCAATGCATTCCCCAAGTTATTTAACTCCCCCCCCCCACCGCCAGCAGCAAGCCAAGCTTCTTAGGTTCCCTCGTTTCTTCATTCCCATTAAAAACCTGCCTTAACATATTACCCTCTCTCTTCTTCACTGGGAAGCTCCCTATAATTCAAAGCCAGAGGAAATTCTTTGCTGTTTGTCCATAGCCAAGTAACAGAAAACTCATGCATGATTCCTGAACAAATGTGGGGTGGAGATCCCCGAGGCCCAAGACGGATTGCTCTTGATCTTGCTCTATGTTCTTTAAGTGAACCAGACTAATCAGAATGCCTAGATGAACTACGATCCATACAGATCAGGACAGCAGAGAGCTTCTCAGCACCCTTAGGGTAAGGGGGATAGGAGGGTGGTAGAAGTTTCGTTCTACAATGTGGTAAGTGTGTCATTAGACAGCAGTTTTAAAATCCAATACTATGGACAAAAGGAAAATCCATCTACATGTATCCAGAACTACAAGTCATTTTTGGTATCTGCTCTCATGTGCTCATGAAATCATTCTCAAACCTTGAGGAAAAACTCACTGATATCTGGTGTCATTGTCAACTCCATATTCATCTGCATCCTGTATCTGTATTTGAAGCCAATGAAGAACTGAGACTCCATAGGACTGAAAGCAACATTCGCTATTCTGCAGATGTGCTTAACAGAATAAGCATATGCCCTCAAATGACAAGTGGGCAAGACAATACAGGAAGCACCTGGTATGTAGGGAGAAATGCCAAGTTGTTTTATCCAGCAAGTTTATACCAGAAGTCTACTTCTTGAAGATGGGTGCTCTAGTGATGCCTGAGAGCCACTGTGCTGTGTGTTCATGCTGATGTCCTCAGTCTTCCCAGGTTTTACTTGGTAATGGACATCTTAGGTAAGTACCTCCTGCATATCCCCTTCTTATGAATTTGTAGTTTAAATCCTTGAATCTAAACTAGGGACATTCTTTGGAGACTGAACGGCATAAATGGAAAGATCACTGCAAGCTCCCCATCTGAAAGTGTGTGCGTCGATGGCAAGTTGGCTTTCTAAGGCTGCAATGCCACATCCACTTAACCTGCTGCCAAAGCACCTCAAGAGATGGACTCAAAGCTCCTGCACATTGTGCAACTAAGTATGTCTGGATCCAACCAAGCTACAACTTTGTTGAAATCCTCCTTACACCAACACAGCTACAGTTCCTGGACTCTCATCTCTACCTGCAGACCAATTTAGTATGTGAATCAATCATTTTTGAAATCTTAATTCCCTTAGGACTGTATTCCAGAGCATACTATCTTTAAGGCTCTTTAATACAGTAACTTTTTAGGTCTATACATGATGCTTTTACTGAATAGGTGCTTTCCTCTTGAGTTTATACTCTGCAATTAATGACTAATATTGCTTTCCCCCAAATAATTTATAATCACACTAGAAAGTCATACATGGCTCTGGACATGTTTACTCAGTTTTAAAAAAAAAATAGAATTTCAAAAATAATCTTTCCATTACATGACTCCTTACCAACCAAAGCCAGCACTGAAGTTATTTGGAGCTAAGCTCTCTTCTGCAAACAGTACTTCACTCTTGAAAAACAAATGACAGAATGCACAGGAGTGGCACTATCACCACTCTGGGGAGCAGCTCCCTGCTTCTGGAACACATGAGCACGTAGGGGAATTCTTAAATAGCAACAGTAAACCCGTCTTAGGGCTGAAATGCCTCAGACTTGAGTTTGGGTCTTGAGCCAGCTCTTAATCTTCCTTTCATGGGACAAAGCGTGTCAATCTCTCTTGTCCCCAGTTATTCGAACACTTCATCTGTGACGCTGGTCAACATTCAGCTCCCGCATGTAAGCCCCAGAGGCCTACAGACTGGAACATTGGTTTCAATTCAAACTTACCAAGTACTCACTAAGCACCTCCACGTGAAAGATGCGGTATAGACTGCTGAGAACAGTGAAGCTGAAGTAATTCCTCATCTTCAAGGGCCTCAACCACATGACACAGCTCATCTACTGCAATGGAACTTGCTGCTTCCACAGTACCAACACTAACAGTCTGGGGCATCAGGAAAGGCTTTGCCGAAGTAAGGTTCAAGCTGAATTCTACATGGATAAGGAGCTGGCTGGCCAAGATGGGGAGGAAGGAGGCTTCCAGGATCAGAGGATACCTGTGTGACAAACCTGGGACAGGAAGGAGAAAGGCTCACCAAGGAACTGAAAGGATGCCAGTGTTGGGGGTACAGAGTACAGGAAAGGACTATCACACTGAGAAGGGATGCAGATACCAGATTCAGTAGGTTCTTGGGAGGGATCACATTAGATTTTTTAACGTGGTCCAAATGCATAATTAAAAGATTGGAATTTACAGATGTGTATGGAAAAAAACTAAGTATTGGATGTACTTCCAGTGTTTAGGATCCGTTTGTAGTCGAATTAAATGAAAACTAAGGACATCATTTATCTTTCCTTGCTCTCAAAATACCTTTAGAAAGGCTTTTTCCCTATTTGGTACTTTATCACTCCAGAACACCAAACTTCCATTCCCACTACCCTTCTTTAGAAAGACCTGTACAGTTTTTTTTTTGGTACTAAGGATTGAACTCAGCAGTACTCAACCACTGAGCCACATCCCCAGCCCTATTTTGTGTTTTAGTTAGAGACAGTCTGAGTTGCTTAGCACCTCACTATTGCTGAGGCTGGCTTTGAACTTACGATCTTCCTGTCTCAGCCTCCCTAAGCGCTAGGATTACAGGCGTGCGCCACTGCACCCGGCTCCTGTACAGCCTTTAAATCTTTATTCATGTGTCTTATTTCATCCTCAACTATGCATCCCAACTTTTTTCCATTATGTTCTACAATGCAGAGCTCAGTCAATTACAAAAAATTAACACTAAGAATGAGAAGGAAACCTTCAGCCTGTGTACACTGGTGAGGAGGCTCAGTAAATACATCTGAAACCCTAGGGCCTCCAAGAAAGGGAAAAATGCTCCAGAACCAACACACGTGTGCACTGAGTCACAACCATGAAACTGGTTATGACTTTAGAGCTAGGAATACTAAGTGGGTATTTGCCGTTTAATTCACTATTGCCCAAGGCCTTAAAAAGTTATCAATTTCCATACTGAGTAATTACTGAACAAGCATTGTCAATAATGCAGCCTGCCTCCTGAAGCTGAATCTTTCTCTGGAGAGTTCTATCCAGTGCTGGATAGAGGTGCTGGATAGCTAGACTCTAGGATGACCATGGCTACCTTGAACTCCTTGTCAAATCCATGTGCTTCAAGGACAGATGTAATTTCATAACTCAATGTTCCCTCCCATCCAGCTGAAAGTGGGTCTGCAGCTTGAAAGATGGCTGACTCACGTTAGATTATGAAGTTAAGGTTATTATGTATTGAACCCTGTTTATTTTCTAGAAGATTGGGGGAGGAGGCTAGGACTCAGTGGCAGGAGTTACTGAGAAAAAGTGACTCAATTTAGAACTTTGTCCCAGAAAAGGTCACCATAAAAAAAAAATGAAGGTAAATAAATGAAGGGTCCAATGGATTTTCCGGTTCTGTGTGTACACAATGAGCTCCTGCTGGACCTAATTATAGTTCCTAGAGCAGAAGTCTATGCCTGCTGCCTTCAGCTCACCTGAGCACTAATACCCATCAGCTGAGCAGTGCTGCTGAGAGGCTGCTGTTCAGGGTGCAAGCTGCACTGCCACTCACGCCAGCAGACCCCCATGAAGACAGGCACCAAGGCAGCACTAGTTTTACTGGTGCTCTTCTCCTTACCATACACACACTATAGAAATGTTCTAAGTTACATATAAAACACTTTTAGGCTTCAAACATTTTAAATCCAAGAGCCCAATCTCTGGGGCAGCAAGAAGCTGCCCTATTCCAACACACTTGTCTCTTCTACATACGTGCCTCACACACTTGCTGCCCATGAGGTTGGGGTAAATGCACTGGTAGATTAACGGAGGCTATTTCAATAGGTATGTATCCTTTCAATAAGCCCACATCCCAGGTCTTAAAATAGTTGCACACACCAGCTTTCCAATTTTTCAGGTTCTGGACACAGCCTGAAGAACACTGCATTCTCTCCCATTCCACTCAGGTGCCATAATACACCTCTCCCCAGAGGCCCTGTGTTCCCATAGTTGCAGGCCTTCCTGGAGTTACAGAACACCATGTATCAGCCTGGGTAAATACCACACAGAAGTGACCTAAACTCTAACAAAGGTAAGTGGTCCATAGTCCCTGGAACCTTAAACAAAATGTGTAAGGAAAAAAAAAGCAATCACCCTGGTTCTAGACACAAGGATGAGCCACATTGTTTCCAGAATGTTCAGTTGACAATGTCAAGCAAACACCAATTATGACAGTGTGGATGAAGTGTGGGTCTGGTAGACAAGTTACCAAGGTATCCCGAGATCCTTCAGCACCCAAATAGCAGAACTTCCTTGGACACATCCTTCACATTCTTCAGCATGGATTGTCCCAATCAGTAGGTTGAACAAAACACTAAGCACATTTATCATTCATCACCCAATCACCTTCCTGTTCCCCAGTAAAAAGCTGGTTGTTCATGGCAGAATCTTAATATCTACGTCCAAAACATTCATGAAAAGGTTAAGGTTTGTGGCTCAACAGAAAGGTGTATCTGCTCACAGCAACCATGGGAGTCCATCAGTTCAGTGTTTTGTTTTCAGGGAAAAATGGTTCCATCATTGTTCAGCAGGTTAGAGTCCCCAGAGAACCAGGGCCTAGCCTCAGAGAAGGCTGCTCCCCAGAGTCCAGAAAGTGTCCCAAAAACCAGTAGAAAATGGAAAAAAAAAAGTTTCCTGATTAAAATTAACTACTGAATGTTTACAATAGGCCACTTATTGGCCATCCCGTGTTCTGCTGTACCCACCATCTGCTGGTGTTTAATACAGTACCTTCATATTTCAGTTAATTGCTCTGCTCTGGAGTCTGTTTCCACTGCTGACTTAAGGACAAAGAGCAGCATGTTATGATGGTCTCAGCTCTCAGCCCTGATGTCAACCACTGAAACACAGCACACCTTTTCCTCCCACATTCAAGAATTGGATGGGTGGGTGGGTAGGTGGGGTGCTATCACCTAGTAGGGAGGCTGCTCAACACCCTACAATGCACAGGACAACCCCCACAGAAAACCAGAAAACCACCAGCCCATTACTAACAATCTCCAAGTTTAGAACTCTAGAATTATCTAAAAAGCCACATAACACCTCATCCTTCACGGTTGTCATTCCTTTACTTGAGAATGTCCACTTACAAGGTAAAACCCACACTATTCATACTGTTCACAGTCTGTACAAATGACTCATCTGGTCACATCCCTCCCTAACCCCTATGCCCACTATTCCCATACTCCAGACACACTAGGCCACTTTCAAATAGCTGGGGTATTTTCTTGTTTGCACCTTTACTCCCATTTTTCACCTGCCTCAGATTTCTTCCCTTTCCCTACTGCTCTGCACCCTGAGGTTCCGCTGAAATACTTCCTGTCAGGCCTTTCTGTTCATGATGGGCCCCAGTGGTCACTCTGTTTTCACTGCAATAACCCTGAAATGCACTGACTTGTATAGATGTTTTTTGCACCCTAGGGTAGCAATGAAACATCATTCATCTGTGTTCCATGCTTTGGGTAGGGCCCGGGAAGTACTTAAGTGCATGCTACCTGAATGAATTCACATGCACACACTCCAGCACCGTAAATTCTTGCTTCTCATAGCAACAAACTACAGCCTCTCTTCTCCCAGAAGCACTAAATATAGCATTATCTAAACCCATCAGCACAGGGCCGTCACCAGCTCAAGAACAGCTGGGCATGAGGATGAGCAGCTTAGTTGTCAAACCTCAGCAGAGTCTGACAATGCTGCACTTCTCTGCAGGGTTAGCATAGCCATTGCTCCTGAAACTTGCAGGTCCTGTCTGAACTCCTGCCTTTGGGGATTTCTGGTTCTTGCAGACTCAAAGCTCTGAGCAACGGGTATATTAAACAAATGCAGTGTTGTGTGCTTCTCTCAAACTAAATAGAATAGTATCAGGATTCTCAGCACCTAACAGCTACAGGGGAACATCTGAAAGACCCTCCACTGTATTGTAGCTTCCTGCCCATTTCTGTTAACAAGGGCCAAATCTACAGCTAGACATATGGAATGCCCTGGTCACACAGGCCACCCATCTTCCATCTCTGAAGACAAGCAACCTCCGAAGTCTTGGTCGAAAGGCAAACAAACTAGATATCATGGCTGTGTCTGATACCAAGTCCTACCAATCCCTCATGGATTCCCCTTGAGAGTTCTCCATGGGCTCTGGAAAACCACTGGTGTCAGCCCTGCAATAATTGATGCTATAGAGGAAGGACACTGTCGGGACCAGTCAGCAAGTGGTTAGAATGCATCTGCAACTTCCATGAGCTCCCGAATATATGCTAGATCGGTCACTTCTCCATTCACACTGACCCTTCTGGCCTGGATCCTCTTTCCTGACATGTTTCTCTACCTCCTGCCCCAAGACCATTTTCTCCGAAGCAGGAGTGTCTTTGAAAGCATGCTTCCTGCTTTCAGTCTCCCACTGCATTAATACGATCTGAATGCTGCATATCCTCCCCACCCTCATCTCTCCACCCAGCAGGCTCCACAGCAGAAATATCCACCACCTTTCCTTGAGAATTTTGACTAACTTTCCTCCCCATCCTCTAACTTAGGGATCCTCAGGAGGTTCCTTTTACACAAACCTCAATTCAGATGTCCCCTTCCAGTCTTTCCTGCCATCTCAAAATGTGTTTTTCTACCATGCCCCTGCCGTGCTTTCGGCACTTACTTGAATTGATTCGGTTTATCTCCTGTCTTGTTTACTTACCTATAAGTTACAGGAGGTAAACAGATCACATCTCCAGTGCCAAGATCACCTAGTACATGGATGGCACTAATTTGTAGGGGACACTATTTGAACTAGGTGAGCCTGTATTAGAGGTGCTTCTCTTCTCAAATAGAACATCCCAGTTGTTCTTGCTCTTGTGCCAAGATTTGAAGGGAGGTGAGGGGGAGAGAGCTCAATCATAAGGGTCTCAGGGCAACCATAACGGGGAATGAAGGCAGAAACCTCAAATGCACACCAAGGACTCCAGGTTTTAAATATCTGGTAGCAAAGGGACTGGGGTTGGTTCTTACACAGGAATACCATCTAACCCAATGGGGTCAATTTGTCATTTCCCTTAACAGGTTAAAGAACCAACTTTTACGAGAACTACCCTGTGTTAGCCACCACACTAACTACATTCTAGCCATGTTCATTTAATCCTTAAAACTCATTTAGTAAGCATTGATATCCTCATTTCTAACAATAGGGCCTGCAGCCCATAGCTCATCTCTCTGTCCAAGGCCATGCAGTAATGGCAGAGCCAGGCTGGATCCTGGTACATATGGGGTCCTTTTTCCCACCCTCACTACACTGCGTTCCCCAGGAGCAACCAAAGGCTCCAGGCTTTTAGATTTAAAGTAGGTATCAAGAAGAAGCTCGGAATAGGAAGCCCAAGTACCTTACAAACAAGGTGTGGCACTCCATGTGGTTCCAGGAGAGAAGCTTTCATCTCCAACAGGAGTCTGGAGCCAGAACTCTGGGCCAATGACTTCCAGCTCTTGGCACTCCTTCCTGCCACCACTGCCCCATCTCATAAGATAAACATCAGTGGCAGTGTTAAGCTCTACCAGTAAATGCACCTCAGAAGCAGGGCCATGCCAGGCTAGGAATGATCAAAAGGGCTAGACTTGGATTCCCCAAGTATGATTGCAAATTGCAATCTGAACACAAAAAGGCCTCAAGGATAACCCCCATGAACCCTCTACTGTGATCTCCTGGATGATCTCATGCTTTGAAGAACTCAAATGCAGCCACCACTGTGAGGGCAGAACAGAAGAGTTGACGAGATATTTATTCTCTTAATTGCAAAAATGTGCTAGAGAACAATCCTGAGCCACAGGCAGAACTAGTTCATTACTAAGGGAAGAGTTTGGGGTAAAGTCTAATTCCTTCCCCCTGGTTGTGGGAAACGAAGACAAAGTGAGCTCGATTAAAAGCTATGCCCTGGGGCTGGGGTTGTGGCTTGGTGGTAGAGCGCCCACGCGTGAGGCACTGGGTTCAATTCTCAGCACCACATAAAAATAAAGGTCCATCAATAACTACAAAAAAGTTTTTTAAAAAAAGCTATGCCCTTGTGGTGGCAGTGGACAGGCACATAGTATTACCCTCCATACCTCAAGAGGAAGAGGCAGCAGGAGTTGGAAAGTCAGACTTGCCTAGGTAGGATGCAGACAAGAGGAGGAAGGGGAAGAATAAAAGGAAAACAGACGGGAAAAGTTAATTTCAAGCAAATGTACTAGCTATAGGTCACCTGTCTTTCCATTCGGAATTGATGAGTATGCATCAGTACTGCCAAGAGTTAGTTCAGTGGTCTGTTTACTGGAATAGTTAGCAGTTTCCACGAAAATGAAGGCAAAGGTACTAGCAACCTACCATGCCTACCAGAACAATGACATCCTCCGATTCCAACAGCACGTGGGTGGCCAGCACTGTACACCATCCAGACAGCACGGTGCACAGCCAGCAATGCCTCCTGAGGTGTTTAGAACCGAGCTCTCCAGGACACACCAGGCATCCATTCCTGTACTTCCTGGCACTGCTAACACACACAAGCTCGACATATACCCAGAAATGAGCCAAAGGAGATCCAGCAGTTAGTTCTAGACAATTCCAAGAGTTGGCTCAGAAATGATCCTCACAAGGCAGTGGCATCCACCTGCAAATACCTTGAGCAGGTGTGACGTGGAACTCTACCCGCCATTCTACTCAGCCGAACACCTGAACCATCACCCCTGCTGCCTCCCTGCCCTTCAGGAAGGGCCAGGTAAGGGTGCAATCTACTCAACAGGGTTCTCAGTATTTCATACTATTTCCCAACCAAGGGAAGCAGCATCGAGGGGCTTGTCAATGACTGATAATCAAGATACTCACGCTTTGTAGAAAATGAAACAAACTTGAACTTTAAAAAATATTTTAACAGGGCTGGGGCTGTGGCTCAGTGATAGAGCATATGTGAGGCACTGGGTTCGATCTTCAGCACCACAGAATAAAGGTATTGTGTTCAACTAAAAAAAAATTTAAATATTTTAACAATGTGATTTTTCATTAGTAATCATTTTTAATTCTCTTTTTATGCCTATAAGAGTAAGCTCCTTGGGGCTGGGGCTATAGCTCAGTGGTAGAGCGCTTGCCTAGCATGTGTGAGGCACTGGGTTCGATCCTCAGCACCACATATAAATAATAAATGAATAAAATAAAGATCCATCAACAACTAAAAAAAATTTTTAAAAATAAGCTTTTCTAGTGAAGGACTACTGTATGCTGTGACTGTCCGTGGTACAACGTCTTCCTTCAAAAACAGTGGGACTTAGTAAATGGCAGTTGGAGCCTTTTTGTTGTGGGTTCATGTATCTTGGCAAAGTTAAAAAACAAAAACAACCCCATACCAGAGGGCGAGGTTCCTGCCAGTTTGTTTTCCTAGTTCATAAAAATCCAAACTCTGGGAACCATCGTGAGCAGTCAGGTTTGTGTGATACACCTGGCCTTGCACATGGCCAGGGACACCTGCTTCTTCACTGCACTTCAGACTAGAACTAAAATCTGTTTCTAAGAGAAATAAGCTTGTTAACTCCAAACAGCTCTGGTTCCAGCCATTTACCTTGTACCTACCACTGAGAGCCAGCAGGTGATCAGGCCAAGAAAATTAAGCAAATGGGTTCAGGGGTTATTCCAGTTCAAAAATCAGGCACAATC
This sequence comes from Xerus rutilus, assembly GCA_028644305.1. Lineage (NCBI taxonomy): Eukaryota > Metazoa > Chordata > Mammalia > Rodentia > Sciuridae > Xerus > Xerus rutilus. The sequence goes on along the minus strand of CM053412.1, from coordinate 21,950,483 downwards.
CACTCATCTACATAGTGAAGACTCTAACAAGTCTTTTTAAAAATCTATTCAATTAGAACTTAATTACATTTTACTAGGGAGCTACATTTTAACTGAATGCATCTTCTGGAGACTTGTGTGCCATGAAAGCCATTCTGGGAAACAGCAGAGGGATGAGGGACTTAACAGCAGTCAAGCACATGGCACTAGCTCACAGCTCCAGCTCATAGCTCCCAGCCCTGAGTGGCCTACAGCTGCTTTGCTGGTCCCTGCAGGGTACGAAACACATTAGTTGACCTCCAGTCAACAAACTCCCTGAGCCAGACTTACCAGTGACAACCACACCCGCTGAATTGAAGGTGAACACATGTTATCACACAGGGCATCCTGGCCTGTACGTCCTGTATTTAATCTTTGAAGGCAGGAGAAACCAAGGAAATCAGTTGTAAACATGAGCAAGGCCAATAATTCATTTTTAGGATAAAAGTATTCCACATTCCCTAAGTCGATCAGTCTGAAGGTCAAATAAAGCCTATACCAGGGTTTCCCAAGTCAAGAGAATTTAGTTTCTATTAAACTAAATCCTGTCAGAGAAGGTCCCGTAGGTTCCAAGGACTATATCAGCCTTGACATCTTCCCATAAATAAGTCCCAGATCCCTCAGCATCTTGGGAATAGATGTCCCTCTGGCTGTCTTTACATCATGGGGGTGTGGGGGGGGGTTTGCATCATCATATGCCATGATCGAGATGAGGCAACGTTTTCTACTTAAGCCTGCTAATGGCAAGAGAAGGTAGCTGCAAAAACCTCACATATCGGAATTCAAATTGGTATTTCACCTTTATAGTGAGCATGCATCTGAATATGTGTTCAACTGCAGTGATCAAGGAAACGCCAACTCAGAACAATGACACATCATCACACCCAAGAGGAGGAAAGGGAAGCGAACGTGGCAGACAACTAGACAAAGTATTGGCCAGTATGTGGAGCAATCTGAATGTCTGTATACTATTCATGGACATAAAAAGGCAAAACCACGTTGGAAAATTGCTCATGAGTAAAGGTGTGCACAATGTCCTATGACACAGCCAGATACATACCCAAAACACACATGTACCAAAAGACAGGTATGAGACTATTCCAAGCAACTTTTTCCTGTGACTGCCAAGAATTAGAAATAACCAAAAGTCCATGAAAATGGACAAATTTCAGCATATTCACAATATAGCAGTAAGAAATTACCAGTACATGCAACACGTATCAATACCAACTATGCTAGCGTAAGAAGACATTCTAAACTCTTGTTTATGTAAACTTCAAAAATAGGCATAGGTCAACCATGGCATTAGAGTTCAGATACCGGTTTACTCTTGGGGAGGATGTAGTGACCCCAGAAGCATACAAAGAAAACTTCCGGAGTGCAGGCAGGTTGTCCTTGATCAGGCGCAGGCAACAGGGTGCTTCCGTGTGACAGTACATTAAGTTATACATTTACAGTGTATGGATTTTTCTGGATTGTTTTGCTTCAAGTTTACCAAAAAATCAAAATGGGAAATTCACTATTCTACCACCTTGCCACAACTTTTCTTCCCAAAATCTTTCACTGAAATTCATGTTTTAGGCAAATGTACCACACAACCAGGGACTACTTCCTCCACAGAATTGGATCACCTGGCCGCCAGTGTGAGGGGGTAACAGAAGCCTCCCCTTGGGCCAAGCCCTGCTTTACTTCCCCACAGCCACTTAAACACTGGTGAAGGAAGCCCTTTTAAATTCCTTCCCTGCAGTCATAGCCCCTGTCTAGCCATAAGATAGAGAAACCTCACTTTTAAATGCCCGTTGGTCTCACTGGCACTGCAGCCCGTGAATGGACGGCTGCACCAATGGCTGACGCCTCTGCTACAGGGCCCCTTGCTGCTCTCCCAGCTCCCTGGGGAAGCCAGGCCTCATGGGAGCTGGCAGTGAGGATGGAGGATGGGGATGAGCCTCTGTACCAATTAAAGACTCTGCAAGCTTGGGGCACAGCATCTGTTAATTCACCCCTGGGCAACAGTCCAGCTGGGGAGTCGCCAAAGGAATGCCTGCCCTGGATTCTGCCAGTGTCTACCCCAAGGAAGCAGGGTCTCCTTGCCACCAGGACACAAAAGCACCCTTCAGTCACAGCCAGAGGCTCTCCAGACTAAGGTGTGGGTCCTGATCCTATTACTAGTACCCTTGTTTTTAGTGTTTAATTGTGATAAAAAGATACATAGAGTTTAACATTTTAACCTTTAAATATCCTGCCCAGGGACATTAACTGCATTCACATTATGGTGCAACCACCACCACCACGAATTCTCCAGCATTTTCATCCTTCCAAACAAATTCTCTATGTACAACACAGTGAGTCAGTAATTTAGTGCCTTTAGAAAGGCACAGGAGAGGAGGAACTGCAAGGGTGTCTCAGCAAGTTACAGGAGCAGCCCGACACCAGGGGTTTGGCACTGGTGACAAGGTCAAGCCAAGTAACCCCCCAGTTAATTCCCTTTCTAAAGGACTCAGCTTCTAGGCTGGGTAATGACACTATAGGGCAAAGTTGGTTTCCCCACCTCAGGGCATCTGCCTTCCTGAGAGTGAAGCCTCGAGAGAGCCCTGCGTCACCTCTGTACCCATCACTCCACCTGTCCTTTCCTGCTCTTGATATGTTATTTAAGTGGACGTGTTTATAAAATACATGGAAGTCGATGGTGGATGGCCCCATGACCGCCCCCCAAGAGTCACGAGTGAGAGGCCAGAAGATCTCCACGTACCTTTACAGGCCATCCACAGCCAATGGGAGGCCCCTCATGTAGCAACAGGGGAAGGAGAAATTGAAAAGGGCTAACCAAGACAAAATCCTCATTGCAGCTGTGCTCAAGATACATTATGTACAAGCACATGTACTATGTACAAAACCTTGTTCAAGCAACTGGGATGAAGTGAATTCCCAAGGTAAGAGAACTTAAGAGGCTCGGGGTAAAGCTGTGCATGTCAACATGCTGAGAGGGCCCTGCAACAGGGAGGAAGATGGATGAGGCAGATCATTCAAATCACTTGCCTGCCCACCACACTTCCAAAGGTCCATGTTCATGTTCAGTGTTTCATACATTGAATTTGGCCAATCAGTATACATGATTAGGAGGCAGATACTAAGAAAAACATTTATACACCTAGCAGCATCCTAACTTGGAACAAAATTAGGAGTCATGTGAGTCCAGCATGCCTTCTAAGAACACACGTTTTCTCAGGCGACTTCACCAGCTTTCACTTCCTCCTCCTCCTCCACCACCTTGCAGGTGGCCAAGTCTGGCTGGAGGTCTACCTCTTCAGTAATTCCCTCCCAGGGCTCAGACTGCACCATCTGGGGGTCCTCAGGATGAATTCTTCCTACCTTAAACTGACCAGGGGATTGGCTGACTCATTCCCAGAACCTAGATGGTTCTCCAGCCACTGGCCCCAGTGTTAAGATACCTAACCCTAGGGAATTTTTAAACATCCAACGAATTCCAGCTGATGGCTCAGGATCCATCCTTTCAACTGATCCACATTCTGCACAGGGGGATTTATCTCCCCTACTGGAAAGGTGGTGGGAACAGAAATAAACTGGATGAGAAAAAATATCCTCATTGTGAAGGTATTCCACCTGCACCCTAATGAACACTCGCCCCAAAGAGCTACTGGGCTGGTTGGTTGTGTGTTTGGCTTTACCATACACACATCAGGAGCCCTGGGACAGAAAGGCTTATACAGAAACAAAGCTGTATTTCTAGAGAAGCTTTTTCAGATCAGGTAACATTTAACATCCTGACTTGCACATGAGACCTTTTCTATCTGGCCCCTCTATGAGCTTTCTTAGAAAATGAAAGAATTCACAGGTGTATACCAAGACAAAAGGTGGGATGGGAGAAGTTTAGGCTAGCCCAGTGGCCCCCTGGGCCTCATCAATTCCTATTTCACATTCCCCCAACGCTTGGTTATAGAACTTGAAACTTCACTATCAAAAAGTGATGCACTTGGTTTAACTACTCTTTTCTAAAAGGGCAAATAAGATAAACATGGGATCTACACAAAGTCAGTTCAGTGCTGCTGATGGATGAACTACAAGACTGGCAACTCAGACCTCTTTTCATCACAGGTTAAAGCAAGTTTTACCTCATGGAGAGCAAGCAGCCAAGAGCTGAAGCAGCCTTTAGAAGAGGGTCAAACAGAACCAGAGGCAGGCAACGTGCAAAACATCACTCTGCCCCTAAACCATGGCCAGTGGATTCCAGGACCCAGGCCCCATTCAAGGGTATAATGGACCAAACTAGTTGACCTAAAAACGTAGCCACCTGCAAAGAGATTATCCCCATGGGGAAAACGTGCATACAAACTTTAAGTACATGATGAGTATTTTATAACACTCCACCCATATTATGAGAGGCTATCTATGTTTTACAATGTTTAATACTTCACCTCAGATCCAGAATCTCATGTTCCCTTCTCCCAAAACCAAGGACTGAAACCTGGTAGATAAAATATCCTAGTATCACTGGGCACGGTGGTACGTGCATGTAATCCCAGCAGCTCGGGAGGCTGCGACAGGAGGATCGCAAGTTCAAAGCAAGCCTCAGCAACGACGAGGCAGTAAGCAACTCAGTGAGACCCTGTCTCTAAAATACAAAATAGGGCTTGGAATGTGGCTCAGTAGTCAAGTGCTCCCAAGTTCAACCCTTGGTACAAAAAAATAAGATATATATTTATATATGTATATGCACCAGTATCATAGAATGTACTCAACCCCATCCTTTCTACCTTAAGGGAGTATTTGGCCTAATATTAAACTGTAGCATTAGACTAATTTCACTTATGGATACTCTTCCCATTGCTCTCCCTTTAAGAGCTGAGATCAAAGCTACTAATACAATGGATAGATTTGCAACTGAGGAAGAAGAGTCATTTTAGGCAATGAACTCTTAATTCACATTATTCCTGACGTCTTATTTGTGGATTTTTTGCCTCTTTTAACCAATTCTGCAGACACCAGCTGGAGGTCCTACAATTTAATTCTGACACTACCCACCTGGTGTTTACAATAGACCCATGGACTGATCCCCAGCTGAAATCTCAGTTGTAAATTCCAGGTTTCCACCAGTGCTTTTGACCAACAGGATCTCTCTCAGGGGTTCCTATGAAGTCTTTCCTCATGCTCAACTATTTGCTAGTACAGCTCACAGAACTTATGCAACACTTTACTTGCTAATGCGTGTTTATAAATGCGTGTTTTGCTCTTTAAACAACTCAGGAACAGCCAAAGAAGAGGCGCACAGGACAGAGTACAAGGCCCAAGAGTCTCCACACCCTGAGAGCACCACCCACCAGCACCTTCATGTATTCACCAACCTGGAAGCTCTCCGAGCTCTACCGTTTAGAGATTTATGGGAGTTTGACAACCATGATTAAATCATTGGCCATTGGTAATTAACTTCAGCTCCTCTCCCCAGAGGTTGGGGTGGGAGTGGAAGTTCCAATCCTCTAATCATGCCTTGATCTTTCTGGCATCCAGCTCTTATCCTGAAGCTATTTACAAGCACCCAGCCACCTTGGCAATATACAAAGGACTTCTACCACTCCAGAGATTCCCAGGGTTTTGAGAGCTTTAAGTGGGCAACTGAGGACCAAGATCAAATTTATCTATCCTAAACATGCACACTGACTGGGCATCAAAGTCCTGAGCACACAAATGAATTAAATGCTCCTTCAAAGTTCATTTTCACTTTGATTCACACCTTCAGAGAGTTTCTCCTGTATCATAGTCCTATCATTTTGCAAACTGGGGAGCTCAAAGTTGGTCCCCAAGGCCACATATGGCTGGGGGTGGGGAACATGGCCCCTAGTGGGAGTCACCACCTTAGTGATCAGGATAATCAGGGATCCCAATCTCACTCATTCTGAGACAGACCCAGGTACCTTAAGGGAGACCTACAGTTACAAAATCACATAATAAGACTTAACCATTTCCTCAAATGGCTGCCATAGCAGTCTCACGGCAAAACAGACTCTCAAGCTGGACATCCTGGCCTGCAGCAGCTGTGCGACTGAGGGGTTTGGAAACACCCCTGTGCCTGTTTACCACAAGTCCTTTTCCAAAAGGTGGCGTTTAGAGCAATACCTGGCACCTGTTAGCTAACACAGGACACTGTCAATATGAGCTCGTGTCTTCCATCTGTAAAGTAAGGGGAGAGGCTGATCTCCACATTCCTTTCAGCCTTTCATCCAGGATGAATCTATTGTCAGTTCTGACGGGTTGTGTTTGCCCTCTGCTTCCTCCTGCTGGGTTATACTCACTGTTTTCTTCTTTAAACTCTGCCCCAACTCCACGTTACTCTCTAGACCCTTTTTGATTCCTCGCAATGCACTGGTAGAGACGATCATGTGTTCACAGAGTTTGAACCACATAATCAGAGGGAGAGGACCTGGGAAATGTACACTCAATTTTTAAACCTCTTCTGAATCTCTGGCACAGAGATACCCTCAGCACAGGGAAATGCATCACTCACAGCAATTGGCTTCACTTGCTGGATGTTTCCAAAGTTTATGTTTCTGCTGGAACATAAAAACTTCTGGACCAAATCTGTCTAAAAAATCTCCATGCTTATTTTGATGGTAATAACAAAGTTAGTTTATAGTTTGGACAACTTATACCTAGTTTGAACCTCACAATTTCTCCCATAAGTGAATACGGTAAGTATTCTCCATCTCTAGAAGAATGAAGGGGCTGAGGGATCAGGATCCCACAAGTTTAAGTGGCATCTCTCTTCGGATGATACTACAGAGTCTGGAGCATGAGTCTTGCAACTCCAAGCCAGGGTTTTACTTTAACCCAGCTGGCAATTTGAACATGACATTCCCAAGCAATCTCACAATGTAGTAAATAACAAAGGTCGGTCTTTCCTACTGTTCTGCCCAAGTAACACATGAGTAGTCAGGTGACTGGTAGCCATTTTTTCCAACATAGTAACAGATTTTAGTTAGTAAGTGACAAACAATTGGTGTTTACACAGTATTTATAAAAACTAAAATCTAACGTGTGCAGTTGTATCTAGCTGAGAACCAGCCTATCCCCACTTCCAGGCTAACAAAGAATTTATCCTGTTAGGTGAATGACTATTGTCCTCGGGAAACTTACCACCTTCTTGAAATTACACACAATATAAAACCAGGATAATTAAACTGGTCGAAACTTTCAGTATGGTGATGTAATCAGTCATAAAACTACAAAGACCAGCTAACATGCCAATGCCACTTCGGACAGCTCCCGCCCACAGGGAAGGGCAAACCATGCACAGCACAGTGGAAACCTGCCCTATTTCCTATCTCAGGAGCTATCATTTCTATTCCAGCTATTGTCTGTGACCCTGGAAAAGGTTAAAACAGCAGTCATGGAGAGAGGCGAGGGGACAATCACCTTGCCCACCCCTCTCTACTCCATAACAAATGTCTCTGGCAATGCTCCCGCTACCATTCTGTAGGCACATATACCAGAAGTCACTGGGATGCTATGGCTTTGGAACTGACAGTGAAGTATGCATCATCACAGTGGGGGTGGGGAAGAGGCTGTCTTGTGAGGAATGTTGTCAGGAAAGGGACTGTGACCACCTGCCTTTTGTAAGCTGAGGTCACTGGCCAGTCACCAGCGTGGCAGTGTCAACTTCAAGGTCTCCCATTAAAGAGCTGCCACAGCTTCTCCCAGAAGACTTGTAGGTGGAAGGATTCTTTCCAGTTACTACTTTAAAATACATAGTATTTTGTTTTCAGCATATGGGCAGAAGGTCCCAGGCCCCATCCTGATTACCACCACATAAATGAAACATTCTTGGATCCATTAACTCATATTTAAGCACCAGTGTGGCAGGTACCAAGATGCATCCACAATCAAGACATTGGTTCCTAGCTGAGCCACCAAATCCTCTCCAGTGCTTGGACTAGTTAGTCCTAACACTGTGGAGTGCCCATTGTGAATATGTGTTAAAAGATTTTGTGAGAAGTCAATGGTATTATAGGGATGCCAGTAAAGATTCTCCTTAAAGAGATGCTAGAACACTTGAAGCTAGGCACCGAATATGAACTGGCTATCCTGTGCCCAGGCCAGATCCTGACTAACACAACAGGCCATCACTGCCAGTGTGACTGGAAAGTGATAATTTCACTGAACACTTGAGGTCTGAGCACAAAAGGATGACAGGACATTAAAAAAAAAATCAGTGGGCAGGGAGCCATGTAATATGGGTTCTGATTTCCATCATGGAGGGGTGGCCCTCAGTTCCTTCTCAACTTCTTTTCCAGGCATACCAAAACATACTTTCTGCTGCCTTCTCGTCTGACTTTTAATATTTTAAAAAGCCTGTGGTAATTTTATGAAGTACAGAAAAACAAACATCCACATCCCCAACTCAGTTTTAACATTTTATAGCCTATTCATACTTTAGCATTTTAATTTTGAAGTTACTGTTTAGAGTTCCGTCCCACATCCATTGCCCTTTCTCCACTTTGAAAGAGCCATCGTCTTGACAGTAGACTGCCCGCCTCACATCCAGGTTTATGTACCATGTCTACGTAAGCATATATCCAAAAAGATGTGATATCGTTTTGTTACATGTTTCAGATAAATCACAGCATATACTGGATGGTCCAATTTTCACAACTGTTGATTTGCCAACACATGCAAACTCATTATTCCATCATGTAGTTTTAGGTATGAAATGCACTTACCCACCGCTCTTTTGGTGGGCATCTACAAGTATTCATTCACAAATTCCTCAAGTGTTAGACTCTGTGCTGCATGCAATATGGTGTGCAGGAACTAGAGACAACCAACAATCCTTGCATTTGAGGCCAAAGAAAACAAGCTCCCTTGTAGAAATGCCAAGGCCAGGGAAGGCCCACTAGCTATGCCAGGGGTCAGTCAAGGCCTCATGTGGAGAGCTCAAGGGAGCAGCCTAGAGGTTTGTGTACAGGTGGAGGTTGAAGCTGCAAGTCTAGACCAGCTGGTGAAGGGAATGCATACAACTCTTCACATAAACACAAGAGAAAAATTGCTTTTGTGCCACAACATGTTGAAGTGGCTTGTATGCAGCTATAGATTATCTAAAAAGTGACTTACCAAATCTAACTTGGGCTAGCAGCCCTCTACAGCAAATTGTGCAAAGACCCCACAACATGAGCACCTAGAACTTCTAGTGTGTCTGAGGGCTGGGACAATGTCCTAACCATGCCATCAACATCCTTTCTCAACACCATCACTTCACATGGCCAGGGACACCTGCTACTCCAGCTTTCTCCCAGAGTTGAGGCCTTCCTTTAACTATAGCCAGGAAGAATCGGTGTTTACAAAGCATCTTCAGTGATACCCTGTGTACTCTCCACCTGCTCCAAGGACTCCACCTTGGAGAAAAAGATCCTGGGGACTGTTGTGACATACTAGAAGAATCACAGTATGTCCACCTGTGTGGGCCATCATCTAAGCAGACAGCAGCAAAATACATCAAATGAACATGTGAAAGTTTAACAATATGTTTGCTAGTCACGGCCAAAGGACCAAGTCATGAAGCCCAGGGCAACCCACTGTGACTGCTAGTTCTGATTAAGAGGCACCCCTCAGAGGTAAGACCACTTATGTGCAGAGGTGATGGCAGCTACAGCGACGCTCAGAGGACCTGGAAGCTCCACCCTCATTCTAGTGAGAGAAAAGCTGCATGCGAACCAGTATCATAAAGGCCAAAGAGGAGCAGAGGATAGGTGTCCCATAGACTTGGACTCTTCACTAGACAGTAATATGGGCTGCATGGAAGCACCCTCTTCAAAAAGCTTTGAAGGATGTGCGAGACCAACTACAGGGATGCATTGGGTAGAGAAGAAGCCAGCACATGTGACACCCAACAGCTGCCAGGGCAATGGCAACAGGTTGCAGACTGGCTGTAGGATTGGTGTACCATCAGCTAGAAGGAAAGAAAGCTGGAATGGTAGAATTATAGGTGGACCAGAGGACTCCAAACACCCTGGTCACAGAGAGGGCTTCTTTCTAGAAACTCCAGGAAGCCATTGCGAGTTTCTGAACCAAAAGAGACATGGGATCTGAGCCCCAGGCAATGCTGGGGGAGGGTATCTAGAGGAACAGCTACCACACATGAGGATAAGCCATGTGGAATCCAGTTGTCACCAGCCCTGACACAGCTTCCATACCCAAGTGGCAGCTTTGGCAGAAGCATAGGGGGAGCTATTTTCAGTTGGCTTCAAAATCTTTAAAACAAGCTGGGCGCAGTGGCACGCATCTGTAATCCCAGCACTTTGGGAGGCTGAGACAGGAGGATTGAGTTCAAAGCCAACTTCAGCAATGGCGAAGCACTAAGCAACCCAGACCCTGTCTCTAAACAAAATAGGGCTCAGGATGTGGCTCAGTGGTCAAGTACCCCTAAGTTCAATCCCCAGTACACACAAATCTTTAAAATAATCAATGCCTCTCTGCATGTCAGTTCACAAGGTATGAAGTGAGCAGTGCCAATTCTAAATCTACGCTGACACATGCTCTTGGCACAACCTATAGTTTCACTCTCAAAGAATCAGCTTGAGTCTGTAATTACCAGTTTGTTAATTGTCTAGATTACGCACTTGAGCATACTGCCGTTTAAAATGCATGCATTCATGCGTAATTTATGTCCATCTTTCAAAAATGATTCATAGTACAATAGTTTGTTTCATATGGTCTTTTCCCCTATATACACACCCCTTTTCTGCAATGTGGTAACTGCCATTCTATTCTCTAAGTTTATCTGAAGTTTGTGTTATACAAACTCTTAAGGACCAGACACAAACCAAAGTTTCCCAAGAAAAATTAAAAAGAATGCCCTTCGAAAACACACTGGGGTCTGCCCATGAGAACAAGCCATCACTCACTGCCAAGGATTCTCAGATATGACACAGGATGGTAACCAACATCCCTCATAGGGCTTGACTGCACATCCATCTGGGATTCAACTAGCATGCATATGCTCTACAGTCCACACTTCACTAACCTGGAGAGGCGCCACCACCCCACCATGGGGTGAGCTTCCTGCTACTATTTCCACTGCTACTGCCCACCCCCTTTATCAAATCATTTTGGGTATTTTGAGGTGGGGGGATACTGGAGATTGAATCTAGGGGCACTACCTATAAGTCCCTGGGCCTTTTCATTTGTGACACTAAGTTTTAGTGCCTCACAGTGTCTCACTAAATTGCTAAAGCTGCTCTTGAACTTGTGATCCTCCTGCCTCAGTCTCCCAAGTTGCTGGGATTATAGGCATACACTACTGTGCCAGCATTGGGGATTTAAAAACACCAAGGTTTTCAAAGTCTAAATTTTATAATCAGTCTTTCCCTAGCCATCACATACTGCAGTCTTCCTACAACTGACCTCCAGGGTGTTACAACGCCGCACAGGGGAGCTACTACCTCTTGGATCCATCCAGAGAAAAACCTCATTGTGTTACCACTTCCCCTAAAGCTAGGCCCCACATCATTCCATAGTATCAAGTGAGCATTTTATCAAAATTCAGGCAAGCCATGTTCCAAGTTCTAAGTCTGGAACTCAATTTACTTTCTCCATAGAAACCATCCCAGAAGTGCTAGGTTCCCAGGACAGCCCACACAGCCTGTAAGCTTAAGATACAGTAAACATGCTTCTATGAGGAAGCAAGTCCACCCCAACTCACTTGTCAGCAGCTATGTGCATCAACCTCCTCGTGCCAACAGAGTAAGGGATTTTCCCCAGTTAGTGTGGCTCCACCTGAAGATAGGACAACAGCCCCACCGATGCATATAGACACTGCAGCCACTCGTCACCTAGTCAAAGGAACCTGGAACAAAGTCCTCTACTATCACTAAAATGCATTACATGCTATAAAGGACTTGTACAAATATTTCGAGCCTGGCCCCCAAAGCCTTAATCTGAGTAGTTACCAACATAAATGTTACGTATTTCCTTCCTACACCCACATTGATATGAGCCATCAAGTTCTTTAGCATTTTATCTGCACATTCTCTTGGAGCATTTACAAATTTTGCTCATATTTGTATATCCATCCTTGTACTCTTGGAAAGTCAGTCAACACCATCACCAGTACTAAAGACACTTATTACCATTTATGGATGGCATTTCACATTTGTCAAAATCCATGAATCCCATTCTGTAATCCTACAGTGATATCCTGAGATTGGTAACTCGGGGAAGGTAAGACGTGTCCCAACAAAAACCAAGTCACAGCCTCCAAACTCCTACCCCAACCTGGCCACTCTTCTGCCTTCTTTCCATCACTTGAAGCTGCTTTTGCCATTGAGCATGAGGCTGTGGGGGGGAGGGGGGGTACAGTGTCAACATTTGTTTTTCAAATGAGCCACCTGGCTTAATCCCACACCCTGTTCAAGGCAGCTGAGCACCTGATTTCTGTTCAGCTTCTGCAGATTTAAATTCCTATTTGCATATAGGCTTGCATTGAAAATTTCCCCAAAACTTATAAAACATTAACATGAAAAAAAGGGAAAGGCAGTCAGAAAAGGCAAGCATTTAGCCAAGAGAATGACAAGGCTGTGAGACCATCAACAGTCTGAGAAGCAGAGAACCAGTGGGGTCACGCTGTCAGGGCAGCCCTATGGCGAGCTGCCACTGGAACTACAGCCCAACCCCATGCCAGTGGACTTGGGCTATTTCAGGGTTACTACTTCACGAGATTCTAGCATCTGGTATGCTTCTGCAGATTTCTAATTTCAGCTGCAGAGACAGAGTCCAGGAAATGAGGCAGACACATCTAAGGGCCTGCAGAAACAAAGAGAAGAACCCAAATGAGTAACTGACTGCCTTGAAGGGATTTGAAATAAGAGGCTCAATGATGGAAAGAAAAGATTAGAAAATGACAGGCGGAGGGGGGGGGGGGAAGCGGACACAGCCCTAAGCTGTAATTCAGAAGCATCATGAAGCCAAAAACAGTGATGGGAGAGGCTTCAGAAAGGAGGACTGGCTCTTAATACTTGAACAGAGGGACAAGAAAGGTTAAGGGGAAAGCCCAAGGTCACACCACATAATGAGGGAAAAATGGAGCTCCCACTTCTGGGTTCTGACACCACTAAAGCAGCGGCTTTCAGCCCAAAGCCTTGGTGAAGTGGGTGGTAACTGTAGGCAGGTAGACTGTGGCAGGAGGTGGGTCACCGGAGGCATGCCTTCGGGGTATATATTTTGCCCTTGGTAATCTGAGTCTGCTTCCTGGTGCCAAATCCTGAGCTGTTTTCCTGTGCCATACCTCAGGCCCTGAAGAATGGCGTTAGCCATGCATGGACTGAGACCTCTAAAACTGTGAGCCCCAGATGAGCTTTTCCTACTCAAATTGTTTTTACAGGTCTTTTGGTCAGAGTAGCAAAAAACATGACTAAAACACAAAGGCACCACAGAGACCATGGGGTTTTTGGAAGAGGTTGGCCAGCCATCTGACAGAACCATAACTTTCAGGCTTTCCAACACTTCAGGGCAACACTTGATTTCTTAAAAAGCCATAATCATGAATGTGCCTGACATTGTAGAGCTTTAAGTGTGTGTCGGGGGGTGCTTATTACAAGTATCACATCAAGGAGATACTATAGCATTATTTGACTTAATCACTGAATAAATGTATGGCCTGTTGGGTTCAAAGAAGTCGAAATCCTAAGCATGACACAATTCAGAATCTATAGAAGACCAACAGCATTTTCTTCTAAAAAGCTCTCCATATAAACTAGTTTAAAAACTGGCAGAAGAAACTGTTAGGTCGGTTGGGGCTGCCGGGGCAGCCACAGGAAATGAAGCATCAAGCAGCCCGCATGCGCAAAGGAACAGCCAACCAGACGCTGATACGTAAGCAGTAATGGCGCCTCCTACCAATCAGTAGACTTCCTGACCCATCCCAGAAGGACTCTGACCTCAGCAGGATCCCCTGACCAATCCCTGGAAGGACTCTGATCTCAGCAGGATCCCCTGACCAATCCCTGGAAGGACTCTGACCTCAGCAAGATCCCTGACCAATCCCAGAGGACGCAGGACTCTAGATACCTCCTCTTTCTACCTCATAGCCCCTCTTCCTGCCTTAGGCCCTCCCCTTCCTGACCAGGCTCTAAATTTTCCTGTACCACAGAACACACGTGCGATTCTCCCGACCCACTCTGTTGGAGGGAGAATTTGCCGGGAAGTGTATTTCCCAATAAAGCCTTTCCCAGCAGTTTTATTTACCACTTTTTGGTCTTCTGGCTTTACAGAAACATTCAAAAAGAAGGGTTTATTCATTCTCAAAACTCCTATAAATCAGAAAATATGAATCATCTGTAACAGACAAATACAAAGAGCAGTTAAGTAGGAAAAAGATGTTCAACCTCCCTTATTCAAAAAAATGTCCATTAAATAAGATGCAATTTTAAACCTATAAGCTTTGCAAAAACAATTTTTAAAAGTCAGTAGCAGCAGCTAGTAGGGAAATGGGCACATTCTATTGACCTAACTGCAAAATTAAACTTGGAGAGCAGCAGGGCCTTGTCAAGCCAGTCTAGGAATCTCCTGCAAAAATCGCTCAAGGGTGAAGGGTTAAGTACACTTGTTAACTGCAGCATGGTTTATACTACAAAAATTAAGAACTGGCCTCAATGATCAACAGGGGGATTGTAACAAATCACTATTCACCCATGGAAATCTTTTCACTAGTATGTACCCAGCTAACGTATTGATTCATGAAGAAAATCGAAGTATGTTAACCAAAACACAAGTTACAAATGTTACATACAGCATGATCCTTGTTATAAACACTTCAATCTATGAATACACAGCCATGGAAGCAAGTCAGTCATCTAGAAAGGTTTACACCAAAACTTAGCTCATTTCTAGCAGGTGGCCTAAGAGGAGAAAAGGTATTAAGGGTAACATGGATGATACTCAGCTATAGTATTTTCTATGTTCCCCTAATTTTAATACTCGAGTTTTATATTAAGAATTTGAAAACTGAAGATTTTATAATGAAAGATAAAAAAAGCTATAGTTCATTCTAAAGAGAAGAATAAACCATCAAGGAGAGATTTGCAGAGATGACTGTTATGCCACTCCTCCCCGACTGCTTCATTAGAACACATCAAAAAGGGGACAGCAGTACACTGCACAGATCAGTGCTTTTATCACAGCACAGCCTGAGACCCTCTGGCATTCTTAGAACACTTCCTCCATAAACCCGGTATAATTAACACAGGCCTCTTGATGTAGTACTGACTCTACTAATCTACTGCAAACTGGGGCCAAGAACACTGCCTTTGGACCTGGCCAGCAACAAACCTATGTTCTGAACCATTCCTTGCACACTGCTCCACAGGTAGACCCTCTTCAGTGCACCCATTTCAGAAAAATAGGCTTCTGCCAAAACATCTGTCAGCCTGACAAAAGCCACCTATCCTATGGAGATTGATATCTTGGCATGACTTCATTTTACCTATGGAACAGAAGCAGGAGTGATGTCCTATATTCTCAGGACACCCAGGCCTGCAGTGAACCCTTGAAATCAAGGGCCAGAAAATCCTAAGTAAAAATTCTAAAAGCTACTTCTCCACAAGATACTGGGGGTAGGTGCTAACAAAGCAATTGTGTGTACTGAAGGACCAGAGGATGGACCCCACAGGGCACCCTCTGTAGGGGGTACACAGTTGGTAGGTACTCTCTGAACTCATACACCCAACCTCCACCATAAGCAAGCACTGGCAGCTGTGAGGCTGACAGGCTTCGGGGCAATAGCCTAAGATCATTTAATGGACACAGGCAAGTGCAGGAAACCCATGGCCTCATGCTGACTGGCCACTAGCTCTAAACACCTGCATGATGAGTGCCCCCAAGAATGCACAAATGACCACCACCAGAACTCTCTCCAATGTGAGTCCAGCCTCAGTGATCTTGAGCATACCTATCTTAGGTGGTTTTATACTTTGCAACAGATGCTGTCTTTAGAGAAGGAATGGGATTGTCACAGCCAGGGGAGTCAGTTTCAATTCTGGTGAACAGGTAGGTCAGTGGCATCCATCTCTCAATCTTAAATCCCTCTGGTACCCAGCCATTCTTCTGGTTACCAAGTTTAGAACCTTGGAAAAGACTTGCTTCAACTCCCAGTCTGCAATAGTCCAATCATTTGCCATCCAAGTCAGACACTTCCACAAGGTGATGGAAGCACTTTCAACCTTAGGTTGAACTGCATGACTTGACCTTTTCTGACCTGCAGAAAGCCCCCTCCTATGATTTGCCTTAGCTGGGACAATGGGCATGGACTAGTTGCTTGTGGGGCAAACAAGGTTGTGTGGTGTGGTCACTCAGCATCTAAGCCATACCCAAACCCTTCCATACCTGCCTCCCATGGCCACCCACTTATCATTTGAAGTGTGTTCCTTCAGATGGTTGTTCCTTGCTTTTCAAGCAAGGCTGTGACTGCCATGATCTCCCTGCCTTCAGTGTCTCCAACCCATCCCACCAACAGCTAGGAGACCCACCTTCCCACCACTCTGGTCTGACCATGTCACTCCAAGCTCAAGGGTCCATGGCTCCAGAGCCTCCCCTTAAGGTCACACTTCTCAGCCAGCATCCGAGCCCATTGCAGCCTGTGTCCCTTCCTCCTCCAGTCCAACTGATGATACCTACTTGCCCCAGCAGCAGACTCAGCAGTGGCCACAACAGATCCTACCTCTGGACAATGTCTGCTCTCAGCTTCAGTGTCTGTGCTGGGCACAGCTCCACCTGTGGAAGGGAGAACCATCTCTACCCTGCACATCACCTCTGCCAGATGGAGGGATTCCACCTCCCGGGCAAGCTCCCAGATTTTCAAAGTACTATCACCAACACGGTCCCCTCAGCCTCCATCCCCACTTACCATCTTGAGTCTGCACCATTCCTCATAGCTTACATGTCCCAACTTTCCTCTCACCCTACAGATGCCATCTTCCCCACCTCCAAACTTCTGGAGTCCACCACTCTCCTCTTTGGTGACACACCAGAGCATCCTGGCTTGTCCTGGTGTTGCTTATGTGCTCCTCTCAGCCAGTCGGCAGGCTTTGTGAAGACAGATACTGACTTGCCACTCTTGATTCCCAGGCCTAGTATCCTCTTTAGCCTATGACAGGTTCTCAGTGAAGTCTTATGTAATTGAAGTAGTGAACTTGTTTGGTCCATGCATAACTATAAAACACCTTTGATCTCAATCCTAAGAGACATTCCAAAACTTCTTGAGCAATGTTATTGGAATTATCCTGAAGTAACTTTGTTCAAAACATTCTGAACTGTTAAAAATCATCTCTTAAGAGAAACAAACCTAGGAATTATTTTCCAGGCAACAAGCATTATGTGTTTGTAGATATTACAAGGAAAAAGTCTGGGGTTTTAAGTTGTCATCAACTGACAACCAGTGGTCAAGGGAGGACAGCTGTTCAAGTCTCAAGGGCTCTGGGCTAACCCTCCACAGATCACAAAAGCAGCCAAGTTGTCTAAGGACCCAGTGCCAACAAGGAAACCAGGACAATGGGTCACAGGCCTGGCAAGCCAAGGAGCAGCAGAGCAGCAGCAAAGGAAACCAGAAACAGCACAACTGGGGGCTGGAAAGCAAAGTCACCAGCCAGGAAACCCATGCTCCATCTAAAAGCCCAAACAACTATAGAGTCGTTTGTCAAACAGGCCAACAGTGTGCATCAGGAAAGGACAAGACTGACCAGCTTCTCATAACAGACCACAGGCCAGGTCCAAGCAAGAGATACCTCTTAAGATCAGACAATCTCCTCCCCCCAAATCAAACATCTGCATTATCATTTCCTCAATTTGCCTATGTTTAGCATTCTCCATCAGGTAGGTTAAGTTGTGTATTTACGCGGGGTTATACTTTTAGAATAATTACCCACAGGTTTGTGAAAACACTACATTGCCTAAAGTCACTTGATTGTCTCAAGTTTATTGCTCAGTTGTTTTGGAATCACAAGCACGGAATCTGTCATTTCTATGCAGTCCAGTTTAATTATTTCATATTGTGTCCCAGAGTCTCAAATATCCAACCTAGCAGCAGGCTACTTGTGAATAGAGAGCAAGGAAAGTGAGTATCGTTATTGCAAGTCATTTGCAGGCTGCTACTCTGAGCATAGTTTAGAATTTCACAGTGTAGAAGAGATCAGCAATGCAAGGACTGGTTGAACTGGAAAAGGCTCTAGAGATGAGGATTTCAACAGAAGGAAAACCACTTAGAAATGAGAATGATGGTAATCAAACATACAACACAGAAAGCTTTTCTATATGATCTGTGGGATGCCTCCCAAGCACATGCTTTTGGAGTGCATGTAACTTTAGACCAACAGAAGCAAACTTAGTAACGTGGGAAAGGAATCTTTGGATAGAGCGGCTCAGATGGAACCTCTGATCCATATAGGCCAGCTCCTCTAACTCCAAAAAACCTCCAAGGAGCCAAGCCATCTCCTCAGAGGTACAGCTGCAGCACTCTGGTCACTGTCAAAACCATATACCTTTCTGCTCCCCCAAATCTCAATGACAGTAGTGGCCTTCACGTGAATGATCCAAGTCCTACTCCAAGAGTTCACAACCACTGTTGGACTTCAAACACATGTGGCCCATTGTGTTTCCATTTAATCCATCTTCTGACCAGGGACTTGATTCACATCCCAGTGTGTCAATCTGGAGTTCCTCAGCCAAGTCTGAAGATGCCCATACCCCATCTAAAATACACCTGTGTTCTTGTCCTGTCTTTGTGCCCATTTCTGGGGATACAAAGCAATTGAAATAGCATTTTCTGAAACAAAATGCACATCAAGCAATAGAGGGAAATGCATTTGAACAAAGTCAAACAGATCATGGAGGTTTCTCAGCAGGTTGGTGACACGCATAGAGTGCTTCACAACAGTTCAGCCAGTGATACAAGTTTAGGAGGACAGGAGGACAGAAGCTTAAGAGGCCTCCAGTCCTTCTACTCCAAGGCCTGTCTCAGATGCACAGCCACCTGGCTTTGCCTGGCAACCAAACTGCAGTTTGTTCTCAGTTCTCACCTCCAGTGACTCACCCCAGAACACAAGGATGTACCTGAGCAGTTCTCAAGTAGGAGACATGCGGGCCCCCAGGAGACATGGCAGGGTCTCAAGACATTTATTGAGCTTTGAGCTGATTTTAAGGGGTTGAGGTTGGGCTTCCATAATCTAATTATCTTTATGTGCATTTTCAGAATGTTCAGCTGAGAACAATACCTGTTATTTTTCTCCTTGAAAAGTCAACTGGCTTTACTGATCCATCTACCATTATACATATAGTTCTAATCTTCCACCAAGATGATTAAATATTTAATAACACTCCATGGCTACCAAGGGCTTGCTGGGCCAGTTTGGGACATTAAGTTTGAGGCTCCACAGTCCACACACAGATCCTCAGCATCCTAAGCCAACCCTCGGGCACTTACCACCCACAACCCAGCATGCACCTTCTCAGTTCAGATACACAGCAGACATGTTTCAGCAAAGCCCTGGATAGAAACTGGAGGGACAGTATGCAATCGTAACCAAATGTATCCCAAAGAGGAAGAATGTATTTTTTTTTAAATATTTTTTAGTTATAAGTGGACAGAATATCTTTATTTTTATGTAGTGCTGAGGATCGAACCCAGTGCCTCCTGCGTGCTAGGCGAGCACGCTACCACTGCGCCATAACCCCAGCCCCGAGGAAGAATGTACTTTTATACATGAACACATCTGTTTGGATATCCCGTAGAGAGAATTCCTAAATGACTAATTCAGAGTTTCACTTTGTCAGGACAAAAGCCAACTATTTTACGAAACTTCTGTTGCTAAATCAGGATTGTTTCCTTTTGGGCTGTCGCACTGAACACAAAGGTATATAATGCTAATCGTGCTGTGAGGGCTTGAGAAAGCACCTTTTCAGACATGGGAATCCCAGCTTCCCTTATCACCTAGAAAGCCTCCACTACAGCAGGTCAGTGTGCCCCTTGACAAGGAAACCTCAGCTGATCCACACAGAACATGCTTCCAAGTATACTGAAGCAGACAATCACCCACATGGCACTCTTTTCACCCAGTCCCTTGCTTTTTCCCCAAAGCACTCAAAACTGGCCAGATTCCAGGACACTAACTGCTACTAGTCATTACTAGGGTCCAAAGACCACACAAAGCTTCTCCACTTCCTTTAAGTCTGTGGATCAGCAAACTGAACTAGAGAAAGGTTTCAGTCCTGGGTCTTTCCTCTATTGTCCCCTTCCTGTCATTGCTTTGCAGGGGACATGTCTTCACAGAACAGGGTAACACACCTAGATATTGGTGTGGCTCAGCAGAGAGCTCAAGCCAATGCCACCACTCAACCCTGGTATTCCAACCTAGAACTCTGCTTTGAAAGGTAGGCTTGAGGCCAACCCAAATCTGGTGATTTCATTTACTATTTGGCTTAACCCTAGCAAAAGGAAGAGCTCAAAGAATCCACAGCAGGAACTCAACCCAGGTGAACAGTCAGGTGAGGATCCGCCTCAATGATCTGGTGCTGCACCGACCTAGTAAGACCAATTCAAGGATGGCTGCAGATAAGGAATAGAGCCTGGCATGGTTTCTGCACATAAGAGTCAAGGCTTCAACCTGGTCCCCCATGACATAGAAAAGGGAATCAGATCTCAGCTGCTCCATGCATGGTCCCCAGACCAGGAGGAGTACCATCACCTGTAAGCTTGGTAAAAACCATCTCCAACACCAGATCCAAGGAATACGAATTTCCATTTTTAAGAACATCTTCACGTTCTGTATGCACACTAAAGTTTGAGCTTGTCCTGAAACCTCCAAGGCCAAGGTATTAGGTAATTTTGTCCCAGCCCAGAGTTTCTCAAAGTCCTTTCCTCCTCCAGTTTTAGCTTCAGTCTAAGAATTTCTGCCCTCCCCAGCGGCAATGAAGTCAAAGCCGTCTTTTTCCACCAGGTTCTCATTCCTCCTGCACTGCACAAGGGTGGCTAATCCACTGGATGTCATGTTGTCAGCACATGGGATTACAACACTCTTGAAAGCCTCTGCCTCTTCCTTCCCACTCTCTCCCGCACCTCTGCCCAGTTCTACCTGTTCTCAGGGCTATGGTGGGCTCCCCTTGGGCTGACAGACTCCCGTGCTCAGTAAACCATGCAGCCTGCTGTGTGATAGCCATGGTCTGCAAGTTTACCAAATCTGAAGTTAGCTGGCTGCCATCTACACCAGTGGTCTAGGTCATTAAGCTCCTGACTTACCACCCCATTTCTAACCGGTTTTTCTGTGGATATTCTATCAACCCAAACTGTCAAGACTGGGAAAGGGGAGAGACTCTAGCCTGACACCCCTCAACCCCTCCCCCCCAAGTATCCGTGTTGCACTCTCCCCCCTGCTTTTACAAACTCCTTAGGATGGGCTCATTAAGTCTTAATCCTTTTACATTTTCCTAAGTCCTGGCAATGCTTCCTAACCTTACACCAACCTTTCAAGATTGACAGATGCTTGGAGAACGAAGTTCCAAATGACGAGCAACCATGCAGCATTGTGTGGCACATGACTTACAAGCTATATTGACAATCTCACTTAAAAGTGTCAGCATAAAGAAGAAAACCTTTGACTTAGCTTAGGTTTATACCCATGAAATATATCTGAATGTATCTGATCAGGTCTTTATAATCAATTTATTCAATGCAGAACAGCTTATTTTATTGGTACCAAACATACCTGATTGGACCACATCCCCAGCCCTTTTTAAAAAATTTTGAGACAGGGTCTTGCTAATTGCTTAGGGCCTACTAAGTTGCTGAAGCTAACTTTGATTTTGTAATCCTCCTGCCTCAGCTTCCTAAGCCACTGGGATTACAAGCATCTACCACCACTCCTGGCAATAGCAGCTTATTTTAGTAGACTAGTGTTCAGATTAAAAGAGGCATCTATCAAGGACTATATAGTTAAATTGTCCATCTTTGACAGTCTTATTTCTTTGGGAACAGTAATGTTCCATAGTATAGGCATTAGGAAAGACATTTGGGGATTCCTACAACAATGAAACTCATTCCTCATTCAACGGTTAATATCCCTCACAGTAATCAATTTCAGACCTCTAAGCTATGGCTAAGTCAATACAAATCTCAGCCTTTCCCCAAGTTTAAAAATGAGTAATTCACACCCTTTGCCACTGAACTTATTTTCATGCTAAAGATCTCTCCCCCACCCGCCTCACACCTATTCCAGGCATTTATCAGGTGAGTGTATCTCTGCAGAACATACACCCTTGAGTTCATAATACACTAATTGTGTGGAACCATCATGAGCCACAAGTGAGTGTGGGGTTTGGGAGAAGCAGAGGGTGAAAGATTAGTTTTCCCTGTTCCATCACAATTCAGCTTGATATGCCTCTATACTTGTGACTTAACCCTGCAAAAACACGTTCTGGGCTGGGGTTGTAGCTCAGTGGTAGAGCGCTTGCCTCGCATGCGTGAGACCCTGGGTTTGATCCTCAGCACCACATACAAAGCAATAAAATAAAGACATTGTGTCCATCTACAATATTTAAAAAAACCACGTTCACTCTGAACAGATAAGCACACAAAACTTGATAGTTCCAAAGAGACTCAAGCTCTGTCCTCATCTTGCTCAAAGTATACAAATGGGCAGAGCCACACAACCACCCCATGGGAGGGTTTCTTCCTACCAAGTCTTGTTCTGGAGTCAACAGAACTTGAAAGGCTATGTGTCACTTTTCTGGGTTTCTGTGAAACCCAGTATAAGCTGTCTTTATTCTAATTAGGTATATATGACAATGCATTTTTATTCATTCACATATATGCAGCACAACTTTATTTCTCTGGTTGTACACCATGTAGAGTCACACCATATGTGCAGTCATTCCACCATTTTTCCTGCCTCCATGCCTCCTGCCTCCCCCCCCCCTTTGCTTAACATGATATTCTCTAACTCCATCCATTTACCTGAAAATACCATAATTTTATTATTTTAATGCTGAGCAGTATTCCATTGTGTGTATGTATCAGTTTCTTTATCCATTCATCTATTGAAAGGCATCTAGATTGGTTCCACAGTTTAGCTATTGTGAATTGAGCTACTATAAACATTGATGTGGCTGTGTCACTGTAGTATTCTGTTTTTAAGTCCTTTGGGTATAGACCAAGAAGTGGGATAGCTGGGTCAAATGGTGGTTCCGTTCCAAGTTTTCTAAGGAATCTCCATACTGCTTTCCAGATTGGTTGTACCCATTTGCAGTCCCACCAGCAATGTATGAGTGTGCCTTTTCCCCCACATCCTCACCAACACTTGCCGTTTGTATTGATAACTGCCATTCTGACTGGCGTGAGATGAAATCTTAGAGTAGTTTTGATTTGCATTTCTCTAATGGCTAGAGATGTTGAACATTTTTCATGTCTGTTGATCAATTGTATATCTTCTGAGAAGTGTCTGTTCAGCTCCTTAGCTCATTTATTGATTGGGGGGGGTTTTGGTGTTAAGTTTTTAAGTTTCTATATCCTGGAGATTAGCCTCTTCAACAAATGGTGCTGGGAAAACTGGAAATCCATATGCAGCAAAATGAAACTAAACCCCTCTCTCACCATGCACAAAATTCAACTCAAAGTGGATCAAGGACCTAGGAATTGGACTAGAGACCCTGTGCCTGATGGAGGAAAAAGTAGGCCCAAATCTTCACATTGGATTAGGCCCATGACTTCCTTAACAAGACTCCTAAAGCACAAGAAATAAAGTCAACTAATGGGATGAATTCAAACTAAAAAGCTTCTCAGCAAAAGAAATCATTGAAGAGTCTACATTTTGGGAGCAAATTTTTGCCACATGCAAGTCAGGTATAAGCTGTCCTTGATGGTGGCACATGCCTTAGGATTATGCTCGTCTAAGCCTGGCAAGGCACCTTAGCACCAAGTATATGCACAAACAGCAACAGAATGAAGGTGTCTCACCTTTCAGAAGATATTTGTGAAGAAAAAAGGGGAGAGCCACCCAGATGGCAGAGTTTGAATCCTACACCTAATATGGAGATGAGAATCAAACCTTTGTGGTGGCAGGCTGCCAATTATCAGTGTACCCGGTTTCCAAGGGTCCCTATATGACAACTCTTACAGAATGCACAGAGATTGACTCAAGTAGTGTCTCAACCTTCAGACTGGAAGTAGATGGGCAAGAATTATTTCAGCACTGCTGGAATGCATGGCAAACACTGGCAATCAGCTACAGCAGGCCACATTACCACCTGTGAGCTGGGAGGGGCTCAGCTGGCGTACCTAGAATGGAGCACTCTTGGTACCACCAGGAAGACTCACAAGGAGTGGGCACATGGGGAAATCTGGTAATAGCCAAAGACTTGGCCACTGAGGCTTACAATGGTAGTTTCCTTAGAGATGGGGATACACAAAAGGGGAAGAATCCACACTAACATGAGGCTGGACGAACAGTGAACTAGTCACTAGCAGCTGGGCATATGCAAAATGCATCTCATGCTGAGATGAGAGTTTCTGGAGCCATCCTTGCTGGATGGGCAGCAAGGATGACAGGATGTGGGTGGGGGGCCGTCCTCAGTTATAAAGATCAGGAATGTTGATGCCAGAAATCTCTAACCATTCCTGTCCTCCAATGTTAACAGTGGCTGGGGAGCTATGTCTCTAACCCAAGGCCTGGACCAGCTTTACAGACCTGAGAAACATGGAGGAAACACCCAAAACCACCCAATAGAATCTCTTCATGATTCCATAATATTCTTGAAGCAAAACTACAGTGAACAAATCAGTGGTTTGGGGGATTTTTTATAATTACTATTTCCAGTGTGTGCTTTTCTGCTCCAAGGTTCTACCTTATTTCAAACGTAAAGTCAAGCACTGCTTTAGAGTAAGCAGAGACTCAGAAGCCACTCTGAGGACAGAGCCTAGTTGAGCATGAGTTCAAGACAAAGTCACAGAACTACTTCCACAGCAGCAACTCCAGCCCCTCAGCTCAGGCCAACACAGCCAGAATCTCAGACTCACTGGCATCTTTTATGCTGCCTGCCCACCCCAGCATCCTCTGCAGCTACTTACATAGCTACCGAAGTGCTCTATTCAAGACTGAGCTCATCACCACACCCCTGCACATCCACCACTGCTCCATTCCCCGAGTGGTGCCATCCTCTCAGTGGCTCAAAGGAGAGGCTTGAACACGGTCCTCACTTCTGTCTCAACTTGGCAAACAGCTCCCAATTCTCTTACCCGTTTGCTTTACTCAATCCTTTCCACTGATCTCTCCCCTTCAGGCCCCTCCTTTTCTCACTAGAATTAATGCGATGGACCCGACCTTTAGTTTGGACCTCACATCAATGTATTCTCCTTAGCACAGTCAAAGTGGGGTTTCAAGAATTCAGATCTTAATTTCTCTCCCTTACCTGGAGCCCCTTCATGGCCTTCCTGCTACACTTGGAGTCAGTCTTGGTGCACCAACATGGCCTTCCACTGCCAGGCCCTGTCCAGAACCATACAGTCTCGTCTCTAACCACTGCCTCATGGAAATACAGCTGGGCTTCCCTGAATGTGCCCTGCTCTTGCTTCTGGGCCTGCACACTACCCTTCCCTTATCTGGTTAGTCTTACCTCCACGTCTCACAGGCTAGATGTCGCTTCCTCTAGCAAGTGCTCCGCCACCCCCATTTCAGAAGCACGAGCACCTCCCCTTTGTGTTTGCCCTGACAGTCCTGCTAAGCCCGTGTTGATATGCACGCTCGTTGTGTTCCTGTCTAAACCCGAGTCTGTGAAGGTTCAGTCTTCAATTCAGGCTGCATCATCCCAGTGCTCACTTATGAGAGCCAATGCCTGCTCTCAGATAAGCTGGTCCCCTCCACTTCTCGTCATTCTCTCTTCACCTCAGAGCAAACTCTGTAGAAACCATCACTGATGAAGACTCGCTTAGCTGCATTCACTGAAGCAGCAACAGAACATCTCTATACAGCCAGACAGTAGTAGTTATGGGAACTGTAACTGTCCTGATTCTGAACTGGAGACTTGACAGCTGGAGAAGCCTTAGCAATGACCGGGTCTGGGCTTTCTAACACTCCAGGCTATCTCCAAGGACTCCAAGACCCGCTCACTACAGAAACAGGACAAGATAGCCCACCCTTTCACAGCCAGAACAATGCTACCTTCTGTCTTACATCCTGAGCTTCAGTTAAGACCCTTTTAGGATTGGGGGTGTAGCTCAGGGGTAGAGCACTTCCCTAGCACGTGCACAGCCTTGGGTTCCATCCCTGGTACTATGCCCCCCACCCCACACATACAAGATCATTTTAAGTGATTAGATGCTTCAATTTGACCTCAGCCCAAATTCCACCACCACCCCTTGATTTACAGATGTACAACAAACCTCGAGAGATCAAGGGGCTGGCTTCAGCTTATAGCCATTTTGTGCCAGAAACTGGCCTCATGGTTACAGCACACCTTTCAGGGTTTCAAGCCATATACAGTGACAGACAACAGTAGGAAGAGGGAGAACATCCCAATCCCGGTGTTCTGTATATTCTTCAATCAGCACACAATGAGGGTAATTATTGTAGAGCGAGCATTGTGTCATCAATCCAAGAATACTGCACCCTGGAACCCCACCTCGCTTCCTAGATGCAAACCATCATTCCCTTCCTTTTTGGGTGGGGTGCTGGGGATTGAATCCAGGAGTGCCTCACCATTGAGCTACACAAGTGTTTTTTTTGTTTTGTTTTGAGAAAGGCTCTAAGCAACTTCATGAGACCCTAAGTTGCTGAAGCTGGCCTCAAACTTGCCAGCCTCCTGCCTTGGCCTCCCGAGCTTGGATTACAGGCATGCCCCACAGTGCCCAACTACTAATTCCTTGCCTTTTAAAACAATCTCCCTCTTTTGATTTGACCACTTCTGGAATAATCTCTGGGTAACAGAGCTGAGCTCTGCTTATCACTGAGAAATGTGTATTTTGTGGCTTGTATTTTTGTTGAGCATTGAGATTCACTCATGATACTGTGTTACCAGAGTCTGCTCATTTTAGCTGTTGTGTGCTATTCTGTTTTACGGATATATCATGGTGTACTTGTCCTAAGTATTAATGGGTATCTCTCATCTTTAACTTGTTTAATCAACTCAGTCCACATGATTTCAACATGGTCATCATGAAAATATGTAAGAACTCAGAACCACCTCCCTCTGCAGACTGGCTAGATATTCCACAAAATGCAGATGGACCTACAAACGTGCACCCTTGACAATCTACAGCATCTCCCTGGTAGGTACACAATCTTCAGATCCTAAAATTGCTGATAAATCTGAGTAGGGCCAGGTGTGATGGCACACCTGTAATCCCAGTGGCTCAGGATGCTGAGGCAGGAGGATCACTAGTTCAAAGCCAGCCTCAGCAAATTAGGGAGGCCCTGAACAACTTAGCAAGACCTTGTCTCAAAAAATAAAAAGGGCTGAGGATGTGGCTCAGTGGTTAAGCATCCCTGGGTTCAGTCCCTGATACCAAAAAAGTGAGTAATAATGCATAGTAACCACCACTGAGAATTTCAAGTCGGTGGATAAAAATTTATTACCTTCCCTAACCAGCTCTGAGTCACTCCAGTCTATCAGGCTGATGACTCTCCTCCAGGCCAGCTGTGAGTTACCCAACAGGAGATGTCACTTCCACTGTACCACCCTGGGACACACCACGTCCTTCCCCCTCACACAAGTTCATCTGGTTTTGAATGAACCTATGTGCCAACACTTCTATAGCCAAAGCTCCACGAAGAATGAAGTCACCTTGTGGGACAGTCATCCTAGGCTGACCAGGATTAACTGTCCCCAGGGGCATTTCTAAGACCTGGAAACCCTGCCTACCACCCCTCACAGCTTCCACCACACCGAAGAATCATGGTGAGATAGTTTATGATGTCAATACCTTAAGAGGCACAAGACAACTGACCATACCCTTTTGTACATAAAGAACTGTTTACAGGACCCAAAGGGAAAGCCATGAACATTAAGCCATCCAAGAAGGGAGAAACAGCCATAAATCTTCAGAAAACCCCTGCAGTGATAGGAGACCTATAAAGCATGCACTCCAGATCAGCTTGCCACCTTGCCCAAAGCTGATCCTATGGTCATGAGCTTTTCCAGAGGCGGCAGTGGGGAAGCCAAGCACATCTTCATCCAACCAACAGCAGCATTACTGCACCTGCACTGTGGGGTGCTTGCAGCCCTTCCTACTCCAGTAGGAATCCTCTGAACTACCCCAAGCGTGTAACCCTGCTCCAACTCCTCCACTGGTTTGCATTTGAATGAAAACCACACCCTGGTGGTGGTTCCCAAGGACCTACCCCTTATCTCCTGCCTTGCCCCGCTCAGCTCCAGCCCAGGCTTCCTCAAGGTTCTTCTCAAGGGCCAGGCTCCCTTCACCTCAGGCCTGGGATCTGCCATTCCCTGTTGGAATCTTCTCCCAGATAGCCATGCTGTTTGTTCCCTCACCTGCTTCAAGTCTGTGCCCAAACATGAACTCACTGCAGCCCCAGAAGCCACCTCACCCCAATTCCCATCTTTCTCAGCTTCATTCTCTTCCTGGCACTGAGTAGCATTTACACACTGAGTGCTTTATCTTGTCAGTCTTCCTCACTTTAACATGAGCTCCCTGTTGCCAGGATCCATGCTCCCCACTTACCCTAGTAATCTCAAGGTTGGTAGGCACTTAAGTATTTCAGTAAGACAGTATTTACTTTCATCTCAACTAAGTAGGATACTTAGTTGGCAGAATGAAGACCTTGCCAAGTGTCCATTATTCAGGAGTACCAAAGCTGGGATTTGACGTTAGATCCATGGGTCTCCACAGTAGGCTCAATATACCCTGCCGTGCTTAAGGGGGAAAGAATGTTTTATAATCCCTAAACATGTTACTCAAATAAGCCACTCACTCCAAAACTTTTTAGTGGAATTTCATTCCACTAAGGAATGAAATTTTTACTCCATTAGTAAACAGTTTCCAAAGATGTTTGTAGCATGAATTGGTGAGAATGATGAGTATATTAGGGCTGTTAACTGAGATGATCTTAATATAGGCATCTTTAAAAGCTTAAAAAGCAGACTAGGGTAAAGAGGCAAACAAAGCTAAACATCTACAGATTCAGATTAGAGAATGTCTTAATACATATAAAGGCTCCTAGCAATCATAGTGCTCCATGAACAGCAGCAGATAGGAAAACTACTTAAGTTGTCACGACACTTACCAAATTGAGATGTCTTTTGGGACTGGGTCATAGAACTCCCTCTGGCAAGATCCTGTTAATATGATTTCCACTCAAAAATGAAAACCTTAACAGAATGGTTAAGAAGTGGCAATACTGATAGTTTTCTGTAAAATCTTCAGTAGAAATTGCACTTTGCCCTCTATTTCCAATCATGTTTGGACCTCAGTTTAACACGACCAATTTAACTGTAAGCAGTAAGGCCAATATTGAAGTTCACTATCGTTTATTGTCAGGAGCATTCCCTGAGAGAAGTCAAATAGAAAGTTAAACCTCGGTTATCTTACAGGCAATAGTTCTATTGAAACGACTACGTCTCTACTCTCAAGGGGCACTAAACAGTAAATTTTGTTAGTTAGATTGAAACATGCACCCAACTTCAAGATTACAGTTTTAAAATAGCAGGAAGAAAAACAGCCTTCTGGGTCTTATCCTCTCTGCAAGCTGTGAAGCAAACTCTTTAGATTACATCTTTCACTCAAATATGCATTCTTTGGGTTTAGATAAGGCAGAAACTCCCATGAACCAGGCACCTGTTAAAATCCTCTTCCTCCAGAGGTCAGAAGATCCATAAAGGCCATTACTGTTACTTCCATTGGCGCAGCATGTTTGCAGAATGGTTTGCAATTATCACCAGTAGTTATTAAGGTCCTTAAATTTTCTACACTTTATGCTGGTAGAGGAATCTCATTCAAGTTCATCCACCGAGTGCCAGAACTGGATTGCGTAAGCCTTAGCTTTTTCTATTATTGCGCTAACCTACTGAAGGAGTGAATCTTACTCATTCCCCTTTACCTAAAGCACAACTTGGACATACATAAGTGTCAACCGGAGACCTTTATCTAGGTATTGACAGAGAAGACTAGGTCGCTGCATTCAGAATACTCACATCCAAACAGGAAATGATACCTCCCATGACAAAGTAAAGCATGGTAAGGGGCTTAGAAACTGCAGAGGAGAACAACAGTGCTACTTGGATAGAGGGTCAAGACAGATCTCTCCGTAAATTGACAATACAGAAGAGAAAAGTGGGAAATGAAGCAAACCCCACACATATTTAGTAGGTAAAAGCATAGGAGAGCTGAAGCCCCATTCCAGGATATCTGGGCTAAGCCACCAAATCAACTATGTAACAGGGCTTTCTCAAAGAGGTGCTCAGAACACCTAGGAGTAAACACGCCATCCTCTGTACACAGCCACAACAATACCAACCACCACAGTAAGCACACCATCGACGCTGAGGCATCCTCATGGAGAGGTAAAGACAAGGGCCCTGGTGAGCCATCCTCTACAGCCATCCAACCAGGCTCCCAAGAGACGAAGTGGGGCTGAGGCTCACACACCATGGCGTAGCCATCAGCTAGGCAGCATCTTCCTTAGATCATTCCTTGGGTGTGGCACTTTACACTGGCTATATACCCTGTGAAGAACTCTTCCGTCTGCCCCAAGCTAACTCACACCTTTCTGGCACAGGCTCTCCCATACATACACTTCCACCATAGCAAGCCCTGACCAGACGGTTCTGTAGTAATACACTGTAGTTCAGTCACTTTTTCATAGCAATGAGCAATACCAAACATTCCTACTGCCAACCCATTTACAAAAATTAACCAATTTTCAGCAGCATAACACCTAACAGCTTTCTACTGTCACTAGAATGTTAGAACCACACCATTACTTTCAATAAGACATTATGAAAATGATTTCTCCAATCACAAACACCCAAGCCTGACACCCATGTTAAAGTTTAAAATTTTATCTTTTAATGAAGGTTACACAGATGCTGAGTGATTACTTATGAATAATGCACCATTACAGTGTTTTCGCATGCACCAAGGATTGGGAGCCGTTTCCTGAGATCGGTTTCAACCGTGCCTTGCGCTACCTGCCCAGACTCCAGCACCCATGCATGCTGCTGGACGCGCTTCCCATCCTTTCTAAGAGCACCTTGCTTGTCAGTATTCTGATAACAGCTATAGAATGGTGAGCAAAACTGACAAACATCACTGCCCTCAGGAAGCTTAACATTCTAAAGCTTTCTTTGGTGGTAGGGTCCCCGCCCCCGCCACTGGGACTGAACCCAGGGGCGCTCAATCACTGAGCCACATCCCCAGCTCTGTTTGTCTTATGGCCATGGTCTTGCTGAAGTTGCTCAGGCTGGCTTTGAACTTTCGATCCTCCTGCTTCAGCCTTCCAAGCTGCTAAGATTATAGGGATGTGCCACTGTGCCCGGCTTCTACAATCTTAAAGGCTGCTGAGACATAAAAATCAAAGGCTTACCCTGCCTCCCAGGACTCACAGCTGCATCCTTGTGATGCTGCTTTGTTAAGTTCTGCCAACTCAACCGCAGCACTTGCTATCAGTTAAGAGGCAGATAATTACATTTTACTTTTGTGTGCAAGATGAGGGACAACTGAACATCAGAGCACCTCATCACTGAGCCATGTGATACAGTATAGTTATTCAAGTCAGAGTTGCTGCTTCTTGTCTAAATATCTGGCATGGCCTTGTAATTATCAGGCTCAGACAGGGAGCTAAAATTCACTTTGTACATTCAAGAACATCCAGAAAAGCATTAACTACCCAGAGATAGGTACAGCAGGTCCCTTAAAGCTGAAGTTAGTGCAGGGGTCTTGTGTGCTGGCAAACCATCAGCGAAAGCCAACCAGTCCTTCTGACCCACTCCCCTCTCCGGCTTTGTTACCCTCACTGGAAGCAATTCAGGCTGCTCCTCTTATCTCCCAGGCATCTCAAATGCTCTTTTAGCTTAAAGAGCATGGAAGTTAGGCTTTTGTTCAAAGCCTGAAGAGCTGCCACACCAATTGGAAAAGAGCACACAATTAACTCATTTTATCGATTTCTCAAGTTCAGTCCTGAGACTCAACAAATGGGATCAGACTTCAAAAGATTAAACTTCCATCTCACAGCCCCATTTATAGCATTAAAAGTCTATCTGCCACCTGAGCTTGGGCTCACGGTCCTCAGCCTCTTTAAAGCACCAGCCTTCTCATTGCTACTTCATCTGGCTTGATGTGGACCATAAGCAGTGGCAACGGACAGGTGGCACAGTGAGTGAACTGAGGCACAGGACTGTCAGTTTATAAGATGATAGTTTTAAAAACATCTGGTTGTTAAAATACCAAATTTATGTCATTTAAAATTTTGACTAAGCATAGAAAGCCAATTTACAGCTGCCTCAAGGAAGAAAGGAAACCCACGTCTCATGGCACCAGGCTTCAGCTCTGGGCCTCATACCAGGGCTCTCATTCTTCAGTAATTCCTTACCAGTCAGACCTGCTGTCCCAGGCACTGACAGAGGGAGCAGTGCAGGCATCAGGAGAGCAAAAGGGAAGTGTCCAATGCCAACTGTTACCTTTTACAAATGGGCAACTACAGAATCCCTTTCCACGGGGGACGAATACCACACTGGTCAGGAGATGTGAAGGGCAACTGCTATTATTGTAGGCCAACACACACTCCTCTTCCTGCAGCACATGTGCCGTGGGCACAGACCAGGCAGGCAAGAGGAGCAAGAGGGTGGAAAGCAGACAGTGGAAGGAGGCAGGGAGGCAATGCAGTGTGGGCTGAGCCCAGGGTCCCTTCCTAGAGCCAGCCATGTTCTTAGCACGCCCTTAGGGTAATAGACCCCTTCCAGCCCCTGCCCCGCTAGCGCTGACTGACTCCTATTGAGTTGTGGGCCCTCCCCATGGCCCTAATAGGGTGTCAGTGCACTGAAGCATCACCCTCTCAGGGTGGTCACAAGGGTTTAAAGCAACTAGCAAAGCCTGACAGTATATGGTTTCCATGTGTTTAGGATTACTACTACTAAATACTAAGCAGGGCGCTCTGGATGATTTAGGCCTTCTCAAAATGTCTGGTAAAAGACCATTCTTCATACTAGAAAATTTTTTAATAAATTATAACAAATCACATGCCAGAACATGAGAGCAACTTCCCAGGCACCTTTCAAAGATGCCCTGGCCCCTTGTGGCAACCAGGATATCCCTTAGAAAAGCTCATCATGGAGAAGGCACCCAACAAACTGAGCCCAGAGGAGCAGTTGGTCCTCCAAAGGCAGCTGGCTTCTAATTAAGGGATAATGTGGGCCTTGAGGAGAATCAGTTTATGTAATAGGTTACATAAACCATTCCCAATTCAGACATTGGTCTGAGCTGGGCAGGCAAGTTTAAGTGCCAGCTGACTCCCAGAAGCTGCCACTCACTGACCTAGAGGGAACTCGGCAAAGGACTAGAGCAGGAGTAAGAGCTTGTCCTTCCACTTGAGGGGATAGAAAGCAATTATGATGGAAAGAGCGATTATGATCAAAGGGTAGGGGAGAACAGACCAGCAATGCTGGTGTCACCTCCACAAGTGCAGCACATGACTAGGCCAGTGACAGGATGCTGTACTGGCCAACAGTGTATCTATCCACAGAACCCTCCAACCAAAACTGAGCGAGAAGGCACCCACGGGCATTTGCCTGCACAAGGACTCCCACACCCAGGAGGTTCCTAGATACGCCAGAGAACATGTAGAAACACACAAATGCAGCCAACAAAAACAGAGGACCCGTTTTAACCCAGGCTCTAATTCTAACAGGTTGTTTGATCTACAAGTCCCTTTCCTGCTGAGCTTCAGGTTAACTTGTGCACAAAGAGCAAAGCGGTAGTTGCTGACAAGATCCCACCGGTCCCGTGACTTGCTGGCCCCCTCAGATGTGGCATCTCAGTGTTAACTTGCCCACCACTTACATCTGTGCCTTGGTCCTCTGCTCCATCATGCCTTCCCACAGGTGCCATAGACTTGGTCCTCAAGTGGGCACAATCCTGGGCCCTGCTCTCATGTTGCCCTCATCATGAAGATGGTGAGAGGGTGGTAGAAAAATCCCTGTCCTCAGAACTGACAGTACTCACTACCAGCAGAGCTCATTAAATCCTTCAGCTCGGCTTCAAGTTTCCAGAACAAGATTCTACAACCACTTTGTAGCTGGCTCCCATGTTTAAATCCCATTACCAAATGTGGCTGACATCTTGAATTTTTAAGGGCAGTGATGGTCTTTTCTGGTGATTGGGTAGTGAGGCATTGGTGTGAAGTTTGGGGGTTTCTCCTTTTGCTTTGGAAGAAACATTTTTAACATTTCCAGTCCTGGCTAGTCAGATGCAAGAGAAAGAAACTGCTACACCATCAGCCTGCTCTGCCCCTCTATCTACCCCCCCTCTCCAGGGCTTAAGACACTCAGACTACTGACTTTAATATGTGGACCACTATTTTCCTGGCAAATAGTTACAAAATAGTTTGCCAAATCTGGGGGAACTTGAGGGATTAGGGATTTAACTCAGGGGCACTTTACCTCAGTCACATTCCTAGCCCTTTTTGAGACAGGATCTTGCTAAATTGCTGAGGCTGGCCTTGATCCTGCTTCAGCCTCCCAGGTTGCTGGGAACACAAGGGTGTACCTCCATGCCCAGCTAGATTGCCAAGTTTATCAGGATTCTGCCCCAGACTGTCTATTCTTAATCATGCCACATCCCCTTGTGATCCTGAGACCCAAATTCAGCTGTAGCAGAGTAAGTGGTGTCACTCCATGGAAAACCTGACTACCATGTTTGGTTTTAGTCCCCCATGCTCAGCTCACCTTCCCAAGCACCTCACGGGAGATCTATCCCCATAGCCACTTTCTGCTATAGGGATGGAGCAATTGAAACGCAGAGTGGCCTTTATCATTTTCTAGTCAACAGCCAGCACCTAGGAGGCACTGTTCTCAAGACAGACTTTAGAATTCCACTGTTATCCAATGAATACATGGAGAGCAGGATGTTTCCCAAATTCCAAAGAGGAAAATGCACAGCCAAGAAGCAGTTTTGCAAAGAAAGGACACAGGCTTGATTTCACTGACCTAAAATGGAATAGTTTACTTCTATAGCCAAGAGCACCGGATTTAACTTTAACAACCTGCTCCATTTGAGGTCTCCAGTATCTCAAGTGGTCTATTAACATGCTGGGAGACAGAATGGACAGTTCAGTCCCTAACCTCAAGCTTCACCTTGAACTAGTTAGGACAGTGGTTCAACATGTGGTTCCTCAACCAGCAGCACTTGGAAACTCAGGCCCCACCCGAGATCCACTAAATCCACGTCTCGGGGGGCTCAGGCATCTGTGTAACAAACCCTCTGAGCAATTCTGATATGCACTGAAGTCTGAGAACTTCTGAGGAACAAAATAAAACCAAATCAAGAGCATGGAGAATCAGGATCTGATATCCCTTAGCTGTAACCATGTTCCATAAGTCATACATACTCCATTTGTGTGACAGTAACACCATCACTATTAAGTACCATTAAATACTTACCAGCAGCTGACAGTGTTACATGTTAGTCCTACACTAGGCATTCTGAGTCTCTCTACTCGGTAGCTCGTTTCAAAAATGCCCACTTTTTAAAATTGTCAAATCATGTTTTCTGGTCTCAAATTAGTATTGAATAAAAGTTAAGAACAAGTGTGAGGCCCTATAACAAGCCAAGGACAAAAGTTTCTATTTCCTAGAAAAGAGACCGAAATCAAAAATGATGTGCCCATGAATCCTAAGCTGTCCGGCACACTGGACTTCCATCAAGATCCGCCATCCCACACCTTTTCCCAGGAGTCTTCTAAAGCCTGGGACAGCACCTGCAGCCTCATTAATGGGTTGGGGACAGGACCACATAATCTTAAAGCACACCATGAGAAGCAGCTCCACCAAATGTCAGTTCACGGAATTTTAAACTTCAATTAAGTAGTTATATATACCATATCTTCGCCCCCTTTCTCCCTGGGAGTCCGGTTCTCTAGACTCAGAACTTGTAATCTATAAAATCAGAATTAGCGATACCCGTTTGCTCCTTGAGTGTTCTGGAAGACCTGGTGAGAGTGCACATATTTCCGGGGCATTCTTCTGTTGACTGGCACTGCACCGCCCAGCAGAGCAGGAGGCAAAAGCAAAAGCCACACAGGCTTCCCCGCTCTAGCTAATGGAAATGATTTGTTATAAACAGCTCTTTTGATCCTCATCTCCATCTCATATGTAAGGCTCATATGGAGGGTCTCTCCAGCTTACTTAATATCCCTACTGGTGGCACCTCATGCCTCGTCCAAGGGTCTCTCCATCTAGCACAGTAAGGGAGCATTTACTGCACACAAGGAGGGAAACTGAGGGCTGGGCCATTCCATCTCCTCCCCAAACTGCTCCTACACTGCCAGGCTTCACATGGAAATGAAAAAAGATAATGGGTTCAAGTGCATGACAGCCATACATTACCAGGGCCTAATGAATACAGCATTTTTATTACTGCCTCAGCCTCCTCCACCCAGAGAAATCAAGAAAACGTTACACGATTACATCTCAGTAGGATACAGCATTTATTTCTTTAAAGAACTCGATTCTTTGCAATATCTAGCTTCCTGCACACAAAGCACTAAAACTGTCCCCAACTGGGACATTCCCGGTTCAGCTTTGAAAGACGAAGATCCTGGCAAACTGACAGTGGGCCATGCTAGGCCCAGCAGAGCCTGGGGCTGCTGCTACAGAAAATAAATCTGCCTCTAGGACATGTTTCCAACCCGAACCCAAATGCAAAGTTTCCAGAAAAGGGCTGCCATAAGCTTTAGTAGTTAAAACTAAGCGTCTTTCTGTTAAAGAGCAGTTAACAGAGCTAGGAGTCCCAGCTGGGGTTCCAGTGCATAACTACCAAGGTTTGAACTTCTGAGGGCTTGCTGAAACAGTGCTGGGCTCCAGCCTCCAGAGATCTTCGTCCTCATGGTAGGCTGGAATAGGACTCATGAATCTACATTTGTAATTCCAAGGCACTGTTGCTAGTCATGGACCATGGGAGGCATAGGACTAGCCCAGGCTACAGCTCAAATACCCGGCAAAAAAGCGTCCAACTCTCAACCTTTCTGGGAAGCTGCTCACCATCTCTGGATTGTCTCTTCACTTATAAAGTGCAAATGACAGGGGTCTCAAATTCTGGATGTCTATGACAGTTCCTCTAATTTCAGCTCGTGTAAGTATGCCCTGGAAGGTGCTCTGGGGATGATTCCTGGGCTTCCCTTCTCTTCACTTACTATAGTCGTGTAGGCTGGTGGTGGGCCCAGGAATCTAGACTTTACCAGGGTGATGTTGATTCTGCTGCTTAGCTTCTGCCCTGAGTAGCACTGTCCTACAGCACATGAGTTTATTCAGTGATGCAGTGGCTACCTGGGCAATATTTATAACTATTTTAAACAATGTTCAGTAGCAAAGACGCTACAGGCTTTACATCTTTAATTTTTCCTTTATTCTCAAACTCTATTTGCTTTCCACATTCATTACACCAACAGCTGCATTCCATCTCCCTAAACTTTGTGGACAGAATGCTTTTGTTGCAGACAGGGTGATCTTGTGGCCTGTTGAAGTTTTCTGTTCGATAGTCCATCTGCTTTGCATCAGAGTCAGAGAAACTGAACTGGAAAGGACAATCCCTGAAGATGAGCTGCAGAGATTTGATGACTTGCCTGAAGTCCCAGAGCCAGGCAGCAGCAAATATTCTCTTGATCTCTGGCATAAGTGCTTACAAGGCTTTTTCCCTCCAAAAGAGGGGGTACTGGAGGAAAAATCCACCACTGTCAGTCAACCCAAGCTGCTTGCAACCTGTTCCTAACTACACTCATTCCTTTTCAAGTGCTTCTCTCCCAGAACTTCATGGAGTTTTAAAGGAAATAGGATTAGTTGGAGGAGGTCTTGCTAACAAAGGAAAAGTGTTTTGGATGCCCTATAATACACACAAATATTTTAATCAGCTAGTTAACCAGCGCCTACCCCCACAGGAGCCTATAACCAGGGGACAGGAGGCAGGGCAGCCTTAGCTCCAATGTTGAACACTAAGTTCAGCAAGAACTGAATTCTTTAGAGTATCTAGCTTCTAGCACCTGGGGCCTAAAAGGGGTATTAAACACCACTGTATACTCCAAAAGCAGAATATTAGGCATTTGTAAAACATCTGAAATAAATGAAGAGGCTCCCTTAAATATAATATAGGGAAGTAAAGATCATGGAGCAGTGCACTTTTCTGGTCTTCTGAAGAGGACAGAGCATCAGACACGGCAGCCTCGTGACCACCATGTGGGCATCCTCAAGGAAGCACTCTCCAGTCTAGATGTGGAAGGGGCTCAATTTGGAGGCCAGGCCTGGTAAAGACAGCCACAGGCTCGTGAAACTGACTCATGGCAGGTGGGAAATGGAACAGTGCTGGCAAGAGGGTGATACCTCAAGTCTTAGGGTAACACTAGTCTGTTACTGGGACCCACAGAACCCATGATTTCTCAACAGGTCAGTTCAAAGGAAACACCTGGGAAATGGAGCTGTGATAGCTGCCAGGAGCCTTATTCCCACCCTTCATCCTTCTGTACCCAGGCAGACAGGGCAAGGGGAGCTCAGCATTCCTGCGTCCAGCCAGGCCCTCCAGGTCAACCACCTGACATACCCACCACATCTCAGTCTCCCCCTACATAAGGAGATGACAATCCCTGCTTAGCCAGGACTGGAGACCGCTTATGCCAGGGTGAGAGGCTGCCCCTGCTGTGGGGTAGTGCAGTCCGTTGCGTACACTGGGAGAGTGCCCCACCTTCAGAGGGGTGAAGAGCATTACTGCTTCCTGATCAGCGGGTGGATAAGGAAACCGACCCACACTCCATCAACACCTTTGCATGTTCCAGGAGCTACTCCACCAGGCTCCTTGGCTGAAGACAGAGGATCTCTTCTACCTTCTGCCCATCCTCCAGCCCAGAGGTCAAGAAGTTCCTCTATGAAGCAAGCATGGTGGCGCAGCCTGTAATCCCAGCACTTAGGGAGGCTGAGACAGGAGCATTGTGAGTTCAAAGCCAGCCTCAGCAACGGCGAGGTGCTAAACAACTCAGTGAGACCCTGTCTCTACATAACACAAAATAGGGCTGGGGATGTGGCTCAGTGGTCGAGTGCCCCTGAGTTCAATCTCCAGTACCAAAGAACAAAAAAAGAAGTTCCCCTATGGACTGCCAACTTAGTTGCAAGTTCTCTGGGCTTTTTCAAATACCACTCTACATACCGGAAATACTTTCCCTTCTCTGCTTTTCAAATTCCTGTAGGCCTAATCTGAATCCCTCCTCTGCGAGACCTTTATGTTCTGAAACTAATTCTTCCTAATTGCTTTCAAGAAGGCTCTGAGCTCCCTGCTGGCACCACTGGCCCCCCACCATGAACCCCCAGTGTGCAGAGTCCCAACTTTAATTTGCACATCTTTCCTTATACATTACAAGCTTCTCCAGGTCTCATCTATTTCTTCATCCCCAGCATCCAATTCCCAAAATGGCTTAATGTTAGAATATATGAACTGATCTCTATATAGTAAGATAATTTAGTTATGTACATCAATTTCCTTTTTAGGTAAAATCCTAATACAGGTACACCTCACTCTAAAAGTATAAAAATCAGACTTATCAAGCTGGATGCAGTGGCACATATGATCCCAGCAGCTCAGAAGGCTGAGGCAGGAGGATTGCAAATTCAAAGCCAGCCTCAGCAAAAGGTGCTAAGCAACTCAGTGAGACCCTGTCTCTAAAATACAAAATATGGCTGGGGATGTGGTTCAGTGATTGAGTGCCCCCGAGTTCAATCCCTGGTAACCCCCCCCCCAAAAAAAATCAGATGTATCTAAAGGACACAAAGGGCTATTACAACAGGATTCACTATTTAAAATAGGTCTGTTTGGAACTTAGTTTTTCAGGACCTTGCATTCAATTCAGTCCAGAAATAAACTGAGAACTATCCATTTAAGGGTATTCTTTAGATCTCACTGCAGTTGGAGCTTGCTCTGTGTGCTTCCTCGGCCTCAATTACAAACATGTAATTCCAATGCATCCACTTCAAGTCACAAGACAGACCCCAAGTCCCCAGAATGCAAGTAGGAGCTCTCTTCAGTAATGCCATCAGAAACAGTCCTGAGGCTCTTGGGTTTATCAGCAGACATCCCCAGACACCCAGAGCCATGCAACCACCAATAACAGTCCTTTTTCAAATCTGAAGTTGTCACTTTTTAGTAAAGTTTTTGAAATGGAGAATTACCTTTCAGGTTTTTGTTTTGTAAATCCTACTTACAATATTCCATCTCCCCATGGAAAGTTCATGCGTCTTGCCTTCAAAAGGCAACCCTACACTCCATCCCAAAGCTGCTACTTAGCAGCTCTGCAATCTTAAGTGCCTTGTGCAGTCTCTCTAGCTCTCCGCCCTCATGTTGAGGCATAGTGGTGTGACAACTAACCATCAGATGCTGAAAGCACTAAAATACTGGATACCCAGGAAGCCTTCAATCATCAGCAAATTAGTCTTCTTCTCAGGAGATAGTTCACTTTACAAGCCAGTCCCTCCACAAAGTCTGGTCCAAGGAGATATGCAATGCTGCTCTAATGTCGCTTAGAGACAGATCAATTGCAAATCCTAACCACAAGGAGATAGCATTTTGCATCCACCAGAGCTGCTACAATCCAAAAAAAAAAAAGTCCCCAGAAAACAAATGTCAGCATGGATATAGAAAAACAAACCCTCAGGCATTGATTACTGAAATGGAACATGAAAGTGCAAAACTGAGAAAGTTGAATGCAGGATTGCCAAGTGATCTAGCAATGCCACCCCTCAGTGCATATCCAAAAGATCTAATACACACATGCTTTCCCGTGAATGCATGTAACACTAATTCAGTGGCTGGAAGATGGGGAAGATGGAAACATGGCATCTATGCGCTTAGGAATGAACAAAATGTAGTCTACCCAAATGTGGTATATCCTTTCATACTATTGGCTACAGTAGTTCTTATATCAATACACGCACATGGTCCGTGAAAGTAGCGTCATAAAAAATGTATGATTCCACTTTTAAGTGTCCAGACTAGTGAAATCCAGGGAAAGATTAGTTGTTTTGCCACTGGTAAGCAAGTGGAAAAGGACCTCATTTACAGGTGAAAACGCTTTAGCACTAGACCAAAGTGATAGTTGCATAACATGCTGAACACAGCCAAACTGTACACTTTAAAGTCATTAGTTGTACAATGTCAATTGAACCTCAAAATACTTTAAGGGCCTACAAGATAAAATTTTCCATTCTAAATGGGCCATATTCAAGGACATCACTGATGGTGCCATCATTCCTCAAATACCCACTGGAAGCCAGCAGCAAGGAAGACACTCCACATGTCCCTGCCCCCATACATCTCCCAGCCTAGTTGTTAGTGCAGCTCTGATGTGTTTATAATACACAGACACGCTATCCACCGAAATCATTTTCTCCCAAAGGTGTTATTCCTTTCAGTGACTGCTAATAGGCCCATGAATTGTGTCTGTATAAATGAGACCATTTCCACCATAGCAGTTGGTTGTTTACTAAGTTGACTGAATTCCCGTCTAAAAATTCAGCAAAGCCTCATAACTTAGCATGAAACATCCTGTGTCCAAATACCACCCCCCCACACGACACAGCCTTACGCTGGTTTTTAGTTGTAGAGGTTCCGTTGGCTCATTTTGTTGACTAAGCTTTATGGACTTCACTGTAATACCATGAGTTTAAGCATTTTCCTACACACTGCACTAAAATCTTTTCATCAAGATGTGCCTTTAGTTGAACAGACACGTTCCCAAAAGCGAGACTGGTGTATCTTCCCATGGACCCTTCAGCCTCCCTCCTGCCAAGGGCTGCTGGCATTTCCATTACTGAAGTCATCAACTGTTTCTTCTGTTTTATTAACACTTGGACAATGTGTGAATCTTTCTACCTCAACCCTGTTTTCAAGGGAACATTAAAGGGGAAAAAATTCCTTTGGAAGAATTAAGTACCATGGAACCAGAAAAATGCTTTGCAGTTGGAAGGGAAGATATACTTATCAATTGCCGGGAATCCCTGTGCAAATGCTCAACCTAGAGTACACAAACCTATGAGCTAAGCATCTCGACCTTACCCACATATCCTTCCGTCATTAACTCCACATCACTGCTTCTGGCACATCTCTCCTGCTGAATCATTTTGAATTATATATGCTGTTTATTAAGATGAACTAACAAAATATTGCAGGCATGTCAAACTTATTGAAGCACTATTCATAATCACAAACCTATCACCCTAAGTGTCCATCAATGGACAAGTATAACTGACATGAACAAGGAAATATTCGATTCATAAAGGACACCCTGTCATTTGCAGCAACATCGATGAAACTAAAGGACACGTTCAGTGAAATAAGCCAGGCACAGAAAGACAGACCACAGGTAAAATCTAAATTATAGAAGAAAATGGTTACTAGCAGCTGGCAACAGGGATGGGGAGAGAGAGTACTCACTGGAATAAAGTTTGATAGCAGTAAAGCAAGCTCTGGTGCTCTACTGCATAGGTCGACTATGCATATAGCACTACACATTTCAAAATAGCTAAAGGATTTTGAATGTTCTCACTACCAAGAAATGACAGGGAATTGACAGATATGGTACAGACCCTGATTTAATCCTAAAACACTTAAATGTTTCCCTTTAAGTATGTATCCCTTAAGGGCTGGGGTTGCAGCTCAGGTGATAAAGCACTTGCCTAGCATGTACAAGGCACTGGGTTCGATCCCCAGCACTGCATCAAAAATAAGTTATATCTACAAAAATATTTTTTAAAATGTTTGTATCCCTTAGTATGTAGTGATTATGTGTCAAAAACAGATTTAAAAACTCAGTCTTACAGGAAAAAAAAATCGTCCTTTAATGCCCCTAGCCCAACAGAACCGGAGGCAAAGCTAAAAGATGAGACTGCAGCAGTGGCACTGGGAACCAGACTTCTATCAAGGACTGGAGGTGAGCAGCAGGATCTGATGGAAACCAGACACTGGACTCCCACCCCTAAGCCTGGTCATTCCCAAATGTGTGCCAGTCTGAGGGCAGAGAAGCCCGCCGTAGTCAGTGTCTCTACTGCATCTGTGCCTACAGTGCAGGCCTGGCACTAGTGCCAGTGATTCCCAGCCCTTTAAGGGATTAAGAGAACGAAGAGTAAACCACCTTCGTCTTCCCTTCCTCTAAGGGAACCATGCCATACACCTTCCCCAGATGTCGAACTGTAAACTAGATTTTAAGGGTGCATCACAATTGGCAATGACACCGAGTTCCACCATTACTTAGCAAATATCTGCAGTGCTTACACGGCATTAGGAACTGTCCTGAAAGCTTTTCAAATACCAAGTTATTCAATTTTCACAACTCTATGGTGCTTCTGCAATTTTACTTCTAGGTATATGTCAAAAGGAACTGAAAGCAGGGATTTAAATAGGTCATCGTACCCAGATGTTCACAGCAGTACTATTTATAGGAACTGAATGGAAACAGCCCAAATGTCCTGATAGGTGAAGGAGCAAGTCTTCCATTCATACAGTGATTATTCAGCCTTAAAAAGGGAATTCTGAAACCGAGTGCAGTGGCTCAAGCCTGTAATCCCAGCACCTAGGAAGGCCAAGACAGGAGAATCGTGAGTTCAAAGCCAACCTCAGCAACGGTAAGGCGCTAAGCAACTCAGCGAGACCCTATCTCTACATAACACACAAGATAGGGCTGGGGATGTGGCTCAGTGGTCGAGTGCCCCTGAGTTCAATCCCCAGTACCAAAAAGAATTCTGAAACATGTTACCACATAGATAAACCTTGAGATTTTTAAGCTACATGAAATGAGCCAGACATGAAGGGGTAAATACCCTCTTATTCCACATATACGTAGGACCTAGAGCAGGCAAATCCAGACAAAATAGAATGGCAACTGCCAGGGACTAGGGGGAGGATGGGATGCTAGTGTTTGATGGGATGATGGCAATGCTCTGGGGATGATCACATGAATGTACTTATGCCACTCCACTGTACACTTAGAAATGATAGATTGTTTTGTGTATTTTAAAATTAAAATTTTTTTTTAACAGTTTTACCACACTAACAAAAGCCCTTTGAGTCAGCATTATGGTAAAGGAGCTTCTTCCAGACATGGGCCCTTTGGCCAGACCAGAGAGCAGCCAGGGCACCAGGGCCAACACCACCTCCACCC
Organism: Xerus rutilus; assembly: GCA_028644305.1. Lineage (NCBI taxonomy): Eukaryota > Metazoa > Chordata > Mammalia > Rodentia > Sciuridae > Xerus > Xerus rutilus. Next base: position 21,906,075 of record CM053412.1, on the reverse strand, counting down.
CTCTCCAGCAGGGCCTATACTCTGGAGACCCAGATCAGCCACTGTTTAATTGCTACTGAGGCACAGGCCACAGAAGTGGGGAGCAGAGCCGAAAGGGCACATCACAGAGCTGAAGGGCCAACTGTCAGGGCAAAGTCGCCAGGAAGCAGCAGCCTCAGTTGTCTGTAGCAAATCCAACTGTCACTCTGGTAAGCAAAGGCTGTTACAAGTTGAGGTCTCTCACATTCCTGCTCTCAATTCACATGTGGCCCAGGCTCAAACTTCCTGTGAACAGCAATCAAGCATGAATCATCTAGGACCTGTTCAAATGTGCACATAGCTTTCCAAGCTTCCAACACATTGGCCCTACCTCACAGCACACCATGGTAGAGGAGAGTGTCCCGCAGAACCAATCCACCTTCCTGGGTTTAAATCCCAGCCCTACTGCTCTCTGGCTTTACTTCCTCAAATAAGTTAGTAGTATCCATCTCTGGACCTGTTTCCCATCTACAAAATGAGAAAATATGTACTTCACAGGGTTATGAACTGAATGAACTGACACATGAAAAGTGTTTTTAGAATGGTCCATTGCCAGATATAATCAAGTTAGCTGCCACCATTACCTTATTGCATCAAGACCCAAGATGCTGGTGGGGAAGGATCAACACTCCATTTACAAAAAATGAGGCAAAGCAAGTTGCTTGAGGTTATATGGCTCCTTGGAGTCCCCTGTCCTCTCCAGAGGACTTATAATAGCCCAAAAGCATTTTATGAAAATCTCAAGAATCTCAACATTTGAACACATCATATACCATTTTTCCTGGCTCCTAGAGGAAGCAGGACTCCAGGTTCTCCAAACCCAACACTGCAGCATGCAAAGCCCCCAGTTCAATCCCCAGTACTGCAAAACCAAATACCCAAACCCATCATCTTGGTAATACCATCAGCCACCACTTCATCAGGAAACTGGATAAGAGCAAAGGTTTTACGTGCCACCTACTATGGAACTTTTCACATATACTTTACTACCACAGTGAAGACTCACGAGACCTGACCTTCAAACCTGGAGGTGGTAATAACAATAGCAGGGCAGGTACCACTAAATGCCTAGCTCTGGTGTAGCCACTGAGAGGGATCCAGCTAAGCTGTATCAAGAGGGCTTATGTAAAGGAGAACTTTGTGGAACAAGTGGAATTTTAAAGACTGCTTCCTGTGATGGTCAATTTTATGTCAACTGGACTGGATCATGGGGTACGCAATAGCTATACATTCTAGGTGTTTCTAGAGCAGATTCGTATCTGAATTGGTAGACTATTCTCTGCCTCCTCTCAAGGCTCAGGTGGGCTGCTTTTGGAACTCACCCACCAGTTCTGGTTCTCAGATCTTTGGATTTGGACCAGAACCGTCAGCTCTCCAGCTTGCAGACTGTAGATCTTGGCACCCTTCATAAACATGTGAGTCAATTCCCTTTTATACATACATCTATACAGATGGTGACTGAAGATGGGCCTGACTTAATGACTTTTTGATGGTGTCAATATAACCATACCACCTTTGTTTTCCCTTTCATTATTCAATAGATTACATGAGATATGTAACAATTATGAAACAGGTTTCATTAGAGGACTCTAACTTTAGGCTAATTTAAGTGTTCTGAGCATGTTCAAGGTAGGTGAGGCTGAGCTAGGATATTTAGTATGTCAGGTGGAATAGCTTAGGATGGGTTCGTTAGGAAGTGACCCCATCTTGGCTGTGGAGCATGGATCTCTCTAGGTGTCACTTGGTTTTCTTCTCTGGAGAACCCTGACTAGCACACTGAGGGCTAGGCAGACAGGAAAAGCAAGTCCCCAGAAATCTAAGGAACTTCATGAAAAGAGGCAAGAAGGTTGGAGCACATTAGTGAGGTGACAGCTGTGGGAAAGTGGTTTTGAAGGGCAAAGTCAAGTAGGAATGAGGATCCTAAAGGCAGAAGAGTCTGAGGACAGCTGGATTCTGAATGTTGCCACCTATGCCAGCAAACAGGATGGATGCCCATGACCTTGTGAATTACAGAAAGTTTCAGGAAAAATTTCTCCATGCATGAGAGCAGAACAGGGTGGAGCCTGGGAGGCCACTGTATCTGTCCAGGAAGGAAATGTGGGGGTGACGACAGTACAGGGCCTCCACAAAAGGAGATCTCTTGCCTTTGAGAAGCACACTCCCTTTGGCCCACTGAGATCAGCCCTGGGAGTTCTACACCCTGCCTCAATATAAAGGCCAGAGGGCTCAGGGAACCCCCGCCCCAGCACCTAAGAACATGAGACACTTCGAACTTCAAGCCTATTACTTTACCCCTCCGGGCCTCAACTTATCCTCCAAGAACTGAAGTACCACGCTGCTTGCCTCTCAAAGGCTACAAGAGTGAAATGTGAACAAACAGGAGGAAGCAGCCCAGTTAGACTGTGGCACCAGCAGAAACCGCCCTGGGGTGTGCCTCCAAGCACCCAATCACCTGCAGTCCAATGGTGAAGCAGGCTTTTTATGGACTAGACCTGCAGAAGGTCACCCTCCATAGAGTACCCTAGAGCCTCATTAGAGGCACAGAGCAGCAGCTTGCTAACTCTCAGCGATGGATCACTGAGCTTTTACCTTTCACACTACGTGTGTGGCTGTCACAGCCAGCTTAGGTACAACAAGGTGGCCGAGGTAAGAGGAAATGCCCAGGCCTTGCTCCGTAGAGGTGGAGGCAGGGATGATGAATGGGGACCAGAGACAGAAGGCTAAGGCCTAGTGTAACTCTGAAGACAAGGAGTTCCTGATACAGCAACCCCTGGAACTGGTGGTGGAAATCCCAGTGAATCCCATAGACCTGCCAATGTTGCCCACACCATTACACTGTGAGCAAACCAGGGCCTCCCTCTCCCAAGGGGACGCTAATGGACAAGATCCATCCCTGTATTGACTGACAACCACAGTAACAGACTGCCGAAATGCTCCAGGTCCACACAGAAAAGGAAATGAGATAAAGTCTGATGAACAGGAGTAAATGGAACTCTTATCCTACATCTGCTTCAAGGAGCACAAACAATCCTGGAGATTTATGTCAGAGGTGTGGTAAAACCAGCTGGACTTAGACCTTCCGTTTCCTAGCATTTTCCTACATTACCTCCTTTAACTCTCATGCCCCAGAAGGCATCATCCCCTTTTTGCAGAAGAAAAAGCACGGAGGCAAAATAACTTGCCTAAGGTTACTCATGAGTAGTAGGGCTGGAATTTCAAGGCAGCCAAGAGTCTTGCTCCCAAATCTGAGCCCTACAGAAAGGGCCAAAGTTCAAATATCTTCCACCTTTCATCTCTCAAGCAATGGCGGTGATAATAGTACAGGAGCCTCTGCCCAAAGGCAAAGGTCTAAAGAATGGCTTTGTTTTGCCTATCTTTTCTTCTAGAATGAACATAATGTGCTTCTTTAGGCAGAGACATACCAATCCAGTTTTTTCACTGACCTCCCATCTTCCTTGAATCCCTTCCCAGGGAGCCCCCCAGAGATAGTTCTTCACACCCCCCCCCACCAAGAACACTCGGCACATCTAGTGTGGCCTGCACCAAGTTAGCTCCTCAAAAACCCCGATGCAACCACAGTAAGGCTGAGCACCAGGCAGGCTGCCAAGAGGCTCCGCTGGAACCAGCTGTCAGCTACCTAGCGATCCGATTAAGAAATGTTGGTTAATACTGGGAGCACAATTAAAAATACATCAGCCACATCTTTAGAACAAAGCTTCCCATGGCTTTTTCAAGAACTTGTTCCACAAAGCAAAATGCTCTGCCAGTTAGCACGTAGCCAGCAGAAGACAATTGGACTTGTAATTAAGTTCTCCTGGATGAGGGAGGCATTGCGCCACTGCCCCACGGACTTGATGGATGGCAATCCACAAATCTTATGTCCCCAAACTTCCTTCTTCAGGGCTTCCAGAAGGCCATCTGGGCAATCTCTAGTTTCCAGAGGTCACTAAGTATACACAATAGTTCATTTTCTTGGCTCTACAGGAGGTCTCCCTGGGCATTGGCAAAGCTCCCTCAAAAGGCAGCAAAAATGGGAATCAGTAGTGTCTGCTGACTTGGGGGTGGGGGCCACTGACATTCACGTGGATCCGCCAGTCATCAATACCTTGGGGACCCTCTCCCAAGTCCCATTCCAGTCCAGCCCTGAAGTTGAAGAACGTGAGTGAAAATATGCTAAGTCAGTTAGAAGAGTGGCACAGATGAAGCAGCCATCCCCCACACAGGATGCCACCAAACCTTCCCTGGCCATTTTCCCTCTGCTCAAGTTTACATGCTCCTAGCTTACCAAGTCACCTGGATGTGTTTGTCAACAGAAAACACTACCAGAACCCTGAGTGAATCACTTCTATGAGGGTTGGAGGCATTTTGCCTTCAGTCTTCCAAATCCCTCTTCGGGCTTCCTCGCTAGAGCCCATTTGCTCTGGTGACACTGCAGCCTCCTGCTCTGCTACCTCTTGGACCTTGCAGCTCCAAGAGTCCTGTATCCCAAGCTGAGCAGCGGCAGAAGTCAGGCCCTGGCCTATCTAGTGGCCGCTGCAGTGTGTGTGGTAGGGCTCTTCCAACTGCAGTTCTTACAAGAACCATGTTCTATTCAGGTCACCCACATCTTTTTGTGAGAATCAAATGAAATGGCATATATCACAGCACTTTAAAAAAAACATGAAGGCCTATACTGGCTCACAGTAGTCATTAACCCCTTAGACTCAGAATGGAATGCATAGAAATAGCCCTGAAAGAGTCCTAATGCTAAAACCATTTAATAAAACTTGGGCTGCAGGCTCCACCCTCCAACTCCCTGCTTTTAATTTCCAGGCTTTAGCTACAGAAACATTCCCCTCAATTCAAGCACAATGTGTACACTGAGTCTTTTCATGTACCAGTAGCAATCTACGACAGGCAGCCAAGTCCCCATAAGGCCTCAACAAACCACATCCAAAACTCAGATCAGAGGAAAATAGGTACTAAGCCTTGCCCGGCTTGATACCTCCTATAAATGCCCACCAAGCCCCTCTTCTGACTTTAGCCCCACGCATTTAAATAGAGGCATGATACTTAGTATAATGTATTGTGCTCCCTGCAACACAATTATCAGTTATTTGATAGCAAGGTAGGCTGAATGGTGTCTTAAAAGCATTTGTAGCCTGAAAGCCAACAGGACCACAGGTGGTTTAAATGCATTTAGCCATGTACTGAAGTCAGTGCAGAAGCCTATTTGTCACCGTGACAGGAGGTGATAACTTGACATTTCACAAGTTTCAAAACAGCAGGGTAAAACCTCCCCTGTTGCAATGCTGGACTTCCAAGCACTCTGCAAGAATTGCCAATCATTATTCAGCAGACTGAACAAACCTGACCCACTGTCTACCATCAGACCTGTGAACTTTTTGTGAAGAGAACATTTATCGTTTCTGTACCTGTAGTTCTCTCCATCAACACTATTTTCTAAGAAATAACTGACAGACTCCTGCATTCCATAGTGAATACTGGCAAAATACATCATTTTCTTCCCCTTCCCATGTTTGCCCCTACCGACTCCCTACTTTAAGGGGAGCAATGGGGAAGTCAAGGATAGTATGCAACCACTATTCTCCAAACCATAATCCATTCTCTGCCTTGAAAGATGATGTGTTTTGATTTATACACACACCTGTGAAACTGTCATGACAATCAAGCCACTGAGCATATATATCCATCATCCCTAGAAGTTGTCTTATGCCCCTTAGTAATCCCTGCCTCTCAATTCCCAGGACCCAGTAAACCAATGATCTGCTTTATGTTACCATAGATTATATCTTATAAACTGTGGTCCTTCAATGATTCTCTAGAAATTAAAGAGCTGAACAGAACATGTTTGAAGGAGCAGAGCCGAGTGGTTAACACATCAGGATGCAAATTGATTCAGCTGCTTCCTTTAGTAATCAAGTTACTAAACTTCTCAGGGTCCCAGTTCCTAATTTAAAAATAGAAACTTCCATCCTTCCATCATTTTAAGGACTGAATATGAAATTAATGTATGTGTCAGGTACTATGATATGACACATTATAAAGGTTCCACATCAATTGAAATGCTAGTGATGCTATAAACTCTTTCAAGACTGGCCAGCAGCAGTCAGATAGCATTTCCACGTGTCCAGTAAGGGACTTTATCTCTGCCATGCTCCCACCTTTTCCTTGGGACCAGAAATCTTTGTGGTGGGTGTCCTTGACAAGGAGGAAATGGGTGATGGTTGGAGCTCCCACATTTACAGTCAAATGGAAGCCTGAAACTCCAGCACTGAGCACCTCAGCTGACACCTGAAAAGCACATCAATTCTATACGTAAACACCTCTTACTCCTTTACGCTCATTTCCGTTTGCTTGTCCCCACCTCTCATAGCACCCCAGTTACTAACACCCACAGCTTGAAGCATGGAGATGCATCAGTGGCGGAGGGTGGGGGCATATTTCTACTGATGTATAGGGACCAACGTTTATAGTTTAGTTCTCCAAAAATCATCTTATGCTGAAAGCAGAATTCATTCAAGATCTGATCGTTTCCTTCCTATAAATCAGGAGTACCAGGAGGAACAAGTTGCTCATCACGCCTTCCTGGTTCCACTTAAGAGCTTCAGCATGGACCATCATCCCAGGCAAAATGAGCTTCAGCAAGCTAAATCTCATGAGCCATGTTCCTTCTCTATATGGAACTCACCTCAAATCATAAAAGATGAAGAGCAGCACAAAAAGATACCGTAGCCTAAGATCAGAGGAGTTCCCAAGGATGCTTACTGCCTTAGATAAAACTCATGTTTGAATCTTAATTCTATCCCAAGGTGCTAAAAGAGCCTACGCTAGAAAGTTATCATTCTCATATCCAAGAATCCACTGAGAACGAAGTGCCAGAAACCATAGAGCAGAATCTGGAATCTTAAGTTGACAGCAAGCCCTTAGGTCTGGTCTGAAATTATTTTTTAGTTTGGAACTTAAAATACCTGCCTGTAAGAAGCTAGGGGTGATTTAAGAAGCTAGGGGTGAACTTTAAAGACAGATGGCTTCCAAGATCCTATTCCAGTCTAAAACTGAGGAACAGTCCTTTCTTCATACCCTGGCCCACACTCCTGGCCCCCGTGACTTCCCACGGCCAGAAGCCCCTCGGAGCTATGCAGGGAAGTCTGAGGAACACCAACCTGCTGTAATCATCTGGGCTGTAAACCTGGATGGTTACTCACAAAGACGAGGCAGACATTAGCTTTAGTACATCCAATACATCGTACATTCCCAGGCTACTTCAAAATAACTATTTCCTGTTTTCTACTACCCAAAGCCCCACAGAAGGATCCACTTCGGGAGATTACAACAGTTCCTCCAAATGCTGTCTGGGAATAAAGGTTTGGGCAGCGTCTGAGCATCCTGCAGAGAGGAGGACTAAAAACGAAAGGTGGAAAGCAGAAGAGCCTCCCATGAAGGCTCACAGGCTGCGGACGTCAGAAGTATGGCCAGAAGGCAACTGCAGCATGGACAGTGAGTCACTCAGCCATTCAGAACTAGAAGTCACATGACCAACACGGAAGTCACTCCCACCCACCCTACAACTGCCTGATGTAGACACTCCAGTGACTGCTCATGGTGGGGGATTGGGGGGGACAGCTGTGTACCATGACAGTGCTTCCCCTACTCTGGTCCTCACTAGCATCTCCTGGGGAAGGTGGTCAGGACAAACGGCCCACTCCCTTTCCCACAAGGAGCCCTGGGCTTGGCATTCTTTACAGAATCTCCAGGTGATTCTGTACACAATGTCAAAATTTGAGAACCACTGACAGCTATAACATTTATAAGGGGAGCCATCTAGGATTCACTGTTCAACAGTGAAGTCTAGAACAATGTGCTTAGCATGCTGATATATATAATAAATATGGCAAGGCAAAAAAGAATTTTTCTAAAAGATGGAGATTTAGGTAAGAAATTACATATCAGACTCAAAGATCCAAAAGAAACAGGTAACTGCTTCCCACAGAGAACTACCTGAAGGATAGAAGGAAAAACAATTACCATATAGCAAATCACTTTTCACCTCAAGTTTTGAACTACATGTTATCCAATACTTCATAAATTTTAAAGAGGAAGATCAAAATCAAGAAACAGTAATTCAAGGATAAATGAAAATAGCACCCTCATGGGTTGGTATTATGGGGCTTGGGGCAATTTCCTGCACATGGTATCCTCTGAGTTCCCCTGGCTCCTTGGCTGCTGCTGGGTCTCCAGGGGGATTGAGTCCACTGATCTTCTAGGGAAAAGAATGCCCTGGGGACAGCTCAGGAGACACCTCAGGAGTCCTTTTCCTCAACTGTCTTCCATGTCGACTGCCAACTCTTAAGACCCCAACCACGATGCTGTCTCCCTTGATGCCTGGAGTCAGTTAATCCAGGCCTCCAGCAACTTAGATGTCTTTGTATGAGATACTGCACTTAGACCCTGGGCTTAAGTTCCTTCCAACTGTTAGCAAAGCTTTGGATTGCTATCCCCCTGCAACATCCATTTCCCTCTAGGGCAACACTCGTTTCTGCTCTTTCTCTTCAAATCCACTTGTCAAACCACAGCAGTCCTTACTCCTGACCTAAATGTCTCAGTTTTGCATTCACATGTTTGTATTCTGCCTTGTATTCCAGAAATCACCTAACTTCTCATACTCTGTATTCCTTGAAGAGAACAAGCAGCCACCATTCCTTCCTATAGCACACACTCCTCCCTCCATGGGGTCTGTCTGGAGGTTTTTTGAGGCAAGAATACCAAGAGGTCACCACAGCTGTCTTTGCCAGAGGCAAAAACCCACCCCATGACTCACTCATCTGTATATAGACACACCTTTCGCTGACTGGAACCCACTGTAAGATTAAAGACTAAGCCGAAAGTCACCTCCTTGGGCTGTTAAAATTGATTTGCTGCATTCTTTACTATCCAGAAATGATGTGTGTATTTGAATTGTTAGTTGTTAAATTGTTGAATGGCTAGAAACTGCTATGAGGTGACCTGAACAGCTTGTCCATAGACCTGGAAGGAAATGCTGCACAACATGAGGTGCCCAGGACACAAACAGCCCTAGAGATGTGCACGTGGTGTAGCAGTTCCACATTATGTTTGAATTTACAAAGTGCTTTTAATTTCATCCCTTTACACCATGCCAAAACCCCATGGGACCAACAATTATTCCGTTTGACAGGTGAAGAATCAACATGTGAAACTTGCCCATGATCATACAGTCAGCCCTAAAACCCATGCCACAGCACTTTCTACAGCATCACATGCCCCTCATCAAGAGAGCTTTGGGGTTTCAAAGGATGAAACCCGTAACTCAAGGGATGCTCCTGAGGCCATGCAGCATGTCCATCAAGAAAGTCTTCCTGGATTCTGCCTTTTAACTAGAGGTACTGTCTCAGCTGGAGTGGTGATAATTAGGGTCTAGAAAAGCCTGGTACACCTGTATTAGTACCTACCCACCTTTACACTCTTACGACTACGTCAACTAGTTGGTTTTTGTTTTGTATCTGTACAAATTATCAAAGCAAATTGTGCACAAAGTACAAGGTAATGACAGAAACATCAGCTAGCAATGGCGAGGCTTAGTACTGACATCCCATTACCTGGGAGGCAAAACCCTTCTCAAACTATTCAAATCTAAATCATAATCCAAGGATCAGCTCAAAACTCACTTTCAGAAGGCCAGCTTGTGCATCTCCATGTGCAGACATGTGCAGTACAGTTCTGAGTGTCCCCACAGGAGGACAAAGTGGAAGCAACCCTGGCCTTAGAGTCAAACATGTCTGGGTTTAAAATCCAACCCTGCCACTTAGTGGCTCTTTGGGAAAGTAATAGCCTCATTTCACTTCTCAAACTAAGGATACAATCTCCTGCCTTGCAGGATCAGATAGCAGCAAGGCGATCATGGTGGCAGGCCCCCAGCACGCTGCCTGGCACATAGACGTTCAGTAACTTAATTTCACTCAACATTCCCCAACTACCCAACTCCATGATTGCTCATATGTTGGCATCTTCAATTGCCAAAACTTTAATGGTCTCGTTTATCTAACAAAATTGATTTTAAAAAAGTCTAGGAGAAAAGCCAATACTTATATCTTTATATCCCTCACTCCAAGATGTCATTTAATCATGAGCTCTTGTATTTCAGAATGAGCTACTTCAAGAAAAAATAAGTTGAGCAGTTCCAAACAATGGACAAAGGCAGTTTGTTCCACAGTCAAAAGGCTGTGCAGGTATATATACCACTGATGCACTCCAGGATTCACAGTCCTATCTACTCACAGGCAAAGTCCACACTCCAGGCTTCTAAAAACTTCATAGCCTGCTGTACATCACTGTGCAAGGGCCCAGAAGACCCAAAATGACAGACAGGGACCCACCTCCAGAGCAGCCATGTTACATAAAGACATCAACTAAAATTTTACATAATCCATGAAGGAACTCACATATGATCCCATCCTGCCAATCAGTAGCTGGGCAGTTTTCTCAGCCAGAAGTCAGGATACTGGATAGATCATTTCCAATGTCTAGTGCAGCTCCCTTTAGTCTATTGATAAATTTCCCCTGGAGACATGTGTTAAAAATATATTTCTAAATAGCATTTAGTAATACAGAAACATTAAAAGGAATGTTTTCCATATTGAGGTTGAACAACTATCACTTGAATCCCCACAACAGACTTCAGTATTTAGCATTCTCTTCTGCTGTCTTCCCCCACGCAGGAAACAAGCTATTTCTGGGAAGGGCTTGCAGGAGACCACGAACATGTGAAGTAGGACCAACTGGGGTGCCAGGGACATAAGCAGGATCTGCTTCACGCAGAACACAGCAGTTGTTCAGGAGAACGCAACACTGAAGAAAAGCTCAAGAACGGCATAAATGGCTCTCGGGTTCATTTAGAAGGAGTAAAAAGGCCCAGCCCACCTCATTAGACCCGAAAGAATCCCACGCTAAGCCATAGGAAAAAGGACCTGGGATGTGAGTGAGGATCTGAACTCTGTTCATCTCTCCGTGCTCCTCTCAGCTTTTGTGAAGCTGGCCCAGGAGCTCCAAATCAAGACAGCAGGCACTCCGGCTCACCTTCGCGGCCTCTTCACAGCCCCTTAACACTAGCTACAGCAGTGCATCCGCAGGCATTTATTAGGCCAGCAAATTCAGAGATGTAGTCTCTGAATCTGTTAAATGCCATAGCTCGTGGTAGTAAATTCTCTATCTTCATCAGAAAAGCATATTTTTTAAGTTACAACTACTTGAAGTAGCTTTTAAAAAAGCTAAGTAATATCCTAAGAAATATCTAACAGGTTACTGGATGTATAATTTTACATTTCTATGCACTATTTAGCACAGATCATTCTCGAAAACTTTCTGTAATTGGAAGAGGCTCAAATTTCATGTGAGGTTCTAGATATGTCTGATTTTATGCTGCTCTAGGCTGTTTTTATTAGTTACCATTTTGGGAAAATGAGTGACTGTTTTGCCTGTTATTTGCAAATGCTCAAGGAAAGCAACACATGCTATGTTCTTTTTTTAAACTAAAAGATAGCCTCATATTTGGGAAGAGTTGCTAAGTGGGTGAACAGAGGAAACTGAAGTGGTGCCTCAGTGCACAGTGACTTTTGATCAACATAAGTCTCTGGTTTCTGAGGCTAGTAGGCAATAGAAGGGAAAAACTATCCCATATGGGGCTGGCAGCTCTGAAGTTCAAAGAACAGCAGTTCTAAGGTATGTTTATTCTCACACATCCACTTAGAAGAAAATCCTCCAAGCCCATAGAAATACAGTCCTTTCTCATTGTTATAATGACAACAGCCTCCAAAGGAGCGGAAACCAAGTCTTCATCCAGCAGAGATGCAGCATGAACATCTCCTGAATTCCAGGGGTGTCTTAAAGCAGAAGGGGAAGCAAACCATTAGGGCCAACTGTCCAGTTAGAGGAGACAGTCTAAACGTTGCCCTCACTCTGACACCTACTGCATGTTTAGGGGTCCTTAGGTTCAACCATTTACTGCAAACACTCACTGAAACCTGTTAGACTTATGGCACAGTTTACTTCAGGGAGAGGACAAAGATTAATATGAAACAAGTGTAGACACACAGGGCAGGGTCCAGGGCAAGTACCAAACGTTACTTTGCTGGCATAGAAGTGCAAACAATATGCATAGAACAATGTCAACCAGGGAAGCTCAGCTGAGCCTCAGTATGAGGTTTGATAGTCCACGTGACTGACCTCCCCCATGCCCACCCCCTCCCTTTAGGCATGATCCCAAGTGCCCACCCTAAGCCAACAGTTGATCTTCCTAGCATGGCCATATCCCACCCTAAATCACATTAGAGGGTTTTGTTTTTTTCTGCATTGAACCCAGGGGCACTTAACCACTGAGCCACATTCCCCAGTGCCCTTTTTGAGACAGGGCCTTACTAAATTACTTAGGGCCTTGCTAAGTTGCTGAGGCTGACTTTGAACTTGTGATCTTCCTGCTTCAGCCTCCCAAGTCGCTGGGATTACAAGCATGCACCACCACGCCCAGTTACATCATCTGTCTTTATGGCACTCCCAGCCCCAATGTAACTATCTTTAGCCCAGGACAAAGGCCAGACCTCTGTAGGCGAGGTTAAATTCTTAAATAGCTGTACTAGCATAAAGTCAGTCATCTGTCAACATGGCCAAGAAAGGAGGTCATGGTATGCTGGAGCTGATGCCCCTGTTCCCCCCTCACCCCCTACCACAAGTAGCTCTGATGTGGGAAGATCCCAGCAGTGACCAAGAGGTTGGAAACTTTAAAACCTCTAGGTGCAGTGGTGCACACCTGCAATCCCAGCTACTCGGGAGGATCATGAACTCAAGCAAGGCCAGCCTGGGCAACATAGCAAGACCTCAAAAGTCCACATACAATTTCTTTAAAAAATGTTCCTACATGGGAATTGTGGTCTTGCTTCCAGGACCAATGGGACAGTCTGCTCAGGTTCAACCAGCTGCATATTTGCAAGCTAACCAAGCCTGGGCAGTTGAAGGCATCCCTCCAGATAGCTTACTTCTGCTATCGTCACAAACTACCAAAATTTCACAGGCATACATTTGCTTGTCACTTCTGCTTCGTGTTCAGTGAGGGTTGACTGGAGGTTCTGCTCTGTCGGCCTCAGTTCAGGCTGATGGAGCAGCCCCCAAACAGATCTGAAAGAGCTTGGAGGAAAAAAAGCTTTCATTCATTTTCTAACCCAGGTTAAACCTCATTGTTATGCCCAAGATGAGAAGGTACAATCCAACCCTGTGTTCAGGAAGAGGAAGAGAACCAGATACCAGTGAGCAACCAATCAACTGCATCAAGTCCCTACTCAAGTAGGGTATGTCCAAAGTGGATATGTCCTCATCCACGTCCCTGACAGAAGCCAAAGGTGCCCTGACTAGGAATTGAGGGGTTTGTGTTCATTTAAAAACAAGGTGTAGGGATTGTTTCCAATCAAGTTCAAGAGTAACATGGAATAGTTTAGAAGTCAATGTTTCACATGTCTCCTATACTTTGCAGTGTGGGTGCCAGAGAGCCAAAGTCCCCATCATAGGGGGTTAGCAGCCTCACCCCACCTCCAAAAGACCATTATGACAAGACAGGAGGATGGCCCAAGCTGGACCTCATACCTAAAGGGCAACCTCAGTCCAATCAGCAACAAGGTACACTCAAGTTCCCCTTAATCTGCATATCCAAGCGCACTGGGGTGTACCATGTGAAATCATGGCAGTATCATTCTAGTTTTAATTACAGTGAAGACAAGTGCCAGACGCAATGATGTGAAAACATCCCTTTAAGAACGGAGAAAAGGTCCATCTCAAACTCCTGATAAATTACCCACTCAGTTCAGTATGAGTTAAGGTAAAACCCCATGGCGTCTCCAAAGACTTCTTTCCATAGTTCAGTATGTGCATTGATTTTTTTAAGCCTAAATGAAGCATTTAACATTTCTATTAAGTTTTATCTTGCCTGTTCTTATCAAGGTAACTAGACCTCAGCACCATACAGTCACCTGCAAACTAGCGAGTAATCATAGGAGAAAGAGGTAGTCAAGATCTGTTAAATGAGAAAGTAAAAAATTGGACACATTTCACCTGGAGAGGTTTGGGAAGGTGGTATTACCCATTTGAAAGCATCTAAAGAGCTACCTTGTAGAATACAGTAAGTGTTCTTAACTCTGGGAAGCAGAAGCAGTAGGTGGGACTGGAAGCAGCCTGCAGTTCAGGAGAGCAGAGCCACCTAACAGTGGGAGTACCCATGGGCTCAGCAACCGCAGCCTTCTGCCATGGAGAGCTGGCAGGCAGCACCTGGCTGAGTGGAGCAGTTCCGGAGGGGTTACTGTGTGCAGGCCTAAGGATCCTAGGTGACTAGTTACATCAGTGTCTATCATGGATATTCTATCATGGATATACGAAGGCCAGCAGTTAGAACGAGCAAGTTCTGTGAGTTAGAACCAGATCCACAAAACCCCTAACTGTCTGCAGGCACAAGAGTGGAAAGCAGGCCTTCATGGAGGAAGAAATCTCAGGGGCCAACTATCAGCACAAGCAAGCAGTGCTCTTGTAAGCCATGGAAATGACATAGCAGCAAGTCAGGACTGGGCAGAACGCAGGGCCAGACCTGTCCCACTGCTCCCTGGCTCCTGCTGTCATCGGCTTGGTCCTTCTGCCCTTTCCATCACTCCATGTGTGCAGTGTAGCATGCCTGCTATGAGCACTGCCTACCACGGGGAAGCTGGTGGGAGGCACCACTGTGACAAGAACCCTGGAGTTGGGCTGATTCTGTGGTGGTGACGCAGTCAGTGTAGGACTCAATGGCCACGAGATGACCAAGACAACTGGTACTGCCCAGAACATCCCTCCCTCTTAGGAATGTTGAGGGATTGCAGAGAATCAAAGCAATTTCTTTAAGCAGAAAGTCAATAGATTACAAAACCAATCAGATGGCTTGACACCCCATTGGTGACCCCCCGACCCCTTCTCATGGTGCTGCCTGAAGGCCTAGACCAGCCATCACTACTAGTGCAGAGGTCTATATGGTCTTGCAGACCCTCAAGATTGCCTTGGCTGCAAGTGCCCCTGAGATAAATCCTGCACTACCCGCCAACCTGAAGCCACCTGTCTGCTGCTTCAGGATGAGCTTGCCCTCCACTTTTACAGGGTCCTTGGTTCTGGCAGGGAGTCCCCCAGCATCAGGCCTCTCAATGCTTGCTTTGCACTCTCATCCAGAAGCAGAACTTCAATGGAAGGTATAAAAGGAGCTACTCAAAGAGGCTTTCTGTGAGCTCTGTGCACTAAAATATCAAACCTGGAATGACTCTGAAGAGACCTTAGAGAAACTTACTAAGTGATATAAAGCCCTGCTCGGGCTGAAGGAAAATCTGGTATTCCAGCTGAGTGAAACATCAGGTCAGATGACAACTGACATCTACAGAATAAAGTGCATGATTATCAATCTCCAAGGGCCCTTGCCCCAATCATAGCACCTAACATACATTCATTTGCACACCACATTCTCCCAGGGATGGAGACCACTCAGCTCCTCAGATCACGTCACATGCACAGGTGGTCGAGTCCAAAACCCAGGTAGAAACAAGCTCTGCCGTGACTACAGCTCATGCCTCTTTGTATTCCCTCAGTACTGGGGGCACCTCAGGGCTCAATACACACTCGTAGTTGGTCACCCATTACCCTGAGAAGGGGGACTTCCAGTAGAGGCAGCATTGCTCTTTCAGCAAAGCGTCCGCCTGGAATTTCTGCAGCTTTTTCAGCAGAGCCAAGCTGAAGCTACTTCCTCTGGAATGCAAGAAACTAGGACCACCCAGTGACCTACCCTCAACTGTATTTGGCAGAGTAGCAACCCTGAGGATCAGCACCCAAAGTGAAGCATCTTAAAAAAAAATAGGCAGACCTTTAAAAGATGTATTTCAACCAACAAAGCTTTTCAATCAGGTTTAACCCAAAGTCAAGAGGAACTGAACCTACTACTAGCTATCCCAAAACGATTTTGGCAAACAAGTGGGGACAATGTCATCTGAAGGATATAGAAACATCAGGGGGAAATAGGTTCTCATTAATGTGTTTTAGAAATTCAGGAGTTATTCCAATTAAATCTGCAAGCTTATCACACCATTGGTCTCCATTGGTGCCTGTGACATTGATGGAAGAAACCATTTACCAAAAACCCATATACTTCATGTTTTCTGTAGGGGTTTTTTGGAGGGGAGCACTGTTTTGTAAATTAAAGGAGCAGCCCTTCTCAGTGTACCAATTAGTACATCACTATCCTAGAAGATGAAGGTAGCCGAGATACCAGCCACTTAATTATGATTTATTGAGGGCATGTCAAGTAGCAAGTGTTTCTCAGAAGGGCTTTCACAGTCCACCCTCCCTTGGTCCGGCCCCCGGAAGGCAGATGGGCCAGGTCATGAAATATTTGGGTCAATCTTGCAAGAATCTTGCAAGTCTAGGGCCAAGCCCCTCTTTTTGGAGATGGGGAAACTGAAGGCCTGAGGTGAAGTCATCTGTCCAAGGTCACACCGTTGGTGAATGGCAGATTCTTATCTAGCCACGGTGACCGAGGAAAGCCCTCATACAAGAAATTCTGGTGGCTGGAAACAAACCAGGAGCCTGCCCTCAGCCTGCTGGCACCCTGGCCAGCCTCAGTTCAGGGCAGCCAGGACATGGGGCTCACCTGGGAAACTCGCCTGACACACAGAAAGGATCTGGAGAGGAGCGAGGGCTGTACTCTCAGCCCTGCACCACCAGGTCTACCTATGTCCCAATGTCCCCAGTGAAGTGGCACAAGTACCAAAGACAAGCTCTGGCTGTTTCAAACATTTATTGTTTCAAACGTTTAGTCTGTTCATTAAGAGCTATTAAATCTGAATTAACTCAGTCCTAACAACCTGTATTTTCCCAATCTCTAAGTTTTTCTTCTTTCCCCTCTATGAATCATGGCCTTTTAGAACTGAAGGGGATGTTATAAAAGTCAAATCCATCTGAGTAAAAATAAAAGGCTTACATATTTAGGGTTGTTTGGGCACAGAAAACAGCTGGAGGGATATAGGACAACATGTTTCTGCAGCTAATTCTAGGGCGGGCTCCGGGAAGGGGAGGCGGACTTAATGGTTGGTGTAATTCTGCGCTCTGCACCCCCACCCCACTCAGGAGCACTTCACTACCTTGCATGACTCATCTTGTCCCTTAAGGGCCACCACTGCACAGGGCTCCACTGGTGGGAGCACCTCATGTCCTTATAGAACTGATTCCTGATGATTCCCTCATCCCCACCTGCACTCCAGACCTGCTCTCCACCAGGGCCTTCCCAGCCCCTCTGGAGCTCACCAACCTGCCTCTTCCCCATGCCGGGCTCCTCCTGCCTCCATCCCGGGGTCCTGGGGCTCCATCCCCAGTACTTGCCCTTTACTGTGACTGTAAGGCTATGGGTCTTCCTAGACCCTTTCTCAAAATAGGCTTCTGCTCAAGCCACTGCTATTGCCTCTCCCAAGTCACCCAAATTGCTGCCATGACCCCTCATAAGCACCCCCACGTCCAATACTCCAGCCTCCTGTCACAAGTTTACCAAAGACAAAGCTGAAGTTCGTTCATTCTTTACTCCATCTTCACTGAGCAACTGCTTTGTGACAGGTACAGTTCTAGACCCTGCAGAAAGCTGTCCACAAAGCACACATTGTCCCCAGGCTCCTGAACCTTTCATTCTAGTGATGAAGTCAAATCCATTCGTGGTTCCCCATTGCTTCCAGGGGCAAGACAGACCCTTAGGCAGTGTACAAGGCCTTTCCTGACCCCAGGGCCCACAACCCACCCACTTCGGGTGTTACTAGACCCACCAGTCCCAGACTCGACATTCTGAACCACGGCCAGGTTCTTATGTACATATTTTCTCATGCTTCCAGACCCCGTTTCCACTGCCCAGAACATCCTTCCCTTCTCTCATTACCTTGTCCTCAAAGTCCAAGGGTCACCTCCTCCAGGAAGCCTTTGCTGACACAAGATACCTTTCACCTGAGTCCTGTGCAGGTCTCTGTCATAGCATTTTGCACACGGCCCTACCTCGATGGACTTAATACCCCAGACTGGACCAGAAGCCCTTACTCTACCCTCATCTCTCCTTTGCCCACTACCGTCACCAGTCCCTAACACTGTTCAAGGGATCTACTTCCTAAGGAGCCAAGTTACTACACTGCCAAATTCCAGGATCCAAGAAGGTCTAAGAGGCAGAAATGGTAACCAGCATTGACAGATGTCAGAAGTGGAGCAAGGGAAGTCACAACACCTAACAAAGCTGTGCCCACAGCTCCACACTCCACTGTCCCACATGGCTTGCCTTTCAGCACTGAACACACAAGGCATGGCTCTGCCCTTGAGTCTCCCAGCTGCTAGTACTTGCAGGTTTTATATTCATTGTTAAGGCCAATCCTCAAGACCCTGCCTGTCCCAGATGCCAGCCTTGGATGCTGTCTCCCAGGACTAGCTTTAGGTCCTTCCCTGGGTGCTAAGAGACCTTGGCTTCCTTTATTAAACCCCAAGCCTGTTTTGCTTCTACCTTGTTTCTACTTTTCTCACCTCCCACCCGCTCCTCCTCAGTGAGAACACTGCCTAAAACTTCAGGTGCCGAGACCTTGCAGCTCACATCTATCATGCTGGTCTGATATTCTAAGGATAAAGAATTACAGTCAAGGGGCTGGGATTGTGGCTCAGTGGTAAAGTGCTTGCCTCACATGCGTGAGGCACTGGGTTCGATCCTCAGCACCACATAAAAAAGATACTGTGTGCATCTACAATTGAAAAAAATTGTTTAAAAAAAAGAATTCCAGTCAATTCCACCCACTACAAACTTCCTGGGAACACTGGACCAGACACCACTCAGTTCCTTCTAACCCTGACCAACTAGGAGAGGATATCAACCTGGGACAACCACTGAGCTACCCTGGGTTTCAGCACCTTCAAGTGTCTCAATTCCAAGGTCATGATTCAAATGATTCAATCTCCAAATTCTACATTCAAGCCTTCAACATTTGTGGGCTTTGAGGTCAGACCTAGGTTTAAATATAGGCTCCAACACTGTATGGCTGGGTTTTTTTTTTGTGGAATCACACGCAGTCATACATGAAGCTAGGGCTATGATGTCCATCTTATTCCACCATCTTTACTGTCCTCATGCCTCCTCCCCCCCTTTGACCAAAGTTCCTCCATTCTTCCCGTGCACCCTCCCCCATTATGGATCAGCATCCACTTCTCAGAACGTTCGGCATTTGGTTTTCTGGGATTGCCTTACTTCGCTTAGCATAATATTCTCCAACTCCATCCATTTACCTGCAAATGTGTATGACTGTTTCATCACTTCTAAGGTTGGGGTGAACTCCAGCACACTATTATGCACAAAATTAGGCTATGCAAAAAATGCTACATTCCACTGAAAGTGCAATATAGGATGCTCATTTTTCTTCTAAGACGTCCATATTTTATTTAACACTTAATTAGAAGTAGAAGTAGGACTGGATGACTCACTTTGCAGACCTTGGAGTACATACTTTGCTTTTCAAAGGTTGCAAGGGTTAGCTGGCCGACCTAGTCACCTGGAAGTTACGCAGTATACTTAGGTGGTACATCTCATTCCTTTGAGACAGAGTCAGTGAATCATACCAACCTCTGGGTTCCAGCTTCAACCTGCCTTCCAGCTCCAGTGATGCATAAAACTAGCAACTCAGAGCCTGAATCCCAGAGGAACCCCCACCAGTTCAGTGCCTCCTAGACTCAGACAGCCGGGGCAGATTACAGCAACTGGAATTAAGGATCATGTCAACAAAAGTGTTGAGCCATCATAAAGATACTCTCTGATCATTCCTCAGCCGAAGACCAACACTGTAGGGCACTTCCATTTACTGGCTTCTGTGGAAAGCACAGCCTGCCAATCCATGTCCCAGGCAAGTCCATGTGCCCTGCTAAGGAGACAGGAAGTTAGAGCCGCCTGCCTCACACTGCATGATCTGCTTTCTTGGGTATTTAAAGGCTTGACCCATAGGGCAGCCCGAGATCAATCAAATGCTCAGTTTGGTTAAGAAATTAAGGGCATTCCTGCTACATTAAGATGAAGATGACAGATGCACTCAACGTGAGGTGCCAGTACTTTCAGAATTATTCTAATGAACTAATTTCAAATTTTATTGAAGTCTAAGCATTTGGTACTGGAGTTTTAAAAGCATACTCCTTTATACCGTCACATCCAAGCCTGTCAGAGGTCACACGACACCACAGGCTTCCTCACATAAGCTACAACATGAGATCAAGATTACATTCAGGAACATGTGAGCTAACAAACCCACCTCAAGTATTTCGTTGTGATTGTTTTGTATTCCAATTTTTAAAACTAAGGCCAAAATAGCCATTTCCTAAGTTCTGATACCAAAGTTCTTAAAACCTATATAGATTGAGCAAGAAATTACTATTGTTTATTAGTATTTGTTGAGAGAAACAAGAGGTACTCTAAAATTAAAATGGAAAGCAATTGAATCCTATTGCACTTAAGTCACTCAAGCCCCTGGCTTACATGTTAGTTAATTCTGTATTCCACCCTGAGGGAAGTAGCATCTAGAATTGATTTTCCTTTGAAAAAATGCAGGCAACCAAACTAAAGTTACTGCTGGTGGCATATTTATTTGGATTCCTGTAGAAGTGGTCATCTCATTGTCCTAGCTATACAGAGCAGGTAATTTGTGAAAGACCTATTAGGTCTTTCACAAGACTACCAACATCCTGAAACTTAATTATCACCATGAACTCTAGTTTACCTGGTAAGGTAATGCAGCACATTTGTATTGTATATTCTAACTGCAATAAGTTATGAACATGTATGCTCCTCGGAAAGGCTTAAGGATGTAGTGTTTCAATTGTTAACTTCATGGTAGTGTGTCAAACTAGGAGGGATCTGTGTGCAATGACGTGTCAACTTAATAGCAATGCAGGATAATAGATGGAATATATTCTAGCAATTTGTAAGCACAAGCAACATGATACAGGAGAAATATTCCGTCTTACTTATAAAGATAAAACCAAGGCAGCCTGTCAGTGGAGACTTGGACAGTAAAGCCTGTGTCCAAAACTTCAGTGTCCTAGCTCCCTGGCCCCAGGAGCCTCTGAGCACATCTCTGCCACTATCTATAATGCCTCACCGTCCGGATGCACAGGATCAGTTGGTACAGAAAAATGTCAACGAGGCCAGGACTCAATACTCCCAGGGCAGCTAGACTCCTGGGTTCCACAGGTCACCCCAGAGCCTCCTCTACCTTTACAGCAACTCACACCCTCACACTTGTGTACATACATGGCATGTGCCTAAAGAGGCTACTTCTCAGGAAAAGGGGCTAGAGAAAGGGGTACAGGGACATAGGTTCTCTTATTCTGGAGATTCCCATGTTTGAGTTCAAGATTATCCTATCATTTGTGTAAATTCAAAATTGTAGCTTTTCAAAACACCAACAGGAAACATCTGCCAATCCACGGCCTTACAATATTAAGGTCAAAAGTCTCTGCATGCTAGATTTGGTTCCTCGACTTTTTTAATTCACACAGTAAATGCTTCACACTATGCCTTGATTGGTAAAGGCAATCTCAGCCTGCCAGCACACTGGGGAGGGGCAGTGGCCACAACAAGGTGGAGTTCACAGGGCTTGAGCAAACAGTCCTCTTTCTACGCCACTTTAATCCACAGTAACAGCCGACTCAGTTCACATTTGCTCTGTATTATCTAGAAGCACCACGAGGGCATTTAACACAATATGCTTAGCAAGCAAAAATGCAGATTAATAATCCATTAGCTTATTCAACAAGCAGTTCTAATTGGGACAGACCAACACTGAGGCAGGAGGGACCAGAATTAATAAGACTTTCCCAGCAGCAAGAGCTGTTTAAAGCCCTGGAATGAAGGGTCAGGAGAGCATTCAAGCGCCCTTTTCGGAAAATCTTCAAAAAATCAGGTCAATTCTCAGCTGTCCAAGGCAGTCCCCTGGGAGTCCTGCCTGACAATGGCTGTTACAGGATGGACCAGTTCACAAGGCCAGTACCCCAAAGCCCACTTGCCTCCGGGGTACTCTACTGGTGACAGTAAGGCGGCAGAACTGACTAGAAAGATCTACTTCACAGCGGAGGACCCTCAATTCTAGCTGCAGTTTTCTAATGGTTTAACTCAGACTAACCTGAAAAATGCAAGTTAACCTGTTTATTGATGTCTATGGATTAACAAGTGTGAGGTTTCTGGCACGGGGAGGCCTTCCACAAATGGTAGCTGCCATCACTCCAGGCCCTAGACTGTCTCATAATGGACACTAAGCCACATCACATGTGGGTACAGAGTTTAAAAGTACTGAAAGGTCACTAGAATACTTTCATTAAAATATAGCACTTGGTGAGAACTTATGTAATGACTTATCTTTTAATGTATGACCCATATTGGGGCAAGATTTTTAGAACTGAATGGTAATATTCAAGTACTTATCTTGGCAATCTCTGAGTTAATAGATTTCTTTTATCTCACACTCGTTATTTTGAGTTTTAATTCTTCCTGAGGTTTGTACACCTGCCATTTCTAACCACCTTCTGGCAGTTTATCTACAGGCTAATCAAAGAGACCTGACTGCTTCCAAATTAATCACAGAAGAGTCATTAAATTGCTTTGCCCAGCCTTCCCCGTGAGCACAATGAGTCGTTTCATTCTATTTCTTTTACTGGAGTGGATGCATAAAGAGAGAAAGCTAAGTGTATTCACATAGGACTTAGTAATTGTGCCTTTACCAACCGGAAGAGCAATTCCCTCTGACTGGTTAATGAGAACTAGAGATTTCTGGACACCTGGCTTCCTCCTGGTCCAGATGCTAAGGGGCAACAGCACCTGTGGTCCTGCACAATGACATTACAGCAAGAGGCCATACTTCTGGGACAATAGGTTACCAAGAACCATCAGTGTTCCAACTTAAAACCTCAACCACAATCTAACCAGAACAAGGCCACTGGTGTTCCAAAACAAATACAGATTTAAAGGACATGTTCACATTTATCATCAGCTTCCAAGGGACATCAAGTATCTGCATATTCAACATGACCTCCTGCTTTATCACCTACTGAACCTCAAATCTGCCAACAACCCAGTGTCTTTTGAGCCACATGATCCCCCATAAATGGTCTCTCTACCTCAACTCCTGCCCCCTCCAAACTACCTCCACAATGTAGCCAGAAGGATTAATTACGTGTGTATTGAATTGTATCACTTCTCTTCAGAATAAAAAATGTATACTGTATTACAAGTAAATCACATTTTCTGTGTGCAGCCCTGGGGATTGAACCCAGGGCCTCACATGTTAGGCAAGCACTCTACCTCTGAGCTATAGGTCCCCAGCCATTTTTGTGACAGGGTCTCAATTACACAGTCCAGCCTCAAACTTCTGATCCTCCTGGTTTAGCCTCCCAAGTCACTGGGATTATAGGTATGTACCACCTCATGCTAAAATTCTTACCTCACTGAGAAGTCCTGTGTGATCTGATCTGGGCCTATCCTCACTGAAGACCCTTCCCTGTTGTAACAGTCCTGCTCCTGACTTTTTCTCCAATTCCTCCACCATAATCCCTTTCCTGCCCTAGTCCACTGCACTGGCTTCTCTGAGCCATTATTTCTCCCCACATCCAAACAAACCCTTTTCCTTCTTTAGCTTCTTCCCTGTTCACCTCCTCAGAAGTCATCCTTAATTTCAAATTTAAGTAGGTGTCCCTGTTCTTATACAATCCTGTTCTTTTTCACTACAGTGCCCAAACATCTCACGTTCATCTGCATGGATATTCACTTGGCTCCTGGTAGACCACAACTAGAGAGAAGAACCATGCACATACCCAGTGCCTGGTACAGAGTAAACACTTCATGAAATTCTAGAACAATTTAGAATTTTAAAGTCACCAGAACTCTGAAGGTTCAAGTGGAGGTTTTGCCATGTGTAACCCAAGTTTACGAAATACTGGACTCTTCACAGATGGAAGAACACCTGGGAATACAACTTGATAACAGGGACCAGGAGGCAAGGGTCCAGGGAAGCAGCGAGTTCAGAGTCATCAATAAGGTAGAACATTGTCATAAGGTCATCTTGAAGCCACATGACAAGTGCAGAAAGTGTCTGGCATACAAAACATGTACAGCACAAAGGGATTGAAGATCCCTAGATCCTCTAAGGCCACACATGGGCATTGTGAGGACTTCAGAACCCCTTAACCAAAGCTGCCCTTCCACACACCTAACACCTTGATTGGGAAGGTTTGGGAAGGTAGACTTCTTATACACATAGCTGGACAGTCCATCTACCTTCCTACCTTCTTGGCAGAGCCATTTCTTACCAGTAGGACCCACTAACACATCTTCATTTGCATGAATCCCATCTGTTCTGTTCACGTATTTATATTTTCCTCATGTAACGCCTGAGTACATGGGGAACCAGACCATTTCAAAGTACCTGGGAAGAGCCCTCAAGATCACATGGTCCAAAATCCCCAAATGCAAGTGAAAAGCCTCAAGGCCCAAAGATGTGACATTTTTTGCCAAGTCTCTCCATAGCTAAGAACACAGGAATGCCAATTCACACACCTGACACATACAGAAACCAGGTGAGCACCTAATGACTGGGAGAGAATGACAGTGTATGGACGCCATGAAGTTTTCCAGATTAAACAGCCACCATCACCAATGTGTGCCCTTACCAACAGACATTTCCAACTGCGAGTTGGGTACACAAAGCACTGTAAATTCTATAGCTCCTCTCATGCATGATGAGTAACAACTGAGACAAAGGTCTGAATTCATTAACCTAAGGAGACTCCTGAAGTAGTCAAACGGGTTTGTCCAGAGCTGTCAATCACTTCTTAGGGTGGGGAGACCCTAGCAGAGAAGGTATACCTTCAGTTTCCAGGGCAGGTTCGCTAAACCCAGTCCTGGAAGGATCTCCGAAGGGATCATGCGGAAGACCTGGACTTTTGTTCAGTTCATGTTCTCTTCCCCTCCCCCATCCTGTCAAGGGACGATGCTTTCTCCACTGATTTTTAAAGACTGTAATCCCTGCAGAAAACCTCATACACACCAATGCCTAATATTAAGGAGTTTTCACCATTTTTCTTTGATCTTCATAAACTTTAGAGGCTGGGCCCAAATTGAAAACCCCACTCAAGCTTAGAAATGGTAACAATCCAAGTTACCCGATTACAGCATGCAGCATAGTAAGGCTTTCGGCTCCCAGATGCTTGCTCAGGCATCATCTTGTTTCTCAGCTCACATGGGCCTCCCCATCTGACCACATCACATCAATTCCCAACTCCCCTTCCTGCCTCATACAGACTTATCTCCCAACTGTTCCAACAAGAATCTTCTACTCCAAGCCTTATGTTGCCCCACAGCTCCTGAAGTGGGGCTTCTGTCCATCTTTCAGTCTCCCAAGGTCCACTGGACTACTGATCATGATACATCCCTCCATCCTCTCTACCCAGCACCACCCCTGGCCATTTATGTTACACTATTTTATCTGGTATCATTGGTGCTGCTACCACCCTTTTCAAGACTGAGCTTGAAAGACAGGCAGTCTTCTGCTCGACCCTCATTCACACCTGCCCAAGTATACCCACAGCCACGGCACACAGCGTAAACAAGTTGGATTCTGGAGACTCAATGTAAACAGTATTTACACAGCCATAAATGGCATGGACCGGAGCCAGCACAGCTCCCGCCCCGACAGGACCATACGCTAACATGCACAATGTACCAAGTCAATACCTCCAGTTACGAAACACCAAGTGAGAATATCCATTGTAAAGTGAAACACTGGGCCTGTATGGAGTGCATCTACGTGTCCAACTTTAACCCAGGCTGACCTGACCTCTCCCTGACAGTCCTGCTTAGACGAGTGCTTTCCCCCTCCCCTTTGATGCTTCACTATCTTCTGAGGGCAAGGCTGAGTAGTAGGATCTCCATCAATTATCTATTAAGCAATAGTCACAAAATTTGGAATTTGAAAGGGGCCCATAGGTAGGTTTTGGGTTATAGCCCTGTTCTGAGATGGTGGGATATCGCTTCCCAGATCTCCAGATTTTATTGACTACTTAAATGATTAATTTCAGAGACTATCACTAACATTCTCCAAAAGAATGCATTTTAATCCCTCCTAAGTAACAACTACTTTGGGAAAAGGCAGCTGTTTAGCTAAACATGGTCCTGTGGACCAGCCACAGGACAGGACCGACCCCTCTAACCCACCCCAAGAGTCCCTCTAATAGTGGGAGCTCAGGGCACAGCTTGACATACCACTCAGGGTCATCTCAAAAGTTGATTTCCTTGACTTAGCTGGAATCTTCCCTTGAAAATTTCACTAATCCTACCTGTGATTTCTGTTCAAGTCAACAAATCTTAAGGATCCAGCACCAAGTAAAGCCAATGAGCATTACCTCTCCCTATCCCTCCCACCCCACTCTCAATTCCAAATTAAGTTCAGAACTATGTGTAGAGTGCATTCATGCCCAATGTCCATCCCAGACCACCAACCATGCCACAAGTTGGGCACAAAGCTCTAAAAGTCATGCTTTCCCCCTATGGGGCTTGCAATCTAAGAAACAAGATTAACTCACAGTAAACAATGAAAGGCAGCCCTTTCTCCCTGCAGGAAAACAAAACCAAGTGTGGTCAGACAGTGGAGGGATTTAGAGGAAAGGCACGTTAAGTGTTTCCAGAGTACTACTGCTCTTACTCCATTCTACCTCCTTAAACGAAGGAGAATCACACATGCAGCCCTAACCCTGCTGGTTACACCCCTGCTGCTTATTTCCCTCAGCCTCCTTGGAGAACATTGGTGACCCTAGAAAGCATCCTTTAGAGACAAGTTCTAGGCAGAGTGCCCACTATGAGTAAGCAGGAGGTACCATGAAGTGTTCTAGGATCCTGAACATCCAAAGACACTGCTCTCAAGGCAAGAGCCTTTTCCCTGTCAAAGTCGGGGATGGTGACAGAGCAAAGGAGGAGGAAGGAGTTTCTAAAGGGAAAACAGCATGAGGCTTTATTTTTTAAAGATTTTTTCATTCAGAAAGCCAGGAAGGCTGAGGAAGTCAGTTAAGGGCAGGGCAACCAGGTTTTTGCTTAACTGGTTTGCATCATTAAGTTTGTGAGAATGACTACACAGGCAGGCACCTGCTCACAATGCATATGACCAATGGCCACTCCTTTGGCCGTGTTTTCCAGTATTGGGCAGAGAAGGGACCCCTCTTGCAAGAGGACCACTACACTATCAAAATCCTCTGAGCTTCAGTACTGTAGGAAAAGGGCCATTTCTAAACAGTTCTGCTCAAGCTGCACAAGATGATTCTTCTAGATCACGTTCTCAAGTGTTTCTGCATTTTAAGGTCCTCCAGCAGCAACAGTGTGAGGAAAACCACCTTAGAACACTGTCCCTCCTTCCCCACCCAAGCTCCTCCCCAGGGCGAGCAGGCTGTCAAAACACCTCTGCCACCCGTCATGGGAATCCCTGTGCTCAGTTTTTGACACTGCAAATTAAGGGAAGCAGAATGACTAATGGGTTATTTAACAATCTGGAACGGCTGTGGTCTACCAGGGGCAACCTTCGCCTTGGAAGAACATGTTTTACCAAAATACTGACAATACTTCTCAGCCACAGCCTCATGTAATTGAGGGGAAGTGAGAACACCAACAGGTCATCAGGAAGTATCTGGCCCATTCTAAAAGCCAACCTGGGACCACTGAGCCCTCAACCACATCCCCCTTCATGGTCCTTCATGGTCCTGAAGGGCATCAGACATGATCATCTACCATTTGTGCAGTGTCCAGACTCAGGCGTCACACTAGGCCAACCTGAGGCAGCATCCCCCAAAAGACAGGAAGCCCTAGTTGCACAGAACCACACCCATCCCCTAGTCCTTTCAGGACAAGCTTTACCCTCTCACTCTAAGGTACCAAAAGCAACACCTCCCAGCAAAGCCACACACCCTTGTTAATGACCTGCTTTTACAAACTGGGGGAGGCAACTATTTCACGCATCAATGATTTTTGTTTGGTGTTTGTGCAATTTGTTTGGTGTTTGTGCAACTATAGCTAATAAAAATGACTCCATGGCCCTCAGAGATCAGATCTTCTGAAATGAATTGCTACCAATATTATCAGCTTTCCAAGACACAAGATGATTCATGATCTCATGTAAACAGTGACGAAAAGCACCCCCCGCCTGCTAAGACTTCTCATACTTCCCCATTCCTCCCTGGAAGGAGTATTACCCACCCTGAACCAGAACTTGCAGTGGGCAGAGAATATGGCCCACACACTTCAGAGTGGCATCTTCCCGAGTGCCCCCCGCAGGAGCTGGGCAAACAGGGAAGCCATTCGTGTTGTTTTCCTTCCACCACAATGTCAGCCCAGCTCTGTGGACTACACGTGCAAGGGCCTTTTCTCCCTGCCATGTTAATAAAGGGAAACTCCTGGCAACAGCTCTGGCAGAAAGTCAGCGCAGCTTTCTGGGGCATACAAGCTCAATTTCTCCATGTGTCTTATTTCCCGATGGCCAGGCCCCATCACGGCTGGATGCTGGAGACTGTGGGAAACTCTGCACTGCCCTTCTGACAACATTGAGTACCTTTCCAAACAGAGCCAGAGTAATGGGACCCATCAGAGCCTCTTAAGGCAAGCTAGGCAGAAACTTTATTCTGCAGAGACCAGGTGCCTCTCACAGGCCAGAGTTGTACAAGCTGCAGCAAATGAACAAGTGGTCCAAGGGGTGGCCCTCCCATAGCCAGACTGTACTCCAGACTACAGCCTAGGTTATTCACGCTGGTAATGAGGTGGTGGCATGGCTGATGGGGTCTCTGATCTGCTCTGAAATCCCTCACAGCAGCCGAGAACCTCAACCCACTTATGTCTGTATTCCATAAACTTCATACTTGAACCAGGTAGACAGAAATGGAAATTGTGTTCATTTGTTTTTTGGTCTTTGTTTTGGCAGTGGTAGGGACTGGAACTCAGGACCTAGTACATGCCATACAAGTGTTCTACCACCAAGTTACATCCCCGTGCTTTTTGAGACAGAATCTCACTAAATTATCCAGGCTGGTCTCTAACTTGCAATCTTCTTGCCTCAGCCTCACAAATTGCTAAGATTATAGGTATGCACCACTGTGCCCAGTTCAGATTTTTAATACAAATGCAATCAATTTTGGACAGGGCGCTGTAGTGCACACCTGTAATCCCAGCACTTAGGGAGGCTGTGACAAGAGAATCACGAGTTCAAAGCCTGAGTCAGCAAAGGTGAGGCACTAAGCAACTCAGTGAGACCCTGTCTCTACATAACGCAAAACAGGGCTGGGGATGTGGCTCAGTGGTCAAATACCCCCAAGTTTATTCCCTGGTACCAAAAAAAATTGGGGGGGATCAGTTTAGCATTGACCTTTTCTCCATATGTAGGGGTTTTATTTTTTTTTTGTGCAGAGCAGTCCCAGAAGTTCCCTTCCTTCAGGAGGGGGTTTGCAATTCATTGGGTACCTGATGAACATTTGGGAGAGTATGGTGTGCTGGGCATGGTCCCATCTTGCAGGGGTCAGGCTGCAGGTTTGCAGATCTGTAAATTTAACTGCTAAAAAACTTAAGATACATATCTATAGAATGCCACTGACAATAAGCTGGCTGAGGATGTACCTCCGTGACAGAGTGCTTGCCTCACAAGTCCAAGGCCCTGGATTCTACCCCCAGCACTGCAAAAATAAAGTCTGGCTGGTCAGATTTTCCACCCCAGGAGTCCTGCTCACTCACGACTTCATAGAAAGTGTTAAGTTGTTCCATACCAACCTTTGCATGGTTCAAGGACAATCGAGCACACTCTCCCTAAAGTCAGTATATTCAGATAAAGGTGGTCTCTGTCCTCTTCATTTTAATCAGTTACCAGAGGAGTCATACCTATGCCAGGTCAATCAGTGGCAGGAAGAGGCTGGGTTTTTTGTACTGGTTACCTTACCATCCACAGCTTTCTGAGAACATGCACTGGCCTAGGTACTCAAGTCAGCCTCTTTATGAGCACCCTCCAGGGTAAGTTCAACCAATGGGCAATGGCAGCACTCCTGCCTTTGTCCTCAGTCTACCCAACACCTGCAGCACGCAGTGCCCTGAAAATTGTCAACAGCATCCCAAGTTATCTGCAACAGCCATGCTTAGTGTTTGTATCATTTTTGTGGTGCAGGGGAGAGAACCTAGAGCCATCTGTGTTTGGTGGTTGTTTTTAAGCCCAGCCTAAGAAAAAGGTATTAGCTAATGAACTTTCCTGTTTTATCAGGTTTAACACACCCTGAGACTGGTATAGCTCAATCCTAGGCTATTATCGCACCTCTAAAAGAATCTTCAGTTTATCAGGCCTAATTTTAAAGTTATGAGCTCATTACAACGTAAGCTTAAATTATGTGTACAAAATTTCCCTTCTTACTCCTACTTACCAAGAAAGTACTTAACAGCTTTCATTTCATAAGATTCATCAAGAAATACATTTTAGGGGAAGGAGGAATTAGCTATTTTTCCCTAGATATCTTTAGTATAACCAAGCACAAGTTTCACTTTCTGAAGATCATAATCTTAGATAACATTGCATTTGTAAAGAACTGCTGATCTTGAAGGCACACACCGAATCAATAGTTTCAATGTTGAGTATACAAGACGCCAAGAAAGCTTAAGGAAAGCTCTCCCTAGAAAAGACTGAAGACCAAGAGAGTCAATGGAATTCCCCAAGCCCAACTTCAGTGACTGCCACCCTGACAACTGGGTAAAGGCCCCAGTACAATGCTTTAACAAAGAAAGAAATTTCTCTTATTTCCATAGGAAATTCCTTGCCATGTATTGAAGATTCCCTCTACATCTGTCTCCTTGTATAAATTAAGGATTTGAAAATTCCAACACTGAGCACCCTGTGTATGAGGCAACGTGTGGAGGTTCTCTCACACAGACACCTCTGCAGGTGCTGAGGTTTTTCAGGCTTGATACTTGATCACCAGCTGTAAAGACAAAGGCCATCATGTAAGTGATGGCTACAAAGGACCTCTGGCATCTGCTTTTTATCTCCTTCAGTTCCACATCCTGCTCCACACCACTCAACCCTCCTCAACCTAGAGATGAATGGTCAACTGTCTCAACCTCTAGAGACTCAATTTACAGCAAATGAAAAATAAGACAAATAGCTTTAGAAATCAGAACAAATTTACATCAAATGAAAAATAAGACAAATAGCTTTAGAAATCAGAACTGATTACTCTTAAAGGTCATGGAAATGCCTCCTCTTACTGATCTCTAAGCCAAATCCTATTGGCTGTCCAAGCCATCTCCTTTTCCGGTGCCCCTCTCCTCCTCCTTCCACTGCTACTCCAGCTGAGACAGGCAATGATCCATAGGCAGATTACCATCTCCTATGCCTAGGGCTCTTGACAGTTTTTTAAAGCAATAAAACTTCAATGTTCAAGTCTTAAAACTGAGCCAAGCCCATCTGCCATCTGGCCCCATGGGTGAGGCAAAAACCACTTGACTATCATTTGTAGAAACCTATGTATTCAGCATAAAGGCCACTGGTGCCCTGGGGGCTTACAGCCTAGGTTAAGCCAACAACTTCAAATAAAATATACCATTAGAGAAAGTTGTTAAATTTCACATAGGGCCAAGGTCTTATGGTATTTATATTGCACTTATATGAAGTGCCACATGGGGCCTTGGCTGCCTTTTGTTAATTCTAAATTATTCAGCACTCCATTGATAGATTGCTAATTAAAATACCAACCCTAAGGCACAGGCTCAGCTAATAACTGTCCTCTTGGCTTCATTACTCTCTAGAAGCATCAGACTCAAGCCTCTTCATTCCCTCCCTCCCCTCACCACTGCAGCTCTCCAAGGCCTTTAGCTTGCAAAGTCAAACTTGCTCAATGGCTAAGGGAGTAAAACAGAAAACCTCGTGACAGGTTATTTGCTGAGGTCCTTTTTGGAGGCTTGCGATTCCAGAAGAGCTGGGAAAGGAAGGGCAGTAATGGTGCCTGGCATCTCAGGAAGCAGGCTGGCTCTTCCTAGAACAGCCTGGATCCCATTTCTCATGCTGCGGGAATGACAGACCATCAGGGGGCGTTTCCCCACTCTCCACTGCTCAGGAACTTCAATACCAGAAGAGAAGCTATGTCCCAGGCAACCAGAGAGATAAGCTGGTCTGAGACCCTGTTCGGGACCCCACCACTCCTGTGGCCCAGCATGAATCCAGTACCATGGCCTCCCACCCAGCTCTTGGCCCACTACTTCCCTTGTCTTCTAGGTCCGGCACTCAGTTTTGGTTGTTTTTTTTTTGTTTTAAAGAAAAAGATAAAAAGTATATAAATGCTAAGTCAACATGCTCAATTGCAGGAGAGTCATGTTCATGTAAACAGCACTCAGAACAAAAATACCCCAGGAGCCCCTCACAGCTGTGCCCCCTTTCCAGTTGGAAGGTAAGTGAACAGTATTTTAATCCCGAGCACCCACTTCTGGGTTACCCACCTATGAAGTCAGAAGGGTCTAAGGATACATCAAGAGGAGCAATGAGATCATGTGCCACCTGAGGACCAGGTGATGCCCTATCACCGCAACACTACCAGCCCCCCCCCCCCCGCCCCAAGCATTGTTTAAGACACAGCTTGTGCTCTTTGGTTGTCTTCCTGCCTCAAAGTCCTGTGCTGCATGAGAAGCAGGACAAAGACAGAAGCTGCACACCTGCCCACCAGCCCAGGCTGCCCACCTCAATGTTTTGTGAAAGAAGACCCTGACGCTTCATGTCACTGTGGTAGAGTTTTCTGTTGCTCAGAGGCAAGGCAATCATAACTATTGTATTTAGCTCAGACTACTCCATTTTCCTACAATTGTTAACAGAAAATACCAATGAAAAGGTTAACAGAAAAGCCCCAACTTGTCCCAGAGACACGAAAGCAGAGAAGATACCAGGGTATTTTTGCCCAGCAGGGGGCATTAAGACTGGCTGGGAGTCAGAGCAGGTCCTTCAGAATTCGCCAGCAGAGCAGCAGCTGCCTCGA
The DNA here is from genome assembly GCA_028644305.1 of Xerus rutilus. NCBI lineage: Eukaryota > Metazoa > Chordata > Mammalia > Rodentia > Sciuridae > Xerus > Xerus rutilus. Next base: position 21,872,925 of record CM053412.1, on the reverse strand, counting down.
TCAGGCTGCGTCATGTGGCTTTCAGTGCTCACCTTCCCAGCCTTGCCTCCCCACAGCGGCGGCAGACTGGACTGCAGGTACCTTCTGGAACATCTGCAGATGAACTAGGTACTTCTGTAAGCAGTTCACTTTTAACTCAACTTCTTGGCTATCATTCTGTTTCTCTGATCACATTGGGTTTATAGTACCATAATACTTCCTGTTGGGCCAGTATGCCTTGGTCTCTGAAGTTTCCTTCTTACAATTCCATTCCCACTCTCAAACAGCATTGTGAGGTAAACCCAACTGTGTCCATTTAACACAAAAAGTAAGGCACTTGCCCCAAGTCTCACAGCAAGGAAAGAACTTAAATGCACGAAGAATTCTGAGCCAGAACTCCCAATCCAGGGTTCTTCTTAAGCTACACAGTACAGTATTAACACTGTCAATTTTTTAACATTTCTTCCCTTGCCGTCTTAGGAAGACTATTGCAAATGGCTAGGACAAGAGGTCAAATCAGTAAATTCAAAGAAATGCACATTTATCTTACAAGAATGACCATGCAGGAATTTGGCTCTCCTCCATCTTGTTCCAGAAGGGAAGGGTTGCGAAACATCGTTCCTCACAGTGATCCCACACCTGCCTCCCTGAGGCTCTCCTTACGGTCAACATGCCCTCAATTGGGACCTAGTAGGCCCTCAGAACAAGACAGAAGTCCTGGAATCTCCAACGCTTGGCCATCACCCCACACAGGTCTGCTCTTCAAATGCACAAGTACCTGCTACATACCTGGGCACAGGCATGGTCCCTGCCCTCATGGAGTCATCGAGGAGGTATGATTATGTGGGAGTGAAGCAATCACTCAAGAGAAACAGCTGCACAGGCCAAAGACAAGAACAAAGGATGTGAGCAAATGCCAAGACACGTAATGGATGGACGCTATTACAGTAACTGCCTCAGTGCAGAGAGCAGCTTCCCCTGGGCCAACATGGTCAGGAAAGGCTTATAGAAATGCCACAATTTGACTTTGGCCTTGAATGCAATAAATTTAAGAGGGAAAGAATATTCCAAGCAGATACAGCACAGGCACAGAAAATTCAAGGTATGTTCAGAAGACAACAGGGCTGACTCCACTAACAGGAAAGAATGGATCCTATCAAGTGATGATCAACCAACAGTGTATCAGCTACTATGCTCTGGCTACAAGGGAGCCTTCCCACTGCCTTAAATGAAGGCCATTTCCATCATGCCAATAACTCCAGCACTCTGGGGGATTGTAGTGCTAGTTTCAGCCCAAGGTATGTGGATACACAAGGGTTTGAGATCAGCAGCAAGTTGAAACAGGGGTGTAGGTGAGCCTAGACAGGCAATCGACCATCAAATGGCTGTCACTCTGTCAAATACTGTCCCGTATATTTCACCCTTAGAACTAGCCTGGAAGATTTCAGGAGGAAAACCAGAAGAGCTCTCTACTAAGAGCCAGATCCAAAACTAGAAAAACTGCAGCACTGGAGCATCCTCCTCATTGCCGTTCACTAACACAAATGTAGGTCCTGCAGGATCAGACCAGAACAGCTGCTCAGTCTAAAGAATCTGCAAACCTTCCCTCTAGCCACTGCTGGAGGCCTGTGTTCATTAAAGCAAAGACATCCCCCAAAATAGAGGGTGTGCCAACAGATGGCCAAGATGAAACACAGACCTAGAGAACCAGAATGCCCCACATGCCCAGGCCACAGTGACCCCATCACGGGGAGCTGTTGTACAGATTTGGCCAGCCAACACTTTGATGCTGAGTATCTCCCTCACTAGTACTGAAATACCTGTGAAGCAATTTACTGAACTCTTCCAACTCCATCACTACTCTACAAGAGCAAGTCTGTAGGGATTTTATTTCGAAAGTATCAATCATCTCCTACATGCTACACATGTTCTAGGCACTGGAGACAGCAACGCTACTCTCAATCTCAGCATCTGGGTGAGAAAGTAAACAGAAGCCAACTAAGTACAGGAAGAAAAGAGGGTCATGAACAGAGTGGGTGGCAATGAAGGCTGCCCCAAGGTGCCTTAGAAGGGTGAATGACACTAAGTCACCAGTGCAAAGACTTGTACAGACCATCTTTGCAGGACAGGGGCAAAGGCAAGAGGCCATGAATGGAAGCAGTACAGGATGGCAACCCTCATGAGCCAGGGCAGGCAAGGGCCTGATTCCAGAGGGCTTTAGGACCAATAAGAACTTTTGCATTTTATTCTAAAGCAAAGGAAAGCAGCCAGATTCTTTCAAGCAGAGGAGTGACAGAATCCAATTGACACTTCGTGAGACAGATTTGGCTACTATGTGGAGAACAGACTGTAAGGAGACAAAGGAAAAGGCAGGGCCCATTAGACAGTTTCCATTATTCAGGGAAAAGACCATGAGTGTTGAATATGTGGCAGTGGAGATTTGTTAAATAATGTGCATGTGTGAATATGTAACTGATTCCCACTAGTATGCCTAATTATAATGCACTCATAAGAATTGGCAAAAAGATTCAAGTTGCATTTGAAAATCAAGTCAACGGGGCTTGCTGAAAACGATGGTGAGGAAGAACTAAGGGTGCTGTCTATCTGGGGCTTAAGGAACTGTATCCTGATACTCACGGAAATGGTGAGAACTGGGAGGAGACACAGGAATAGTTACAGTCTATAGAATCACTAAGCATCTTACTATGAGGTGGCAACTTTTGAAACCTTACTTTCAAGATTGAAATATTTTCCAGAAGAGGTCAGTGTGATGTCTAACAGCATCAACCTGACTGAAGACCAGAGAGCTGGTCAGTCATTTCTGGGTGTGTCTGAAGTTGCTTCCAGAAGAGATTAGCACTGCAATCAGTGGACGATAAAATAAAACCACCCTTACCAATTTGGGTAGGCATCTAACCCGAGGGCCCAAGTGGACCAGAAAGGCAGGAGGAGGGCAGACTCAAGCTGCAGCTTCCATCTTATCCAGCCCTCAGACTTGGGGGACTTATCAATGACCTCACTCTATACTAAAATCTGTCAGTCAGGGTTCCCAGATAAATACAACCAATTGTAGAAAATTTATATAGAGACACATTGTACATACATAGATGCAGACTAGGTAGTCAATATAATAAAACCACAGTAACGTAACCAGTGACAGGAAACAACTCTTTGGGGGCACAAACAAGCTACTGAGCCTCCAGGAAACATTCAGCAGTATGTAGGAGTCCCATCAGCCCATGGTTCCTAACAGGGGCCTCCACCTCCAAAATGTCATGTTCCAGGCCCTGAAGCCTATATTCCAGCCCACCTTGCAGGGTGGATTTCGGTGTATCACCTACCAGCTCAGGGCCCCAGTTCCTTTATCATACATACCTTCAGGGACTCTTAATACAAAAACTTGGTAATCACAAAATATGAGAAGTTATTAAACTGTTGGCACTTTCGGAAGAGGAAATGCAGAAGCCACCACTGAGTTCTTTCAAGGCCACCTGCCCTTTGGCACATGGCCAGGGTTAGGGGATTCAGGTGATATAGTAGACAGGCTTGGACAATGACACATACAAAGTGGAAAATGCTTCATTTTTGATTATGCAAACCCCTCACCTTGCATGCTGCCGATTTGCCTGATGCAGACACAACTTTAGAAAGTGTCTGATCCCAGACATGAGGGCCTGTTCCTAGAAGGTCACATCCTATGCCAGGGCTACTAAGTCACAAGTAGAGTGGTAACCAGAAGAGTCAAAGGGCAGCCAGTTGCTTGCAGGGCATGAGTAAAAATCTAAAAAAGGTAAAACAGTACCTGGCTGGCCTCTTAAGGAATCCGAGTTACTGCGAGCTGTTACCGGGGTCCAGCACCCACACTTCCCTCCTCCACTTCATCCTTTTCCTATCTCCTTCCCAACTTGCAATCCACATGTGGCTTCATCCTAAAAGCCTTAACAGTTGGTCCTTTCCTGGTGTCTTTCTATACCCCAGCACCAGACATGAAACTTACTAAATAAAAGCTTTATAATTCCCAATCTTAAAATCATGTGGGTTAGAAACCTATTTCTAATTATCAAATTTCTTTAGATTTATGATGGATAATCAAAATGTTTCACTCCTTTTTCCATTTACTTGAAGTACTTTACCTTAATTTTATGTTTCTTCCCAATAAGCAGGCATTTCTAGTCATCTTTCAGGTGGTCAAGTAGTTTCAAGGTCATGGGGTTAAGTTCCTATTCAAAGGCACTTCCCATGGCATCCTTGGAGACTGCACAGCCAGCTCAAACCCACAGCGGTATCTTCATTTCCCACAAAACAGCACAGTCCACACCTGGAGCAGGGTCCAAGTAAATATGTGCTCCTACACAAGCTAAGTCTGTCTCCCCACAACATATACCCATTGCTGATCATACTCTTTAGGAGGACCTGAAGGCAGCAGATTCCACATGACAGCACTGTGGGATTTCAAAATGCCTTTTCCCTGAAGGATAAGTATGGAGTCTCCCAGCAATATTCTCATCTGATATGATGTCCAGGCACCTTATATCTACCTCTGGATGATCTCGATAGAATAAGTCCCCTTAAAATATGTCATTAAGATCAAATACAGTAAGTGGAATCACATCTCACCGTGAAAGGTGAGCTCAATTCTGAGTATAATAAAGCAAAAGCCATTCAGCTCACTACTACCCTTGAAAATCCCCTACAGTGAGCATCAGTGAAATGCCCCCACTTCAAGAGGCTCTGAACTGCTTTAGGAAACAGTCCCCTCCTTCCACGGCACTCTCACCCCTAAGGCACATCCTCAAGCAGGGCGATCAGTCACAGGCAAGTTGCTTCAGTTGGTTGTGTCTTCACCTCACACACAGTGATGCATTTTTAGAATACGAATGCATCCGCAAGCCAGATTTGCCCGAGCAGTAGTGCCACTGTTACCCAGTCCTTAGCCATCAGTTCTCTTGGTGTCTTCAAGCTCATTCTCCCACACCTTCAATCGGTCCCCGATTCACACCAACACCACTCCCCAAAGAGCCATCACTGGCCCGAGTTCACCCCAGAAACTTTGTAAAACTTCTGCAGTCCCATTTTTATCAAATCTGTCTTGATAATAGGGGTCAGAAAGAGGTTAATGTAATAGCAATCTCACTGTAGCACACAAGATCAATAGCATGATTCTTTTCTAAAGTTTAGTAATTTAAGCAACTACTTCCCCCACCCCCCATAAGAAATGTGCATTCGAGTGTCATTTATCATCCTGGGTGGAAAAATCATTGGCACTGGTTTCTGTTTAAAGGTTTATGGTTTTGTTTAAAGTCGTCTAAATCATGTTAGCGCTGGGACCATAGTTAACTCTTCAGCTTTGGTTCCATCCCCCTGAACAACCCTGACTAATACAGGGATCAAGGATGTTATAAAGATAATGAACAAACTCTGAAAAAGCTTCATGTCAATTCTGCTCAAAACAATGTTGAAACAGTAAGTCAAACTATGTAAGTCAGAATCACGTAATTTTATGAAAACAAGGCCACCTTATTTAAATAAAAGGCTGATGCTAAGTCAGCTTTAAGATACAGCTAGTCGAGGACTTACTGGTAAGACTGAAGTCACAGCTCAGTATCAGGGCAGCTCTGAAGAGCTCCATGCAAACAGATGCTTCTGGACTTTGAATATTACTATGCTTATGCTCAAGGAAGTTTTTAAAAGGGTACAGTCAACAAGCTCATGCTACAGTTCACACACACTTTTTACATTTTGGTTTTTAGATATGTCCATTTTTGCTTTTGCCCTTAGTAAGGCTGATGACTTATGGGAATCACTCTTGGGCACCAACACCTAATGCTATCTTGAGGGGCCACGTGAGTCTTCAGTTCTATCCTGCCCCATCCAGTCAGGCTGTCTCCTCAAAGCCCAGCTCTCCTACAGACAGCCTGTGAGCCTCTAGAGCTAGAGGGTTTCCCAGGCCAACATAGTTGGACTCACTCCAGTGATTTTTTTTTTTTTTTTAACAGTTCTAAAGTCCAAGAGACCCCCGGGATGTTGATTACCACCTCCCACTAAACTATGGTTCAACAGGGGGCCTAGTGCTCAAGTCCAGAGGCAGGAGAGAGAAGGGCCTGCCGAGGGCCTGCTGAACAAGGCAGGTACACCATGGCACAGAGGAGAACGGCAAGAGGAGAGCCTCCCAGACCACTGTCAGCTGCCCTGATAGCCAAGAAAACTCGGCAACTACCTGCTGAAGGACGCCACATCCCACCCTTGTCACCTCTAAAAGGACGCTGGCAAGGCACCTCCGTCCTACCCTGGGCAGCACTTATTACACTGTCACCATCAGTAGCCATGTCCTGTTCACTTGTCATACCCAGTGCTGCGCTCGACACCAGCAAAATTCTCCAACGTTTGTGGTCATCATACACTGGCTGACCCACCAAGGCCAAAGTGGAAGACATCTCAGCCGTGGGGAGGGGAGGTTCTGGATTCGCAATGGGCTGTAAGCACCCATCTCCAGTTTCATACTCACCACGGGCATCACCAAGTTCACAGCGTAAAGGAGCACCAAGTAGAATTTAATGCCCGCTCCTGTGTAAGGCCCTGTCTGATTACAAAGTACACTACTAGAAACTCCAACTTCCCCAGCTCTGCCACAAGCCTGTTGGGCTACTACTCACCATTTCCCATGGTGAATTATAAGAAAAGCCGATTTCTTAGTGTGTCTACCTTCCGGTTAGTAGAGAATACCTAAGACATATGAACAGCTCAGCAGGGAAATACTATCACTGCAAGGTGCAGAGAGCCCAAGGTGAGATTTTAAATTCTCATGCTAAACCAGGAGTTTACTTATTGTGTGAGATAAGGTAGAAAACCTCAATTTGGTTGGAACTTAGTTACATCACTTTATATACAAGCTACTGTTCCAGGGCTTTGGGTGTTATTTACAGCACCAGACACATTCTTCATCCAGCATTTAGGCAGTTTGATTTGAGACGGTTCACATTGCAGCCGAAGCACAATGCAGACCGATGCCCTCAGCACCTGTCCCACTAAGAGCTCCACACATGGCTCAGTGTCATGTAGCCCAGCAGCCTGCAAAGTGGGGTTTGGTTACACACTGCCAGTCAGATCTCAGGGATATTAACAAAGTGAGTGATCCCTAGAGCCTTTATTAAGGCTGGATTACAGAAAGTTAAGGAATGTGAGGCAAGGGAAGTGGGAGGTAGTAGTAGATACAACCAGAGAAAGGAGAGGACCTAAAACGCTTTTACAGCATCTTTTTTGTTTGTTTTTTTGCGGGGCGGGGTGGGGAGGAGGCTGTCCAAGAAAAAGATTCCCTGTACTGGCAAATGTTAGGAACCATTTCCCAGCATCATTTTTAGGAGGTGATAGCAAGCTCTTCCGGACATAGAAATTAGCACCAGAATCCACAGAGAGGTAGAAACCAGATCAGAAACTAAGGCAGAGGATGCAAGTTCCATAAATGACCAGGCCCAGAGCAATCTTCCCATCGTGTTCTATGAGGTAAAATGCAGCGACTACAATTTCATTAGCTCTCTGGGTAATCCTTATCACTCAAGGAAAGAAAACCACAGTTCCGATACTTGCACATGGTTCCCAGTGATAAGGCCATCTTGGGAGGTTCCTTAGGCAGAAGGGACCAGAGCCACCTGGACCAAGGGTAGGACCCTGCCAGAAAAATCAAGCTGCTGCTATCTATAAAAGCTTTAGAGTTTGGTCATTTGTGACAGACATTGATCATGGAGCCAATCTAAACTGGAACCAGAGATTCAGAAAAGATATGATCTGTGGCAGAGCTGAGAAGGAAGAGCCAAGGACAAGAGGAACCGAGCTCCTTGATGGCACTCAGTATACATGAGAACACACCCCTCCTGATAGTAACAACCTGGTCATCAGAGCCACAGAGGTCTCAAGCATCTCTCTAGTCCTCCAATACTGGGATGGCCTATGGGCCAGGTTGTTCAGGTTAAGCCTGGGTCCCTGAGAGCACCACACCTCTGAATGCCTAAAGCATCCTTAGAATACAGACTGTCTCTTTAAGTGTCCTCGTACCCAAAATAACTATACCAAGTGCCAGGAAGTACAGACAGATCTAGGCATCCAGTAATAGTGTGGATGCAGCCTGCTCTTTTCAGTACAGAGGCCCATAACTGAGCTGCAGAACAGCTAGGTCTGGAGCTCCAGGGCTGAAGATCTGAGATGACAAATAGGCCTCAGAGCCAGGACTTTCCAACCCCTTTCATTCTTTCTCCACACCTGAAAGAGGAAAAGCATATTGTAATCCCAGTTTCTCCATAGATACTACAGCTTTGCTTGGTCAGAGAAGCCAGGCCAGGACTGGCCATCAGCTCACGATCAGCACCCAGAGCTCCATGTCCCAGCCTCAGGCTCACTCCACACCACCCTGTGGCTTCCCCCAAGGACATCTCCTGGAGATGTTACGAGCTAAGAGTTTACCTGTTATCTCATCAGCAAGTCTAAGGCTTGTGTTAGTCTGACTCCCGTTTTATAGCCACTTGAAACCTGGAGGTTAAGCTTAAGGGTACATACAGCTGGGAAACAGTCTTCAATGAAGGCGATTTGGCAAATCTGCACTATACTCAACCATTAATTGCATATGCAAAAAAATTAAAAATCCTAAATTACCTGTGATCTCGAAGGATTTGTGTTTTGGTGGTATTGGGGATTGAACCCAAGGCCTCACACACGCTAGGCTACTCCTGAGCTACACACCAGCCCTTTTTGTGTTATTGAGACAGGGTCTCTCAACGTCTGAGGCTGGTCTCAGACTTGTAATCCTCCTGCCTCCCAAATAGCTACAGTTACAGAGCATGCTGCCATGCCTAGCTTCAAAGCTTTTTGGCTTTGTATGGCATCCTATCTTCAGCAGAAACTTTATATTTAACTGACAAAGTGAATACTAGTGAACTCACCATCCAAATTAGTAGACTTGGTACTGTCCCTAATCCTGCTCCCCTGCCTCCCCCACCTAATCTAGTTTTCCCCCCATTCTCCAATTTTCCCCCTCAGTTTTACTATGCATATCCTTCAATACTGTTCATTTTGCTTCAGAAATTCATAAAATAGTATTCTGTATGTATTCTTTTCCAAAGCACCTTCAGCAATGATACCTAAGCTGGGCATCATAGAAAATGATATAACATGCTCTACAAATGTACCCCAGCTGGTGGGGCTGTGCTGGCGTCTGGGTAGATACTTAGGAAAAGCAGCCGAATCAGCCTAGACTGAACTGCCAAGGCAAAGGCAGTTGAACAGTACAGTCTACTGACCCCAGTATTTCCCTCATTCCCCCGACACCAGCACTGAGCTCACAATACGAATGGAAACTATTTTATCGCCCAGCTTCCTTCTCTCATGGAGGCTGTTCTCCAAACCGGGGAGCCCCAATTTCTTGGTGATAAAAAGACCGCAAGTCTTTGAACTTCATGCAGAAGGATGATCGTAATTCCCTTCAGAAGTTCTCGTCACAGCGCATTTCAGTTTTACACTGGCAAAACTCTCCAGCAAAAATTAGCTTTTCAGAATGGGCCTCTTCATTTCTCCCTAAACAAAAGGGAGGACAATTGCATGGCCTAGGCCATCATTAGAATCGTTTAAGGGAGGTCAGAGCCAGGCACAAAGGGATGCACCTCTACATCCAGCTACTGGAGAGGCTGAGGCTGGAAAATCACTTGAGCCCAGGAGTCCATACACAACATACAAGAGGGGCTTTACAATAATCTAGGCAGCAAATAAATTTTAACTATTATGAGCCATTACTCGAATTCAGGTGCAAAATTTTGATCATTCTCAGGTAAATTAGCAAGGTAACAGGGCTCACCCATACCTGGAGCCAGGTAACATAAGGACTTTCCTTGTGTCCAACTTAAATGCAGGATTGCTGGACATTTCTGGTTTTTCGTTAATTTGTTGTAGACGGACAATGTATTTTTATGTGGTGCTAAGGACCGAACCCAGTGCCTCACATATGCAAGGCAAGTGCTCTGCCACTGAGCCTGAACCCCAGACCTCTGAACTGCTTTAATAAGTTCCCTGATGAGCTCCTGAGACTAAACGGGGACAATGAGTCCTGGTATACTTCTGTAAGGCTCTCTCCTCAGATGCCAAGGGCTCCATCGGCTACTCAAAGCCGGTAACCTGAGTGAGGGTGTACTCACATCCCAAACACCTGTCCAGTCTGCAGACCATCTGCCCTTCTGTACATCCTTTCCTCTAATCTTGATGAGTTCTCTCTGATGGGGAAGAGGAACAGTGCTAAATAGAAAGGACCTTCCACGTTTGGGCTTCTTCATGCACAAAATCCTCCAAGTTTGTTGTTCTTCTAGGACATACCATCAAGGTGACAGATGCCTCATGGAAGGAAGCCAGGTAGTCCTTACATTGTATGTCTGAGGTCCCTCACTTGTACATGGGGATGACAAATGCCTGCATTTTAAGGTTGAATGCATTAACAGTGAGAAGAAATAATCTGGCACAGAAGCTCTATAGCAGTTCTCATAAGTTTTTCAACTGTAGAGCTCAAAGGTATGCAAGTTCAGAACAAAGGGGAAAAAACATGCCAAGCTTATTTGAAATTTTTATCCAGAATATTCTTTAACAATAAGTAAAAACAGCTACAAATAATGCCAGTTACTACAGATATGAAAACTGAATACTAAACATATGAAAAGACACTCAACCTTCCCGAGACAGTCAACAAAAACAAAGTTGGTACAAATGGGTTTAAGCAGAGAACAATGGCCAAGCTTGGAAGGTGAGGAAAATTCTTTCCTGGAGGCTACAAGCCAAATCATGCCAATTATTCCACCTTTAGAAATTAATCCTAAAGAAATAACATTTTCAGCATGAAAAATTGGAACCTCAATGTTCATAAAAATCAGAACGGTTACAAACATTATGGTCCTTCTGTACAAGGCTATGTTATGCTATTAAAGATGGTCAAATTGCCTTCATTTGCTACAGGGAAAAAGCCATAAGATTTATAGTAAAAAAATAATAAATGGGACCATGCCATGCATTGTAAGCACACACTCAAATCTAAAGCAGCTTTGCCCAAATAAAATGCGAACCACATAAAGGTTATATTTCTTGATGTCCACCTTAAAAATTAGGTGAATTGAGTGAAATAATTTAGCCCAATAGAAGCAAATTATATAACTGATACTTAAAAGTATGAGATTTTTACATTTGTTTTGTTAGTCTTGGAAAGCTGGTGTATGTTATATACTTAAGACTCATCCACATTTGAGCCAGCCTCATTTCAAGTGCTCAATAGCCATGTATAGTTAGCATACTGGACAATAGGTCCAGAGAATATACAAATAGTACAAATGGATGTTTCTGAAAATGGTACAAAGCCTTTTTCTTTCCTGCATTACATGAATTGCTTCAATAATCATTCAGAAGGAAAAAACATTGTGAAAAATATTTTATTTTAAAGCTGTAAGAGACCATAAAGCACAGCTTAAATTTAAAACTTCAAACTGATCTTATTCCTTGAGTGAATGAGGTTAGGAACCTTTTCTCCTACCCTGGTTGTCTACTGCTCTAGTAGTTATTTGTAGCAATCCTTTACTTCCTCATTTACCAAGTCCCCTTGTGATTGATACCCATACAGGATGGCAGGACAGTTAGGGAGAAAAGGGCCCGACCCCATAATGCCTACTACCCAGCACTGGGACTGAAGGAGGAAACCACACAGTATGTGGATCAGAGGTATTTCACAAGGACTAGATCACAATCCTCCAAAACTATCCTGTGATGCAGATAACTGATTTATCTGGAAAAATTGGAGTGCTAAGTATCTGCTCCAAGGGGCCAGCACCAAGAGCTGTTAGCCACAACATCCAGGGCAGTCAACATCAAGATCAGAGCTACAGCTGGAGACGGTGGCACATGCCTGTAATCCCAGCACTTTGGGAGGCTGAGATAGGAGTATCGCGAGTTCAAAGCCAGCCTCAGCAACAACGAGGCTCTAAGCAACTCAGTGAGACCCTGCCTCTACAAAAAACAAAATAGGGCTAGAGTGTGGCTCAGTGGTGGAGTGCCCCGAAGTTCAATCCTCGGTACCAAACAAAGCCACAAAGGCCAGGACTACCCCCACCAAGAACATCCTCTCGCCCTTATTGATGGCAGTTATCCTAGAGCCTATTCCTCAAAAGTGAGTCCCAGGCATCTTATGTGATCCTAGGATCACAAAATCTAGATCTTGATCCCAACATTTCTCCTTTAAGCTCTAATATTGCTTCATTTTTTCTACTTAGTACAAACCATTGTCACCCCAAATCCAAAATGTTGAGATAAAAAAATTATCCTTGCCCACAGCCTGACATTTCTATCCACACTCAAGCCAGAAACTTCAAGGTCAAAGTGACACATCTCCCTCCCTTGTCCCTCATGATCTAACAAGGTTGTCTCAGTAATCCTTAAATATAAAGCAGGATCAAGCCCATCTTGCACCCAGATCTTAGTTCACAAATCAATAAAATGGACAGACATCTCAGCCAAAGGATCAAAGTGACCCCATCAGTAATCAGATACATCACTATGCACTGAGAAAGGTACAGTATGATACATTCTTGCCAAAAATTCAGTCTCCCTGTATGAGAAAGGCCAGGTGAAGTGTCATTCTATAAAATAAGTGACCAATACCCATAAAGTGCCAAGGTCAAAGAAAAACTGAGCAACTGCTGCCAACAAGAGATTAGGGACCTATGTACTGAAGGCCATGTGGGATCCTAAATGGGACCCTATCCCAGAAAAAGGACATTTGTGATAAACCTAGTGACATTAATGTCCGTAGATTAGCAGTATTATATGAATGTTGATTTCCTATTTTCAATAACTGCATGCTGGTTCCATGAAGTGTCAACATTAGGGAAATCTGGGAAAAATACATAAGAACTGTTAATTTTACATTTCTGTAATCCTAAAAATGTCTTCAAAATAAAGAGTAAAAAAATGCTGGCCAGGCACAGTGGTACATGCCTGTAATCCCAGCTACCCAGAAAGTTGAGGCAAGAGGATCACAAGTTCAAGGCCAGCCTGGACAACTCGGTGAGACCCTGTCACAATAAAATAGGGCTGGGTATATAATTCAGTGGTAGAGCACCCCAGGGCTCAACCCCCAGTACAGATTTTATTTATATGTGTATATACACTTAAACTCAGTCATCCCCTTCTGATGGTGTCTTCCAAGCCTTTTCAAATCCTGCTCATTCCTTGAGGCCCAGTCCTGTCCCTCCCACAACAGCCCACCAGTCCACGTCCTCTGCAAAGGACCTGTAACTCCCAGCGTCTGCACTCCTGACACATGGTGATCCTACACTGGTAATTTTGTGTACTTTGGTTTTATCACTGAACACTGGAGGGTCCCCCAAAATGTGATAAAGGCCTGTGTTCTACAAGCAGCCTATGTAGAGAGATGAGAGGTCACAAAGGACCACAAAGATCAGGGCAACAGCCTGCTCTGTGAGCACAGGTACAGGCAGTCAGGTACACCATGCAAACTTCAACTTGACAAAAACTTTGGAATTCTGATGATTGTCAGCAGGGCCATAAAGGGTCCAGAGTTTTCCAGGCCAACTCAGAAAAGGAAGCAAAGGGAAAGTAGAGCTATGGATGGAAAGAAGGCAACACACAAGGCAGACAAGCCAGGAGGGAAAGTGGGAGTGGGGCACCAAACCTCCATACCACACTCCAGCCTCACCCAAGGCCTAGAGGCCAAAGCCTTTGAGCTTCTTGACACCCACGTCGCTAAGCCTCCAGGTGTACAGGTTAACGATAACTGAGTTCCCAGAATCTGATCCCAAGATGATTCCACACGAGATTCAGTAGGCAGTCTCCCCGGGAAAAGGATGGGAGAGGAATGGGGAAGTGGGACAGGAAAAGTAGTAAGGGTGCAATATTGAGAAAGGTCCCAAGCACAGTAACTGCTTCAACCCTCTAGAGAGCTCTGGAGCCAGGCACGGTGGCACACACCTGTAATCCCAGTGGCTTGCGAGGCTGAGGCAGGAGGATCACAAGTTCAAAGCCAGCCTCAGCAACATATGAGACTGTCTCAAAAAGGGATGTGGCTCAGAGGTTAAGTGTTCCTGGGTTCAATCCCTTAGCAAAAAAACCTGTTACGCTATTGTTTATAGACTGTCCCCATTTGCAGAGGCTGGAAATTCTCAGGCTTCCTGTGCATACATGCAAGGACGGCTTCAGGAGGCATTGACAAAGTGACAGGAGTTGGTTATCAAGAGTGATCAACCACTGATTGAGGGTCATTACTACCCCTGGTGCATGTATGAAAACACAAATGTGACTATCTGGTTTGCAACCAGAAAAATGAAAAAATTGAGCTCTGTTTATGTACTATGACTTGAAATGCATTTAAATAAAAAATTTTTTAAAAAAGTGATCAACCACCAAGATTGCGTGCAGAGAACAGAATAAAGGGAAGATGAGGGAAATACTAATAGCATCCACTACCACTGAGTCCTCATGTCTGCAACACCATCACTTTTCAGAAAGTAGATCACTCAAGAACCAACAGTAAAAGACTCCATTAGTCCCTCTAACAGGAGGAGGAATACAGCAAACAGGTGCCTCTTGCTGCCTTTGAGACTGATACTTGGGGAAAACCTACTTAACTGATGCAGAGGTGAGGGCAATGAGAACACCTGCTCAAAAGCACAGGAGTTCTGTTTTTCCAGAGAACTGGTGCTCCAAGCAGTGCCCTTAATGCTCCTGAGCTCAAAGCTACCACACACAGGGTGTGTCCACCAGCGAAGTAACCACCTAACAGTACGCACTCATCACTTGGCTGGGTGTGGTGGTGCATACCTGTAATTCCAGCGATTCTGAAGGCCAAGTGGAGGCTGAAGCAGGAGGATTGCAAATTCAAGGCCAGCCTCAAGACCCCATCTCCAAACAATAAGACTGGGCATGTAGCTCAGTGGTAAAGTGCCCTTAAATTCAAAATTCAATCCCCAATCCCAATATAAAACCAACCTGCTTGGGTCTGGGGATATTTCTCAGCAGTAGAGTGTTGTATACAAAGCCCTGTTTGATCCCAACCACACAAGACAAAACCACCACACCACTGTTCAAACACTGACAATTAAAAGCTAAGCAGGAAAAAGATTTTGAAGGCACCCATTTCAGTTTAATGACTTCCTAATCACTCTGACTAGAATCAAAGTACCCATTTGAAGATGCTATTATTTGGAACAGCATTTTTCATCCAGAATAACGCTGTAAAGAATAGTCATACTACCCAACCTGAGAGAAAGGTTATATAGTTCAAAGTCAGATATTCTGCAATCATTCACCATGCTAACATGCTTGGGTTTTTGAGACCTATACAAATGAAGCCCACACCGTCTTTTGGCATTTTAGAAGCCAAGCATTAACACTTGCTACATATATGCCACTTGTGACAACAAAGCCATTGTCAGCTCCACCTTTCTGTGGGAGCAAACAAGGCTGACTCACCTTGACATCACCCTGAAAGAGTCTGCAACTGACAATAAAGGGCTTTCTCCATCCTCACTACAAAGAAGTAGTGAGGTGCTGGGTCTTCAATAGGAGTGTCCTCTTAATGGGAAGTATCTTACCAGTGACAAATACACCCTCCCCCCCAGGAGACATAGCACATGATCCTGCAGTTGAAAAGAGCAGATAAAGACCAAGAGTACTGTAACCCCAGCACTTAGGGAGGCCGAGACAGGAGAATCGCGAGTTCAAGGCCAGCCTCAGCAATGGCGAGGCACTGAGCAACTCAGTGAGACCCTGTCTCTACATAAAACACAAAATAGGGCTGGGGGTGTAGCTCAGTGGTCGAGTGACCCCGAGTTCAATCTCCAGTACCAAAAAAAAAAAAAGACCAAGAGTAAATAGGAGGGTAAGGAAAAGTCTCAGGAATGCACTAATATAAGTTTCTACCTGGAACTTTAATACTCCATATTCCAGTAACGCCTTCCAACTGTCACTAAAGCAACAAGTATATGAATAAAGGGCTTTAAACTTTCCATTTCCAAACAGTTATAAATGCCGTTGGCATAATGGATATGTCCATCATGAATACGTGCACATCTGGGTCCAATGTTCATCACATTAGGAAAACCCACTAACAGGTTAAAAGGGGAACTTTGGTTATTTCATCAATATACGAAAATGAACAAATTTCTAACAAAGGTAATCTGAGCAGCAGGGACAATTTGTGTGATTTACGATTCATGTGCACACTGAGAATCCAGCCTGGCAAGTGGCGTTATCATGCTAAGGAAACACTGCTGCTTCTCACTGTAAGGCATCAATGTGTTTGACTGCCTGAAAGAGCAGCAACTGCTCAGAAGAAACCTGGCAGCTGCTTGGCCACAGAACATCTCTACTTGATTCAAAAACTGATGATTAAGAATTAGAGACCCATTAAAAGGGCAAGGTGCAGTCCACTCTAGGAAGGAAATCTAATACTGGTTTTGGTTTCAATGTCAAACCTTCACCCCAATGAAGCTAATTTTAGGAAGTATCTTCTGTTCCTCCAATTCATTTACTGGTAACACCACTGGTGTCTAACTCGTATTCTGAAACCTCTCTAAATCACTAATTGTAATTTGCATGCAATATACTCATTTCTAATTAAAATCTAATTGAGTGTTTACATCTAAAAGTGAGTGTCTACAACTAAGCGTGTTCTTTAAAAGCAATTCAGTATGTGTTGTTTTTCAAAAACAGGTTCCCCAAACTGATGTACTCAATAGCCCTTTAGCTTCATACAATGCAATTAAACACAGCTGAAGGACTTTAAATACACGTGCGATGTATCATAATCACTCCTTTTACCTAGGAACACAGGTTTTATCTGTGCACTTTCAGGAAATGGCTTCAGCTGTGAAGTCAGTTTTATCCTTCCCTCCCCAATTTCCAGCCTCCACCTTAAGTCTCTGATAACTGGCTTCAGGGGAACAAAATTGGAGCTTTGAGGGCTCCTTCCCAAACTCCACAGGTAAAAAGGTTGGAGTGTTTTTCTAAGCCAGAATTGCCAGCGTTAACGCCCTGGCTCCCACTTTCTCCACTCCTGAGACCTCTGTCAGCCGTGATCCCTGCTCAATCTCTCAGGGGCTCCAGAGGTCCCCACAGGCGGTATCCAAAGCAGCTGAGGCTCCATCTCCACCAGGTGACACCCTCCGCTATCACCTCGTGAGAACCCATGCCGGCCATGTCCCTTTTTCGCCGAAAGGGGAGCTTTTAGAACTCCAATAAAGGGCGGCGAGCCCTACGAACTGAAGGGCTCCCCCAAGCGCTGGACAGCAATTAGCAATCGCCAGGTGAGGATGCGGAAGTAGCTCTTCCAATCCCGCCCAGACCTGTTGACCTGGGCGGGCGTCTCAGGAATTACATACTCACCCACACGACGCGCGTCACACCACTCTGCACCGAGGCTTGCGCACAAGGCACTGTCAGACCTGTCCCAGCCAGAGAAGACGAACAGGAAACCCAGGCATATGAAGACTCAAAACTTGTTTAAGCGAGCATGGGGCTGGTGCTTAAAGCGCTTCCTTGCTAACCTCACCCCTGACACCAGGCTGAAACCCACTTTGGGAGGCGGCGGCTAATTCCTCACCAACCACAGCACCTGCAGCGGAATCCAGGTGTCTCGGCCCGGGCCGCACCTGTTCCCCCTTATGGGCACCCAGTTCCGCATGCCCATTCCAATCTTAAGAAATCCCCAAACTCCACACCTCGCAGCTAGTTCAACCCTTACCGCAGTAACCGAAGTCTGCTTGGTACCCACCCATAGAAGCCGCCTCAAAACGCTCATCCCCAGCGAATTAAGGGATCCCATTCCCAGGGATCTCTAAAGATCCCAGGAGCACCTCTCTACGCACCGCTTACACCCCTCCTCCAGCTGCCGTGCCCCTCACACCAGGTTGATTCCTCTTCCCCTCTCAACTCGCAAGCGAAAAAATCCCCCCACCGCTACGTGGGAAAAAAAAGCCCCAGAGCCGAGCGGCGCTACAGAACACCTGGGACGGGGTCCCTAAGCCAGAGGCGGCAGCAGCACATCAGGTGCCACCTCGAGGACTGACCCCCACCCCAGCTCCCAGCTGGCGGAGACGCCCCCAGGGTTCCAGAAACTCATGTAGAGCTAAAACGGTGACGAAAATCAGGGGCAGGTGGCGTGGAAGGGGGCAACATCTCGGGCAGGGGACAGAACCGCGGAGGTACTAAGCAAGCACTACCAGGCGGTCGGTCAACGAGGGGCGCTCTCGGAGCAGCCAAACTTTGTCCATCACCGAAGTTAGAGGTGCCAAGAATGGAGGCGAGAGGGAAACTAGGAATGGTTTGTTGCCTCTCAGAGCAGAAGGTGGCCCAGAGGCGCGCCGCCCTAATCTCAGGCAGCTTTGTCACCTGTGCCCGCCGGGGCTGCGGCGCACGGCCCCACTCACCTGGCTGTAAAGCTCGCTGACCGACATGACCGAGGACTGGGCCGGAGCCCGGGACGCCCCACCTCGCCTGCAGCCCTCACTCGCGCCTAGGTGGGCAGCGGGTCCCGGCTCCTCACTGCCCCGGCAGCTCTCAGTTCACGGCCGGCCGGCCTGGCGCCATCTTCCTGGATTAGATGAGAGTTTCTCGCCCTTTTCTGTTTCCTCCGAACCTGCCCAGCCAGCTTCCCGGAGGCGCCGCGGCTGGCTCACTCTCTCCGTTGCGACCTTTACTCTCGCGGCAGCGGCGTAGCTGCAGCGGGGCAGGAGTTGGGAACTGGCGGGGGAGGAGGCCGTGCGGCGCCGCTCCCCACACAGGTATGGAGAGGAGGTGCAGGGTGCCGGAGGGCTAGCCAGCCGGCCAGCGAGGCGGGAGGACCCGCGCGTCACAGCGGGCGGCCCGTGTGCCGCCGCCGCCTTAAAGCCCTCCCGCGCCCCCGCCGCCACGGGGTCCTCGGGGCCGGGGGCGGGGCCGACACGGAGCGGCGCCCGGGGAGCCGGCACGTGCCGCCCCCTGCTGGATGCCCGGCGTAAGCTGGCACAGGTGTGCACCGGCTGTCCGCACCTGCACCACAGCTCTCATCTTCCACCCGGGCTGTGTCCCACGAGACTGGGCTAGAATGCAGTGGAAGAGTTAAAAAGGGAGAGCTGTGTATATCTGGAAGGTTCCACACGTTTTTCTCTCGATCTTACGTGGCTGTATTCAACGTTTTCATTAAAATTCAATTATGTTGTGGCTTGCTAAGGCAATTCGGATTCACACTGAAAATCGTCTCCGCCAAACTGCACTCCCTGCACTGAAATCCTGATCAGAAAGGTGGAATTCGCCAGTACCGATATCTGCCAGTTTCATCCAGAGCTTTCCACTAAACTCCAAGCAGCTCCCCTCCGAGCATTTTTGTTTTTCTGGGAAGTCCCACATTTTCTCCTGCATCCAAACTCGCAGTCTTCCTGACGCTTCCTCTGTCCCCTCTGTCCGTGGCACTTAAAAGCCTACAGCAACTTAGGGTCCTCTCCAACATCCAACAAAAAGTAGCAGTTTCAGCCAGAAAAGGAAAAGAATTGTCAGGAGTACCAGAGAGGGACATAAGAGGCTGTCAGAGACACAGCTTTTGACTTCTGAAAGTGACATTTGTCCTTCAGCCTGGCTCTCAGCTGGAGGGTGAATCTACACCAGCTGATGCCATTCTGGAGCCCCACCCCTAGAAGGTGAGTCTGCACGCATTCCACTTAAGTCCTTTCCACTGGAATGCAAGACACCTTTGTAATTGACTTTGTAGTTATCAGTTATCAGTTATCCCTGTGTGGTATTTAGCATACCTGCCTTCACAATGAGAATCACAAGGGGAGCTTTGGCCAGGCCCTAGCCCCAGGAGTTCTGATTTATGGGTGAAGGATGAGATCTGAATATCTGGTTTTTGAAAATTGAAAAATTCTGATTTCACTTGCTTAGGGTGCTGATCTGAGTAAAAAAGATTCTGAAGAACTCCCAGGTGATTCTAATGGGAGTCAAGGTTAAAAGTCGCTGTTTTCATCCTACCTGGCTCTTTTTCAGCCCCATCCTATTGGAACTACCTTCTCCCTGTGAGGTCTGGAATGGCAAATGACTCCCCCCATCATGGCATCTATCATTTTCCTCCTTTCTCTGTTGTTTTCCCAGCCTCTCTCATTACCCCTTCTCAATGTCCTTTTCCAGTCCTGCTTTCACATCCTGGTTTTTGAATAAAACTTTGTTCTGTTTCCCAGAACTTACATTCTTTCTCATCCATGCTCCTCAGTTTGTCTTCACTGTGATGCTGACTCTCAAATTGAATTCTAACCTTACTCTAGACCCGCCTTTCTACCTGCAAGATAAAGCAATGCTAGCAATCCCACTAGGATCTCAAACCAACCCAAAGTCCAGTTCTCCACACCCCCCATTCCAATTGTCCGGCTTCCATCACACCTGGCACAAATTAAAAGTGTGGTTCATGTTGACTGAACTGAATCACCTCCTTGGGGGGAATACAAGCCTTGGCCAGAGTTTTGTGAATTTCTAATCCTATAATCAGATATGGTCTTTTTCTCCTTTGAATAACAATAATGCCATTTTTAAAGTTACTTTGTTCTGGGAAACATGCCAAGCACTTTACTCCTGTGATCTTGTTGGAGCTTCAGTGCAACCTTATAAAGGAGGTTAGGAACATTAATTCTGTTTCACAGATGAGCAAAGTAAGGCTCAAAGAGGAAGGGATGAGCAACATTCTAGGTTAGAGAGCTAGTGTTCAGGTAGTCTCTAGAGTCTAGGCACTACTTTTATACTACTGGTTCTTGAACTTTATAGCACCAATCAGGATTAAGGAAACATTAGGGGGTGCTAATTCAGTTGGTCAAGTGGGTGGTCAATGAGTCTGCATGTTTAATAAACATCTCAGTTGGGTAGGACAACCTGAGTATAGAAACATTACTCTAGCTCCATGGCTTCTCAAAGTAAAGAGAAGACATCTGTGGAGAATGCCTTGGTGTCTCTCCTAGCAGGCGAGGGTTTCTGTCATTTGTAATAAGGAAGAACCTTAACCTTTCAAAGTGTTCATTTGCACACCTCAAAGTATTCCCTTTACTGTGCCCTATATTATATATGTATTAATGTCCCTTTCTCCTCCTCACCACTAGGCTTGGAGGGTTTTGAAGGCAGGGACCATATCAGTCCTGTGTTTATATCATTCTTAGAATAATGCCTTGCACAAAGTAGATATCAAAACATAGTGGATGAATTGAGAAAAGTCTTGAGCCAGGTCTACAGGAAGTACTATTCATTAATTGGTAGAAAAGAAAGGGGAAAGAAAGAGGTTGCCAAACAAAAAATAGTATAAGCCAAGAAAGAGGAAGGGGAAGAACTCAACCAAGAACACTTCTTATTGTCTGGTATTTGCATAACATGTTTTCTAAACTGTAAATCAGTATTCAGTGACAATTAAAATAGTTTTTTAATATTCTCTCCCCTGCCAAATAGATACATATCTTCTCCCTTTCCTCCTCTTTTTAAACTGCACACACTTTCATAGAAAACTACACGAAGCACAGCTAGGATCAAATGTCATTGTCGTGGTTGAGGGATAAGCAAGCAGAGAGAGCAGGAGTGTTGAGAGGGACACAGTCTCCAGGTCTTTGTTGCTGAGCCCTGGACTGTGCTTCTCCCTTCGCACCTTTTCCTGTACAGGATGCTGGGACTACTTGTCCTCCCACACCACTTGGGCTCCCATGTCCTGCTCACATCATTCCGAATCCTGCAGATGAGACCAGACTCTTAAGTACTTTTAAGTTGGGATCTTTATCAATCAGGATTGGCTGGGTTATGCTGCAGTAATAAACTAACCCGAAGTCTCATTTCCTTTAACAAAAACTGTATCTCTTGTTCACATTACACATCTGTCATGAGTTGGAGATAGCTCTGCTCTGATATGAGGAGATAGCTCTCCTCATCTTTTCTCTGGGCATCTATCTTGAAAGTCACCAGTGTTGTGGCAGGGGGAAGAGGGATGTAGCAAATGTTAGCTCTTAAATTTTCTGCTTGGGGATCCAATTCAGATCTCAATGGCCAAAACAAGTCACAGGACTATTAATGAATCCATCAGGGAAGGGATATATGATGCTGTACCGAGTAGAGCACTGACCAGACCAGCAACTCAGAATAGGACAGCAAATATTTTGAACAATAATATAATCTGTAGGACATTTCTCTCATATTCCATGTTCTGTGTCCTCCATAAAACTTGTCTTGGATTATGTCAGGATTTCTCCTGAGGTCTAGCCTCCCTCAACCAGGGTAAACGAATGAATCCTGGATCTAAATGAAGAGCTATGAAGTTGAAATATAAACTTTCTAAAAGTGAGAAGGGGACAACTTCACCAGCATGGGAGGACAGAAAAGAAATGGATTTGTCCCTATTCTGAAACCTGGGCATGGATTCACAGACCAAAAATCATAGTTTTGAGTGTAAGTAATTTAGTTCAATGCAAGAGTGCTCAGCCTGGGCTGAGGATGTAGCTCAATGGTAGAGCACTTGCCTCTTATGTTGGAGGCCCTGACTTTGAGCCTCTTCACTGCAAACAAAACAAAACAAACAACCAAAGCACCACTCAGCCTCTCAAATGTATGCCAGGCTGGCCTCTAATTGAGCACCACTGGGACTGGAGACCTCACTATCCTGTGAGGCAGCTGGAATTGTCATGGAACTTCTGATGTTGCTGTAACCCTAGGCCATGTCTCTCCCACAGATTTTGAATGTTGAGTTGAGTCTAATGGTTTGTAACCAAGAAATGGAAATATGGTTGAAATATCACAAGAAATGAAAATGATAATTGAAATTGTTTCCCCTACAGGTGGTCATTAAAATCACTCCAGTAGGCTGCTTCTAAATTGGCTCCAAACAATACTTAACCTCCTAGTTTCTACCCTAGTGTGATCTCTTCCTGTTGTTTATATGGAATGGACCTGGTGATTGGCTTTCCACAATAAAATACACAAAGTGATAAACTATCATTTTCATGATTAGACTATAAAAGGCTGACTTTTGTCTTTCTTTAACTCTGACTCCTTTCATGTGCTTGCTCTGAAGAGTCCATGAACAGGGGAACCACATGACAAGGAAGTACAGGTGACCTCAGTGTAGCAGCCCCTGAGGAGTTGATTTTTCCCCAAGAACTATGTGAGTGAGCTTGAAGGCAGATTTGACCCTAGGTGACGGTTTGGAAGAGACCATAGCCCCAGCTGACCCTTGGATTGCAGCCATGTGATACACCCTGAAGCAGAGAATCTGGCAAGCTATGTCTAAATTTTAAAGACTTTGAGATATTAAGTTTTGTGATCCACAGAAACTGTATGATAATAAATATGGGCTGTTTTAAACCACTAAGAGGGAAGGTAACTTATTATGCAGCAATACATGACTAGTACAATTACATACAGAAGGTGTTCTGTGATGATCGACTCTCTGATAAGAACTTCATTTGAGCAATATCTCTCCTCTGCATCATGACAGTTTGGTTTCCAAATGCTCCTACTTGCTAAATCAGCCATCTTCAAACAGAGGCTTGTGGTCCCCTGGTAAGGGAATCAATTTCCAGATCTTGAATCTCCATATGCAGCATTCTTCCTAAACACTGATTTGCAAACAACATCCAGGCCTGCAGTCAGGGAAGCTCATTCACAGGTTTTCTTTCTCACTTTTCCTTCCTTCAGTTTGCAGAAAGGGAGGTTCTCTGTGCCTCTGAACCAGAGGGCGGAGCTTGGCCTGGGGAGGCAAATCTTCCAGGACACCAAACAAAAGAACAGTTAGCAATGTGACGCTGAGAAAGCTAGTGATTCTAAGGAAGGGGCCATGCATTCTTTTGCAAGTCAGGTGGTTTTCAATTCTGTGCTATCAGCAAAATTGAAGGACCTAATCCAGTGGTCAGCTGACAGGGTATTAAAAATAATCTTTTGATGGATCACTATGTGATTTTTGGCAACTCAGAAAGAATTCAAAGAATTAAAGGACACTGTTCTAGCAAAATTTCCCTTCCCATCTATTTATTTAGGTAAACATGATTTCCCAGCACTTATGTCCATGACCAAAATAGGAATAGATTTTTGAAGTTGTGTAATAACAACATTTGTGATGCTAATTCAATTCAAAATAATTTAATAGACAACTGGAAATTTTAAAAATATATTTAGATACATATTTTTGTTATAAAAAAGTTTTATAGGTGGCTACTAAATGAGTTTCTAGTGCAAAAGTGTAAGATAAAATTCAGGGGGCAAGTAGAATAGAATTTTAAGCTCAAGGAGAAAAAAAATGATTTAAAGAACTTGGTTGTGTATTTTTAATAAGCATTGGGGAGTATGCAAATGTTACGGCAGTTGGAGTCCTTTGAGTCCATTTAAAATAGTGATATTTTAAGTGTCTAATGCCAGAAATTACATCTTTTCCAACTATCAAAATTTATTTTTTTTAAATCTAGTTATTAACTTAAAAATGTGTGAAGACATATGTGGTTTTTCAAAATTCCTTTTGGAAGTATGAAAGCAAGAAAACATGAAGCCCACAAGACAGAAGACAGTCACCTCCACAGCCCCCAGATCTGGACCTTATTAGGACTTCAGGATTTAACATGTTCACAACCTTGACACTGCAGAACACTTTGAGCTTTCCAGTTTATTCCACAGTTGTCTCCCAGGCTATCTTGGGGCCATGAGGACTTCTCTTTCGCCCGTTCTCAGTCCACATTCAGCTTGTGAGGGTTTAACCCTCTGACCTCTGTTACTATTTGTCTGACAGACACGGACCCAGTGCCATACCTGGACTTCTGCAGGAGCGCTCTTGCACAGGTGGAGGTGGGTAGCCCCAACTTGTAAAAATGGCTGGAGGTAATTGGGGTTGTCTGGCGTGGGAAAGACAAGACTCTGTAGACTGAGGAGTGGTGACAGCTGGGGTCCCCAACAAGGGGGATGGAGCATCATAACTTTTTCCAAATACTGGAAAAAAATCTGCCATGTAAAAGTGATTAAGCTGGTTCTACTTAACAGAAATCAGGCCTAGACCATGGGAAAGAAGTTGCAGGGTGACATATATTGGACAACCCTGAGGAATGAGCACAACATGCAAGTAAGGGCAGCTACTTGAGAGAAGCAGACTCTCATGACGAAGTGAACTTGCCATTCCAGGAGGAATTCAAGCAGAGGCTGGATTCTCTGCATCAAGGATGCTGTGTGGAAGGGCGGACTGTATCACTGCTGAGCATCAGTGGTTGTGGCTTAGTGGCATAAGACACCAAAGAAAGTTTAAAACTATTGTCACAAATGCTGGATTGATAACTTCAAGGGAAGAAAACTTCTACCTCCAAGCTTGCTCCCTGGGTAGGTCTGATATCAGTGCCTTACAACTCAGGGAGACTCTAAGCCATGTGCTCCCTTGAGGTGGGGGTGGAGTCAGATAAATCTTGTCTTTAATCCCAGATGGAATGAGCAGCTTTCCTCCCACCAGGCATCCTTGCCCTGCTGCAAAGGGTCAGTTTGGATTCTTTTCTTGAGGTAAGAAAAAGGGAAAAAGGTATACTTTACAGTTTCCTGGAGTCTTCAGAATCTCCATTTATAGAGGCTGTTCACAGGGTCCAAGAGCCATAATGTAAATAACTGTAATGTCCCCCCCAAAATGGAAAAAGGGAATGAAGGAGAAAATGAGGTGACTTGGATCAGAGGGAAACATAAATGTCACAGCCCCATGTGCCCACAGTCTACACATTCCCATGGAAGTCCTTCAGCAAACTGCCCCTCTCCCTGTCACTTGCTGTCATGTAAGAGATTGCAGGACTCCTTCCCAGAGGACCATAAATGCCACATTGTATTTTATTCTCAGTATCTTGCGCCCTCTCCTGGACACTTTTTCTCAACAGTGAGTTTTATTTTTGGTTTTTCTCCTTTATTTTTTATTTTTTAAAATCAATGGATTGATTGAGACTTGATCTTTCTAAGTTGCCCAGACTGGCCTTGAACTTGAAATTCTCCTGCCTCAGCCTCCCAAGTTGCTTGGATCACAGGCATCTGCCACCACACCTGGCTTCTCTCATTTTCAATCTTCCATAATTCTCTGATCTTTGAAAGTCTTAACTGGAAGGACGAACTCTCTCATTTTACATAAGAGAAAACTGAGGCTCAGAGAAAAGGTGAGATTTTCCCAAACCCCGATGGCTGGTTGGTGGTGTTACAACTCTTGGCCTGGGCATTTCTAGAAAGAACTAGGCAGATGATAGGGGCTCAAGAAGCCTGAGGAGCACAGACTTTGACTCACAATCTCTTCTTACCCACCATAACCATAAAGTTTACCCTTCACCTCATATTACCAAATAACAAATCAAAATGGAACCATTAAATCAGCTGCACAGCACAATCATAATGCATGCATAAACTAATAAATTAATCGTGCTAATAAAAAATTACTACCTGTGAACTTACTGAATTAAATCAGAGGCATATGGATGCATGGGCATGTTAAACCCATATCAGAGAAACAAGGCCCAGGAGCTGATCAAACACATCACACTAATGAATAATGCAACCTCCTCACCTGAAACACAAAACAAAGGACACCTAAGACGTGGGACGGGGTGCACACCTGCCCATCATCATCTTTTTCTGTGGGTGAATTATAACTATACATAATAAGATTTCATTGTGTTCTATCCATACCTCCACATGACATAATTGGCCTATTTCATTCCCCCTTACCTCCCCTTTCGCTCTCCTCTCCCTCTCTCTAATCCCCCTCGCCTACTTTCCCCATCATCTTACCAGACCCCTTATCATGATGATGTCCCTGGGGCTTCAGCTCAGCTCTATCTTCCTGCTTGATGTGGCCCACTTTGAAACTACCTGCCATCTGAACCCTCTACTTGAACAGCTCTACACCCTGAGCAACTCCACACCTTAAGTTTCTGCAGCTGGGTTCCTACCTTATCTGACTACTGCAGTGAATCTTTAGCATCTGTATCAACCCATTGCCTTTGCTTTCAGTTCTGCTTCTTTAAACCCTGTGGCCACTGAATTTAGGGCCACACATTTTTACTTTTTCTATATAGATCTGCATAGCACTCTTGAATACTGTCTTTATTTAAAATTTTGATTATTTCATTCATCATGGACCTATTTTACTATTGCATTAAAATATTGTCTTAATGTCTTGATTACTGATTTTTTTTTGGTGGCCCCTTAAATTTTGGGCCTGAGGTAAGTGACTCATCCTGGTAATGTCAGGGGAAAAACATTCAAGGAAGGGGCCAAGGAGTTCAACCACCTTGAGGTGAGAATTAAGTTCAGCATGTTCAAGGAAGGTCTCGTGAGTGAGCTTTGTCATGAACATAAACCGGACAACTTTGTGTCTTTCTATAATGTCAGAATTCATTTCATAACAATAGATTCACAAGTTACATCAATTTCATCAGTTTTAATTCACTGATTATTCATGATTCACTTGGTAGTCATGAGCAGGACTTTTCTTTTCTTTTCTTTTCTTTCTTTCTTACAGGGAATTGAATCCAGGGGCACTTAACTATTAAGCCACATCCCCAACTCTTTTCTTATTTTTTTTTAATTTTTTTTTTAGTTGTAGATGGACACAATATCTTTATTTACTTATTTTATGTGGTGCTGAAGATGGAACCCAGTGCCTTACACATGCAAGGCAAGCGCTCTACCACTGAGCCACAACCCCAGCCGTTTTTCTTACTTTTATTTTGAGACAAGGTCTCACTAAATTGCTGAGGCTGGCTTTGAATTTGAAATCTTAATGCTTCAGCCTCCTGAGCCACTGGGATTACAGGCCTGTGCCACCATGCCCAGCTTCTATTCAATTTTAATTACTAATACCTATAATGCTCAAGTCTCACATCACATTTCACACAATGATATATATATATATATATACACATACATATATATAAATATATATCATTGATATATATCAGACTGATATACATCAGATTAATATATCAGATTGATGTATGTATTATAAATACACATAGATTTATATATACACAAAAATATGTGCTCCTATATACATGCTTTTATGTGTTTTATTTATTTATTTATTCGTTTTGTGGTGCTGGGGATTGAACCCAAGGCCTTGTTCGTGCAATGCAAGCACTCTACCAACTGAGTTATACTTCCAGCCCTATTATGTGTCTTTTTAAAAGATGAAATTTCCCCAGGACTTTAAAAGGAGTTGAAAATTTTTAAATGGATTATTAAAACTCACATTATTTTAAGTATAAATATTTTATTTATACTTGTAGGAGGAGTCCCCAAGATGACCTTCAGGTTTCAGGATTTGCTAGAAGGACTCACATAAATCAGAAAAGCTGTTATATTCATAGTTCTTGTTTATTACAATGAAAGGATATGGATTACAATTAGCAAAGTAAAATGGAGCTCAGGGCAGAGTGCAGGCAAGAACGGGCATAAGCTTCCATTGTCTTTCACCAATGGAGTCTCAGGGAGGGCACTTACTTCCCTCGGCAATGATGTATGGCAACATGTATGAAGTATTGTCAAGTGAGGAAGCTAACCCATGCCATTAGGGTTTTTCTTTGGAGTCAGTTGGTGGTCTCCACTCTTCCAACCCCCAGTAATAAAAATGATATAGTGTAGCCTGGGGCCCCTGGTGAACAAAAACAGTCACCCAAAATCACCATGTTGGCATAAACTATCTAGGCTAGACTGAGGCCCTAGGAATTCAAAGACATTCTCATCAGGCTGGGTTCAGGGGTTATAGGTCATCTCTCAGGAGCCCCCAGAGCCAGTGCTTTCTTTGAAACATACAGGGTTTGAACACCTCAAGTCAGCTGAGTTAACCTTTCCCCTCTAACACCAAAAACTAATGTCACTGGCTTTAATGAAGCAAGCTCATCAATAACATTTTCAAAATCTGGCAGGGGATGGAAGTCCTGGGTTCACCAACACTGCCAGGGAAAATTTTTTTTTCAAAATCTACTTCTGGAAAAAGTTCACCACTAAACAAATACATTCAGAGATGTCTAGGGGGACATAGTTTTCCTTCAGCCTCAGGCTCTAACATGGGTAGCATATACAGCATGGATACACTGGACAAAGGGATGGTTCATATCCCAAGGGGGACAGAACAGAACTGCATGAGAATTCACCATGCTAATCAGAACAATATGCAATCTAAAATTTATGAATTATTTATTTCTGGAATTTTCCACTTAACATTTTTGGACCACAGTTGACTATAGTTGACTGAATCCTCAGAGAGTGAAAATGCAGACAAGAGGGGACACTATATTTCATTCAGCACAGATTTTTTGCATTAATTTTGATTTATTAAAATATTATTAATCTCGATGATGGTTTTTTGGTACCTCTTAAATTTTTCACTGGGGCTAGTGTCCCACTTACCTTATCCTAGTCCTGGCCCTGTGACCACCAAGGCTATTGCCTCTCATTCTTCTAGCCTAATTGAATAGCACCTATTTGAAAAGACCTGCTCCAGTTGCCTTATCTGTTACTGCATCTTCTCCATTTCTCTTTCATTATATCCCTTCACATGCTGAAATGACCTTGTTTACACCATCTTACTTCCTGTCTACCCCTTCTACCCAATTAAAACATAAGCTCTGTGAGAGAAGAGGTCGTTTCTGTTCACTGCTGAACTCCCAGACCATGTAAAAAAGTGTCTTTCTCAAGGTTGATGCTCCAGAAATGTTAGTTGCATGGACTCTCTGCCTGGAGTCAGACACTCCTATGTGGTCACACACATGAAGAACAGTCTCACAGGACAGGTTTCTCCCCGTGTAGTTTATTCTAAACAGCCCTCTTTGGCTGAGGGTCTGTAGGCTGAAAGATTTAAGTCTAGAGAAAAGAGTAAAGCGGAAGGAAGCCTCCTCTTCTTTTCAGTTCTGCCAATTTAACAAGAGCTGTTTACGGAATTCTGTCAGGATGCACTTGTGTCAAAGTGTAGAAAATACATTGCACATTCAAACTTTGCACAATTCAAATTAGCCTTTAAGTGCTCCATCTTTGCAAAAACACCATTTACCACTGCTTGGAACTTATGAAGAGTGACTCTTATCTGTCCTGGGAAAATAATGTCTTCTCTTTCAATGGTGATTTGTATTTCCTGGTGTCCATTATTAACATATGAATATCCCAAAAAGGAAAATGCATTAAGAAGGTATCAGACAAGATATTCAACATTGTCGTTTTCATTTCAATGCCTGTGCTTCTGAGTACAGCATCTCTTTCTTCTAGTTGCCTGGTTATGAGTCATCATTCTCTCCAGACTGAGTATTCATCAGATGTGATCCCTGCCCTTATCCTATAGTCTCCTGCCCCTAACCCCTGAATGTTTCATAACTCCAAACATCTTGCTGGTCACTGCTATGGTTTGGTTATGGTCTAAGTGTATCCCTCCAAAGGTTCGTGTGCTGGAAACCTAGTCCCCAGTATGGTGATACTGAAGTGGTGTTAAATGGTGGGAGCTACTAGAAGGCCTAGCTGTATAGGGGCACTACCGTTGGAAGGGATTAATGCTTCTCTTTGGAAGTGAATTTATTCTCTCAAAGTGAGTCATAAAGTAAGGCCACTCCATGTGCTTGGTCTCTTCTGCACATTGGCCAATTCCCTTTCTGCTTCTCTGCCATGTTGTAACACAGCCAAGGAGGCCCTCACCAGAGGCCATGGAGATGGAGCTGCCCAATTTTGGACTTCCAGCCTCCCAACTTGTGAGCTAAATAAACCTCTTTTCTTTATAAAATATCTAGGAATAGGTATTCTATTACAGCAACACAAACAGACTAATACAACCCGCATATCTTCATCCTATTCCTTAGCATTTACAAATGCTCTCAGGGCCTCCATTTCAAACCAAAATGGTTCTTACAGTGTGGTCTTGACTCCTCCCCTGCCTCTTCCTCTGCTCTTGTCCTTGATCCCCTTGCTGTCTCAATGGTGAGATGTCCCTCACTTCTCAGAGGTCTCTGCTTGAGTAAGGCCCTCACTACATATCTCATGTAAAATTCATTTCCCTTATGCTGTCATCACCTTCTAGCCTATTATATATTGAGTTGTTTTCTTCCCCCTCATTTTCTAAAATATCAGCTGTTTTATTCTCAAATTTTTAGAGACTTCTCCACTCAGTTCTGAGGCTTCCTAGGATGAGGGGTGGTTTGGGTGACATATTGGTTTGCAAGGGCTGCCGTAATACAAACCTCAAACTAGGTTGCTTAAAACCACAGAAATTTGTTCTTGCAGTTCTAGAGGCAAGAAGCCCCAACATTAAGGTGTCAGTGTCAGGGCCATGGTCCCTTGGGAACACGCAGGAGGCATCCTTTCTTGCCTCTGGAAGCTTCTGGTGTTTGGCCAGCAATGCCTAGGTGTCCTTGGATTGAAGATGCAGCACCTCAGTGTCTGCCTGTCATCATCTGGCCTGTGTTTCACCTCTTCCCTTTTTATGAGGACACCACTCATTGGATCCAGGGATCTCCCTAATCAGTATGGCCTCATCTAACTATTAATATCTGCAATGATCCTATTTCCAAATTAGGTCATATTCTGAGGTACTGGGGGTTAGGACTTCAACTTGTCTTTTGGGGGAGACAGTTCAACCCATAATGGTGACAGCTGAGTGTGCTTTTGTCCAGTGGCAGTTCTGTTGAACCAACACCAAAACATGGGGCTGGAGCTGCAATCCTGTTATTGTTTGGATCTGGAATGTCTCCCAAAGGCTCCAGTGTTGAAGGCTTGGTCCCCAGTGCAGCAGTGTTCAGAGGTGTGGTTTTTGGGTGATGATTGAGTCATGAGGATTCTAACCTCATCAGTGGATTAATCCATTGACAGATTCATAATGTCATAGCATTTTGGGGAGGTGATGGAAACATGGAAGTGAGAACCAGTGGAAGGGAATAGGTCATGAGAGTATGCCCTTGGGGACTGTATCTTGTCCCCAGACCCTTCCTATCCGACCCACTCTCTGCCTGCTGGTTGCCCTGAGGTGAGCATCTCTGCTTCACTAACATGCCCTCTCCACCATGATGCTCTGCCTCATCACAAGCTCATAGCGATGGAGCCAGTCAACCATGGACTGAAACCTCTGAAATTGAGCCAAAAGAAAGCTTTCCTTCTTTTACTTGTTTTTCTTAAGTATTTTGTCACAGCAACAAAAAAGCTAACACATATCCTCTATAAGACCAAGTCTTTCTTCCTTCACTTAGTTATTCAGCAGACTTTTATAGAGCCAGGCATTTGCTCAGCCTGGAGACAAAAAAGTGACAGGGAGTTCCCCAACATTCCAGTGCAACAGCCTGCATAGCGAGGGGCCATTCCTTCCCTCCAGAACCTCCTATAAGTAGCCACCTGCTGCTGTCTCCAATAATGTTTGTGTCCCCAACCTTAGCAGCCTGGAAATGTGGGGAGGCATATCATTTAGTATTCCATTTTTATGTTCTAGCTAAAAGTTTATGGTCTACTTCTATTTCAACATGTGCTACTCCATAAATTAGGATGTAAAATCCTCACACACATAAGTTGTCTTTGGATTCAAGTATTGGCCATTCCTGCTTAAATTGGTCTTGTTTTGGATTTTGTTTTGTTTTGCTTTGCTTTTGTTTTGGTAATGGCGATTGAACCCAGGGGCACTCTACCACTAAGCTACACCCTCAACCTTTTTTTTTTTTTAATTTTGAGACAGGGTGTCTTTAAGTTGCACAGCGTAGCCTCAAACTTGCAATATCCCTGCCTTGGCCTTGAGCCACAGGATTACAGACATGCACCACTATGCCCCATTCAAGCTGGTCTTAAAATTGACTCCACAAGGGCTGGGATTGTAGCTCAGTGGTAGAGCGCTTGCCTCGCATGTGTGAGGCCCTGGGTTCGATCCTCAGCACCACATACAAGGCAATAAAATAAAGACATTGTGTCCATCTACAATTAAAAAAATATTTTAAAAAAAAATTGACTCCACAAGTGGTCAAGGAAGTCACTGTCCAGCTTCTGGCTCCCTATTCCCCAAACCTCAGGAGCCACCCATAGGCAAACCCAGCCCCAGGAGCAGCCATGAGTTTTAAGACCAGAGTCAACACACGGTTCAGCTCAGCCTTGCTGCTCATCTTCCCTTGACCTTCTCCCTAATCCCAGTTATTGGGATCCTGCTTTATTCCTTACAGCCAGGCCTGTGTCAGTCTGGTAACAGGAATCAAATCCTTCTCTCCCCAGTGCCTTCATCTCTACCCAGTTCCCTACAGTTTGTCCAGCTTCCCTGGAACCAGGCTTGGCCTTCTCAACACACTCTGCCCTTGGCCCATGATCCCATCTGTAAAACCAGGATTGATGACTTCATCCCAGGAGTTGCAGCAGCTCCTCTCTGATGCCTGAACCTCCTTACTTCTTGCTTCCAGATTCCTGATGCTGTGATTTGAGTTTCTTTCAGGAGGCCTGTGAACCACTGCTGGAAACTTCCTGCACTTCCCACTCTCCCCTGGGGGATCTGCTTAGCTTTGGATCAGGGGTTCTTTATCAGTGTCCAATGACGCACTAAGGCAGCACTGTGAACTGTCCCTATTGCACCACAAAAATGTGATTTAAATATAAAACTTATTTTGTTACCACTGAAGATACACACTTTTTTTTTTTTCTCCAGTACTGGAAATAGAACCTAGGGTCTTGTACCTGCTAGGCAAGTGCTCTACCACTGAGCTACATCCCTAGCCCTAGATACAAATTTTTATGAACAAGATGCTGCTTGATTTGACTGGGAGGTAAGAAATGGTATGATGTGTTTTCTAGAACATTCCAGGCTGGAAGTATGGATGGGGCAATCAAACACTCTCCACATATTCTGGAGATCAAATAAAAGAGTGTGCTAGACCAGGAACTTTATTATTATTATTATTATTATTATTATTATTATTATTATTATTATTATTATTATTTTGGTACTGGGGATTGAACCCAGGAACACTTTACCACTGAGGTACACCCCAGCCCTTTTCTTATTTTTCTTATTTTCTTATTTTTTATGAGACAGAGTTTCATGACGTTGCCCAGATTGGCCTTAAACTTGTGATCCTCCTGCCTCATTCTCCTGAGTACCTGGGATGGGTGTGCATCACTGTGCCTGACTATCTCAGAAATTTCAACAGATATCTTGAGCTATTGTGAGTCCATAGAAAGGTCAAGCTGTAGTCACCACTGACACGTCTACATACATTTTGTGTCTTTAAATCCCTTCGGTGTGTCAAAAAAATAATCTGATATTTAAAGTATGACTTGAAACCTACATAAAAAATTTTAAAGAAACACAATGGGGTCAAGTTTGTCCTCCCATAACCAATCCCTGTAGCCATCAATCAACTTCTACTCTTTCTAAAGTTAATTAGCAATGTGGACTGGAATATTGCTGGGAGCTTGGCAATAGCTGTCAGAAATTGAAATGCATATTCTCTTTTACTCATAAATTCTACTTTAGGAATTTATTTTCCTGATATACTCACAAGTGTATATAGACAAATGGTGAGCTTATTCCCAGCAGCATAATTTGAAATAACAAAAACATGACTACCCCCTGTATGGATGAAGTCCTAGGACATTTGTCCAGGGAGGTATTGGCTAAGCCATCAGAGATTAACTTGACAGAACATTTTCTGGTTGGGGGTTCTTATTGTACATATGACCAAGTCAGGCTAGTTTGGGGTCAGAGAAGAGAGGGAGAACTGGCTTTGGGGAGGGTAGGATGACCAGCTATGCATTCTTGTGGGGAAATAAAGGGCATGAAAGATATGTATCTAGGGAAGGGGGTGGGTAGAGGGGACACTACCCACTGGCAGTTGGGAACAGTTTTAGGGTACTGCACTGGGTAGATCAATGTCATGAAAGTTGAATGGATTCTGAAGGCAAACATAGAAAATGACAGAAACAAAACTTGATCCTCTCCCCATTGTAACATGGGTGGCTTGAAGTACCCCTCTTGCAGTAGAGGACATTTCTCTGCAAAGTAAAGAAAGAGCCTCCCCTCTTCCCGACAGCACAGATGCCTGCATTTAGCACACATTGTTGGGAAGGCACATCCAGAGAAACTTCTTCCTTGCCTTTCTGCTGCACATAAATTTCTCTGGTTCTTGGCTCCAGACTCGAAATTTGATTTGCAGCTTTTGCCATGAAATGATTTGTTGTCTCGTGTAATTGTCCTAAATCCTTGTCTGGCTCTATTTTACCTGCCTGGTTTTGTTTTCTGCAAATCACTCTGAGCTCCCTCAGGCCTCTGAGACCTCTATCAGGTGTCAGACTGTTTCCATGGGCAGCAGCAAGACTCTGCAGTTAGCCCTTTGAGAAAAGAGACCTGTGGCCACAGATGCTTCCTGAGAGAGATGTCCTGGAAACCAGGGTCCTGAAGTGGGGAGCAAAAGGCCTCCACTTCCAATGCAGGGAGAGGCGTATGTCTGCATCCACATCAGGGCGTGATCAGTGGCATGCTCGTTCACATGTGTGCACACACATGCACTTACTGGCCAGTCAACCACAGACAGACCATGCAAGGAAACAGTGGTACTTCTTCCTCACTTGGATTGTAGCTATATATGTAAAGTTGAAGAATGGAATCCATTACCCCAGGAGTTTGCTCCCTCCCTTTCTCTACTTCCTCATCTTCTATGTGGATCAGAACCATTAAACTTTTATTGAAAGCCTACCATGGACATGGTATTCATTTTTAATACCTAGCTACATTTTAACATGAGGATTCCTAATAAAATGGGATTTTTAATTTTCCCTTTTTTAAATTAAACTCTTTATTCTTTTCAAGCTATTTAAGATAAGTCATGTAGTTCAAAATTCTACAGCCTAATAATTAAAGTTCCAAAAGTATTGCCTCAAAGTGATATCATAGAAAAAGCACTGAATTTGGAACCAAATGACCTAAGTTCAAATTCTGACTTTCCTTGCTGCCTGACTTGAGGCCAAGGACTTAGTCACTCTGGCCCTGGACTTCTTCCTTTGTAAATTTTATCTAAAACTTCCTGCCTACAAGAGAATGGATAAATTGCAGTATATTTACTATCTAGCACTAACAAAGAACTACCAACATATGCAGCAATAAGGATGAATGATACAGATACCATGAAATCAGATGCAGAAGACTATGTATGATTCTATTTATAAGAAGTTCAAGAGCTGGCAAACTAGTGGATGGCATTAGAAACTAGTGGATAGTGGTTATTACTGCAGGGGCAGTGACTAGGATGGCAATAGAGAAATTTCCAAGATGCTGGGAATGTTCCATATCCTGATCCCCACTGAGCTGTATCTGCTATACATTTTGCTCTGTGTCTGCCATACCTTGAATAAAAAAAATAAATTCATTGCTTTCAAGTACCCACTGCTATGAGAAGGACCAAATAAGAATAAAGATGCTTGTTGAAACATCAAACACATGTGAATTTTTGCTAAGTGATAATAGGCACTAGAAAGATGCTGGATGTTCAAGCAAGAAAGCCATATTGTTCTTTCTTTTAGACTAGAACTAACTTAACTAAAAACTGAGCACCTCTGGGAAGTTACACAATTTCTCTGGAAGGATATGATATATATTATGGTCTGTAATATTTCTGATGTTGTTATAATACTTAGCATTTGTTTTGGGGGCTTTTTTGTTTTTTGTTTTTTGGTACGAGGGATTGAACTCAGGGGTACTCGACCACTGAGCGACATTCCCAGCCCTATTTTGTATTTTATTTAGAGACAGGGTCTCACTGAGTTGCTTAGTGCCTCACCATTGCTGAGGCTTGCTTTGAACTTGTGATTCTCTTGTCTCAGCCTCCCAAAGTGCTGCGATTATAGGCATGCACCACTGTACCCAGCTATAACACTTAGCATTTGTTGAGTGCTCCCTGTATGCTGTATCACCTAATTGAATTTCATAGCAGTCAAAGTGGGTTTCTCCCTGAGGTCTCCAGGTCTTTAATCTTTTGACTGTCCTTGGACTGACTTTGGAAGTCTCTAGAACACCCAGGTTCCAACCCTCCTAGGTGCTGAGGCTCTGTGGTCCTCTGTTGCCTGTGCACCATCTGTTTCCTGGAGTTTGTAGTCCATAGGATTATGTCTGATAGTGTACACCATACAAGCAAGACTGTGTCCTCAGTGAGCAGGGACATAAATGTACTCCGGTCATGAATTGTGCCTAAGATGGGGCATGAAGCTACTGAAATTTTATAAGTTATTAATTTTACTCATAATATGCAGGACTTAGGAGATTTTCATTTTTCTTCTTTTTAAAATGGATCTTTCTGGCCTCAGGTATTCTAACCTCTTGCTCCCAAGACAGATTTTCCAACTGAGTCAAGTCTACTTCTCACTATGACCTGCCTGCAGCAGACAACTCCAGATGTCCTCTTTCTTCTCAAGATCATTGACAATCCCCCAAACCTATAAATCTAGCTCAAGTTGCACCTTTTTCTAGAGCCTTCTTTGAGAACCCAATCATCGTTAACCCTTCCCTTTTCCAAATCACTCAAGCAACAGCAGTGTGGCTCCAAAGTGTCACTTGGATAGTACCACTCTCCTCCAAGTCATCACAAGGTCCTCCTCCAAATCACTCCAAATGAACATAAAATCTAAACAAAACGATGATCTGCTATTCAAATGCAGCTTCAGGACACATGCCCCAACCTGTCCTCAACCTCCCTTAAACCCAGGCTACCAGAAATTCTGGAGCCTTTTAGCTCAGCAGAAAGTCTGGTCCATGCATTCAATTATATTCATCATAGCATTTGATCATATGTTGCTTTGTATTGTTCTCAATTATTTCTTGTCTTTAGGTCTGAATCTTCAGTGAGTCTGTAAATTCCCCAAGGTCAGAAATGGTGTCATTTTCATTTTATATGCCCCATGGCGTCTAGCAAAAATCCTCAGCACAACTGAGATAGCACTGCTTACTAAAAACTTCATAAATGCTCTGCTAAAAATACTATGCTTTGTAAACTTAGCAAATTAATTTTATTCATATTATTTGTTGTAGTAAGACTGATAACCATAATGAATAATTGTTGGTATAATTGCATTTGTTATTGATTTCTCCAGCTGTTAGGTGCAATTTATAAAAAGCCAATTGGACTTCAAACAGCACCGCGGTTATTTCCCAAGGTAACATTGTACTTTTTCATTACATTTTAAAAAATTGTACTCAGCACATTTTGTAGGCTGATAAAATAAACTGCTCAAAAATAATGCTGGCATCTGTAGCATGCTTATCAATAAACATGTTTTATTTCCAATCACCACCTACTCAGTTTAAGATTAATTTATTTCCCATTCTGTTCAAATAGCAACTGCAGTTTATTTACAAACTGGATAGTTAGTGTTTCCCATGGTGTAGAGGGCCACCCATGGGCTATGTGTGGACTGTCACACATCATAGCCTATTGAATAGGAGAATCTGGTGTCTGGGAATGACCAGTGGACATTTCTTCTGTTTGACTGCTTTGACTCACTGTGAGCCCTATTCAAGCTCTGCCAAAGGTCTCACACAACACCAGAGATGGAGTGATCTGCTGTAGCTGCACAGCCCCTCTGAGATGGGTGTGACCTGCCAAGATGCCAATCAACCTGCTGACTGCAAGACATCACAAAGCAAGACTCTGCCCTTGAAACCTTATTCCTGCCTTTGATGTACCCCTTTAAAGAAACCATGAGAGCCATTTTCTTGTTGTCTAGCTCCAGTTCCAGCATGGACTAGACCTATCAGGGGCTCGAGCTCTTGAAACTATCTGACTTTGTCTTTTGTTATTTACTAATTATTCTAGACTTTAATTTATCAGGTGGCTTACATACTCCCAAAGAACCCTCAAGGACACACTGGCCATTTCCCCATACCATGGTCTTCCTCCAGTTTACAGGTGTGGGCTTGGGATTAGCCTCCTACACAGCACAGGTACACAATTCTTTATCCAAATCCTTTAAGGCTGGATGAGTTTTAGAATTCTGAATTTTCTAGATTTTTTAAAGGTAGTATGATGCCTAAGCAATGGAAATACAATGCCTCACAGTGACTCAGGGCAGTCAACCAGAGGAAATGTCCAGAGAAATACAATCTTATAACAAAGATCTTATAACATATATCCCAGTCAGAGCTGGGGCAGTGCCCAGTAATAAAAATTATTAGTGGTTCTATTGTAAAATCTAGTGAGGTAATTTTAAGTAGCTTTATTCCTATTCAGGTCAAGCTCTGCTGCTAAATGAGGTTGGCATTGAACTTTCTGCTTTCAGAGCTTTTTGGATTTGGCAGTCATAGGTGAGGCCTGTTGGGCTCGTGATTATCTTCTACACTGAACATGGAGTAGGGCTGGCCTCCAGATTTGTCAGAGATTCCAAGTCCAGGCAACCCCCCCACCCCCACCGGATTACTCGTCTTTCATTCATTTGAGAAATACAGTTCAATACATTCATGTGGTCTTCCTGTGTGCTGGGTGCTGCTCTGGGTGCTGTGATAGATTTTAAGGAGAGCAAGATAATTCTCTACATTAGTCAGCTTGGGCTGACATAACAAACACCACAACCAGGTGACTTAAAAGGCATTAATTTTCTCACAGTTCTGGAGGGCGGAAGTCCATAATCAAGGTGACAGCAAGGTTGGTTTCTGGGGAGACCTGTCCTGTTGGCTTCTCTGCCTTCTTGCTGTCTTCACAGGGCCTTTTCATGCATGCAGACAGCAAGCAAGCTCTGGGGTCACTTCCTCTTCTTACAAGGATGCCTGCCCTACTGACCTCATTAAACCTCAGTTACCTCCCTAAAGGCCCCATCTCCAAGCATAGCAACATCGGGAGTTAGGGCTTCCACATGTGAGTTTCAGGAAGACAACTTAGTCCACAGCCGGCTCTTCCCATCAAATAGCTCCTAGCAGTGGATGTCACTGACCATAGCTGACCTATTGTCAGCCATGAGCTAGGTGCAAGCAGGGCAGCAGGGGGCTTCAGGACGTCTGACTATGAGTACATGACACTTGGATTCAGCTCCTGGTACAGGAAAGGTCAGAACTCCACAGGGGGCTGTGGGAGGGAGGAGCACTATAGGGATCCAGCTTGACATGACTGTAGCCATTTTGGTCATAACCTTCTTCTTGCACCCTCCCTGGCCCCTGCCCAGGTGACCCTGGCATATATTCCAGATCTAATAGGATAAACAATGCTGTTTTGATAATCAGCCCAGCATTTGGTGCTAGCCACTGACACTCAGTCTGACATGTTGGTAGCTTTTGAGAAAGGCCAGATACATTTGGTTGCCTAAGGACCACCTTTGTCTAGCTTAGCACATAAGTCTCTTTCTCCTGTCTTGGGGTACAGGGATCCTCTGGTCTTGGTGCTACCCAAGACACACTTCTGTCTGTAAGTCCCTAATAAATTGCACTTTGGGCAATCTTGGATTTGGACCCCTCTTTCTTTAGTCTTGTGGCACCATCTACCTATGGTGGCTGATTCTCATACACTGGGTTTTCCCAAAACAGGCAGCATGTCCTC
Organism: Xerus rutilus; assembly: GCA_028644305.1. NCBI lineage: Eukaryota > Metazoa > Chordata > Mammalia > Rodentia > Sciuridae > Xerus > Xerus rutilus. Next base: position 21,832,420 of record CM053412.1, on the reverse strand, counting down.
AAGTAACACTGAATAAAAACATCCATGGAGAAATGAATGCAAGGAAGAGGGACCTGTCTAGGGACCAGTCGCTGTCATCTCAGCTGGATACCATACTCAGAGAGTATTATATAAATGAGCTAAAAATGGCATCTGTCTATTGGCCTTGAGAGTTGAAACCCATTAGCTCACAAACCTGCTAGCACCAAATGTTTACACGTTCTATTATTTTAAAAACAACCCAAACAAGCAAATTTTGAGCCATTAGAGACCACCTGCTTTGCATGCCTGTGGGGCCTCACCCAATAGCTGTTACCTGTGGATAAGCTAGGGTTTTGCAGTTATGAAGCCCCAAGCTGCTGTGGTCCCTTCTAATCCAGAGAGACTCCCCACTGCAATGCTGAGTGACATCACCTAGGCATGTAATACCCTTCTCTAATCCCCATGTCCCCAGGAGCTCCCTGTCCTGCTCCCCTTCTGCTTGGTGGCTGCTTACCTCCATAAGCCTCTGGGTCAGCTCCTGCTGTGAGGGATGTCCCCCCTCAAGCTGCCTGCCCAAAGGAAGCCCAATTAAACTTGTGTGTGTTACTGCCACCTTGTGGTCATATCTTTCTCTTTGCTCAGCCCCAAGTCCTTCAACTCCTGCAGAGGCAAAGGAGGGAATTTTTTTCCTCAATGACCAGAGATGCCAAGAGGCAAACTCTCTAACCCTTCAACTCATGCTGTCCACCTCAACCTGGCTTACCTACTAGCTTGCTCTCACCTGAAAGCCCTAGAATTGATTTCAGCATCTAGAGGTATAATGAAAGCCAACAGCCACCAGCCTTGGATGAACAGTAAAAATGGAAATCTTTAAAATTCCTCCTACTCCCAGAGGGAAAGAGAATGTAAAGGCTTCACATGCCTTTAGGAGGCTTTCAACTCCTCTATCCAACGTTAGTGGCTACCAGAAACTAACAGACATTTCCTGTTCTGAGATGGGAGCTGCAGAAATTTCCAAGTCTTTCCGCATGTGATGACTTGCCTCTGGGCCCTACGGCCTGTTCGCGCCTGGCCAGCGCTGGCTCAGTCTCCTCACAGGCGTTCTCTGTATCCTGCCTCTCAGCCCTGGCCTTTCCCAGTTCAACTTTGCTTAGTTCCCTTGCACTTGGGTGATAAACAATCAGAATACAGTTTCAATAGTCACCCTTTCACTCTGGCCACTGACCCCTTCTTTTCATTCCACAGAACAAAAAGAAAAATTTTCTGAGGACTTGTTCTGGAAAAAGCCTTGTGCTGAAAGCTTGGCATTCCCAAAGTTGTCAAAGATTTGATTCCTGCTTTGAGGAGCTCAGTGTCTAGTAGGAAAGAAAAACACAAGAGTATGCAAAACCAATAAACCATTCAGGCTAGCTTTAACTGTGTGCTGGAGGTCAAGTCATAAGTTATAGTAGCTTCTATAGTTTTGCTATGTCCTATTAAATTCATAATAATAAAGCTCTAAATTAAAAGTATGGGTTTATTTTTCTTCTTCTCTTTCTTCTTTTCAATTTACTCCATGCAACTTTTTTTTTTCTTCCCACACCCTGCTCCACATCTTAATGACTAATGATAAAATTAGTTAAAGTGCACTGGTCCTTTTCCTGTGTTTTCCCCATTCCTAGGTTATAGGAAAGGTCTCAATTAAAAGGTCATTGTCAGGAAAATATAAAAAAGAGGCTAGATATGATGGAAACTAGATGCATGGACAATCAAACAATGAATTCTGATCAATCTTGTTTCCTTAGATTTACAGGTCCAGGTTGCTCAACTGAGATACCATGCTCACAACCCATGTTCCAGAATTTGTAGCAAAACAAAAAAGAGACAGAGGCAAAATGGCTGATCCTCTAAGCTGCCGGCTTTATTTATACCAATAGGTTACATTAGCTTACAAAGTTAGGATGTTTTTGTTTATGATTAGATATGTGCTCAGCCAAGCATGCATTAGTTATCTTAACAGTTCCTGGGAGAAACTGCAGAATGTTCCAACTGTGGGAAACAAGACGCCTATTCCCCAGGAGTTCGTTCACCAGAAAAACTCGCTGTCTTGTATTTTTCCACAATCAGAATCCTTACAAGAACTGGATGTATCTTGAGTGTTATTGTTTGGATATGAGGTTCCCCTCAAAGCTCCTGTTAATGAAGGAACATTCAGATGTGAAGTGATTGGATTATGAAAGCTGTGACCTAATTAGTCCATCCTAGTTTGAATGGACTGACTGGGTGGTAACTGTAGGCAGGTGGGGTATGGCAGGAGAAAGTGGATCACTGGGATGTGCCCTGGAAGGACGCATCTTCCCTGTGGTTCCTCCCACCCAGCCAAAACACAATTCCTTGCTGCCATGAGAGGAGCAGTTTCCTTTCACTATGCCCTTCTCCCATGATGTGCTGGCTCATCTTGGGCCTAGAGCAATGGACTGACTCTCTATGGACTGAAACTTCTGAAACTATGAGCCCAAATAAACTTTTTCTCCTCTAAGTTGATCTTGTCAGGTATTTTGTTCACAATGTTGCAAAAGCTAACCAAAACTTCAGGATTAATAAAACCTAGGGACCCACCACCTGAGACTGAGATAATATTTCCACCAAAAATGCTATAAACCTCTCTGTGGCACCAGACAAGATTATCACAGGCATTAGCCTCCTGTCTTCCATCATGCCAGCTTACTGGTAATAACATCCTTTTCTTCTCCCATCATTCTGTCTCAGGTTATTGGCTCTCTTGAGCAACAGCAGAAATGGAGCCTTTGTGGTTACACTATGCCCTTCTCCCCTCTGCCTACCTGATTCCAGTGCTATTGGGATACATAGTCCCTTATTGGGTGCCTGGGTCCACCTCAAGCACATGCACCTGCATTACTCTGCTTTATTGCCTCAGGGCTTTCTCACCTGCTTTCTTCACCTCTCTACTTGTTGTTGGTGGTGGGGCCAATATCCCTGGGGACAACCCTCAAAGAAAGGGGGGTGGGAAGAATAAATGCCTAGCCTCTACCCTTTTATGCACTACAAATCTGAGAGGCTTTTCCCACCATCCGTCATAAGGTCCTCCAGTGGAATGAGACCCAGCTACTTGCAGGGTGACCACTCTATAATACACCCTTGTACTGGTCTCCCCCTCCCTATCCTTATGCATTTCTTGGATCACTAACCAAATAACCTAGCTACACCCATGACCTCATCTTAGGCTCTGCTTGTGGGAGAAGCAAATCTAAGATGGTTTCTCATCTATAAAGTGAAGGGTTTGGACTGGACATCCTCTTAGAACCCTTTCAGTTCTAAATGCATCTTATTTTTTAGGTGAGAAAAGTGAACCCAAGGCTGGAGGTGGTGACTCAGTGGTAAAGTGATTGTCTAGAATGTGCAAAACTCTGGGTTCAATTCCCAGCACTGAAAAAAAAAGTGAATGCAACCCAAAGTCACACACAGCTGATCAATGTCACTTGGAGCCAGAACCCAGACTGAAACTGTCTTGTTACATCAGTTTTCCCAGAACTATATCCTCAAAGTAGTTTCAAATAAAGGTCCCACATCACATTGCTTGGAAGCATAAAGCTAATAACACTCAGCCTCTATTCAAAACACATAAATTAGAACTTTGTAGAAAAGAATTGACATTTGGAGGCAGTTTAGCCTCTCAGAGCCCTTGTCAAGGCGACACCTTCACAAGCAGAATAAATGGAATCACATCTTTTATTGTTCCCTGCACTAAGTGTGATAAAGCACCCTTTTCCAGTTATCTCAGAGGCTTCTCTCTAGAGTAAGTTACTGTTTTTATTAGGTAAAACTCTCATCCATATTCTAAGAGGCTGTTTGCTCTGTTTATACACAGTAATCAAAGTATCAGAAGGCTGGCTTAGAGAAGAAAACTATTCATGCCATGTGCAATTTTTGGAATGCCAATGCATTAGTATACCTGGTGTATTTGTACCAAAATACTAGGTTAACAAACATAAAGGTATAGATAGACTACAAAGCAATGGAAATGGAGTGAAAATAGCCTCATGCTAACAGCTTATACAGTGAGTCTCAAAAGGCACATTGGGCCAGGCACAGTGGCATGTGACTGTAATCCCAGCTATTCAGAAAGTGGATAGATCACAGCAGGAAGATCACAAGTTGAAGGCCAGCCTGAACAATCTAGCAAGACCCTGTCTCAGAAAATTAAAAATTAGAAAAGGATAGGGGATGTATCTCAGTGGTAGAGCACCCTAGGTTCAATCCTCAGAACTTGGGGGGGGGCATATTGGTTTATTGAGAACACTTTGATACCAAATTAAATTTTGGTAAGAGAAGTCAATGATATTATTTTTGTTTTTGTTTTGCAGTGCTGAGGATTGAACCCATGGGTGGGTGTTCTACCACCTAGCTACATCCTTGGCCAAGATAGCTCAATGATACGTGATGGAAAAAGTGATGAACCAAGATGTTGACATAAAATTATGATTCTGTTTTAAAGGAAGTAATAAAATAGTTTATTTTGAGCCAAGTATGAGTGACTATGGCCATGAGTGACCATGGATTCAAGTTACCCTGAAAGACATGTTCTACTGCAGCAGAGTTTACATAAAGTTTATAGTCACCAAACAAAAGAAAGCCATAAATCAATATACTTATCAAATGCACTGGTGGAAGCATCAGGTAGGTGGGCTACATCAAGGTGGGGAAATCTCTTCTGTGGGTTTCAGATGTCATCTCATCTTAGCTTTGGGGTTGGTGGAGGCTGGCAATCTGCTAAACTTAGGGATACATTCCAAGAGGTTTACCTAACAGTCAGAACAATGTTAGGTCAGATGCAGAGGCTGAAGGTAAATGGCTATTTAAAGGACTAAGATGTTGATCTACAACATTCAACCTCTCCACAATCAGATGCTCTCATCAGCAGTGTCAGTCTGCAAGATCTTTAATACAGATGCATCTTCTCCAGAGAACTTCAGTTCACAAAGAGACTGGGCATTTCTTTGGCTTATTTTATTTGTAAAATAAAAAAACACTGAATAAAATATTTATGATGGGGTTTTAAGCTCTAAAGTTCACAATGTTATACCCAATCAGAGAGAATCAACAAACTCATAGATTCATTTGTTAAAGGTTTATTTTTAACCAGCAGGACTGCAAAGCCAATTTGAAATTGTAGCCACCAACTTGGGACTTGGTCAAAGTTACAGATTATAAAGCAAGAAAATCACAAGTTAGGCATTATGACGTTTTTTTTCTTCTAGCCAATGCAAGCAGGCTAACAGTACAGAAGCAGATGTTGCAGTTAGCTTAACCCACCCTATGTTCCATCTGGAATTATTTTTCTAACTGAAACTTAGGTCAAGATGACCGCGACTCTTTGTAAAAATAGAGTATGTTGATGTTAGGGACCTCCCAGTATGTGGGCTAAAGTTAAGGTGGCTGACAGCCCAGACAAAATGGAGTTTCTTAAGCTAAGAGTTACCACAACAATTCATCACTTTGGCCCGTACTACCTATCATGGCTGTGGCATGCTTGGTGCCTGGGAATGTTTCTGTGTAAAGGTGCAGGATGCCTAGCTGCTGTGGTAATGCCCTCCATGAAGAGGCTCTGCGCTAGAGTTTTATCAGCCTCCACCTTGGCACATAGCTCCTGGGAATAAAGGAATGTTCTTGCTAGACAACCACAATATTTCACCAGTTCTTCTGTTCTTGAACCTGCACACCTAGCAGTAATGTTAAACAATGGATTTTCTTAAGAGCTACACAAATCTAACATTACACATTGCAGCTATAGAATGCAGCTGTGGAAAAGTGGAATAATGTTGCTAGCCTTGTAACTTTCTGAGAACAAAGAATGATGCTCATACAGTCTTTAACCTGATGATGAAATATATATAAATAAAGATTGCTGGCATAACTCTTTAGACCTGCTTCTCCATCAAAGAGCAGTGCTCCACCTGACCCCAGCTTTATCTTCAAAAACATGTATGTGTGTGAGTCTTTATTTTTATTTCCCCTTCCTTCCCTCATTGGAACCTGCTAGTTTGGCTACACTGGTTAACAGCAGGTTGCCATGGGAGGTGATCAAGTTCCCCTTCTGTTCTATAGGCAGGCCTGACTAAGGTCTTGGGTCCCAGGACCTTATCTTTATCCTGATGACTGTGCAGGAGTTGGTCTAAAACTCCGGGGAGTTTGAGTGATGGTTGCTGCTGTGGAGGTGCTGGTCCCCCTGGTGAAGGAGATCCTAAATCTGTCTGGTGGTGCTATCTCATTGGATTTAAAGGGCACCACACACTCCAGCATAAGCAGCCTGCCATACTGGTAGATCAAAGTATGGTTGTTGCTTCTCAGTCAGGGAACCAAAATGTAGTGGGAAGCAGACTGGTTGGGAAGCACCAAGCAACACTTGGAGAGTGAGAGAACTTAGGTTTATTATGTAGTGAGCTCGGAGGAGTCTCTACTCCAAAGTCTGAGCACCAATCAACAGTTCCTTAGAACATTTATAGGCTATTTGGCATCATCTTAGATTGTCCTGTTATTGGGGAGTTTAAAAGAATTTCTTATCTAGTGAAGCAGAAGCAATAAGAGGAAATGGCTCTTTTCACAGCCATCTGTTAAATTTCTAGCTTCTGGTGCCTGAAAGCCTTGCTTAGAGGTATTTATTTACATTTCAAAAAAGATGAAGTCCAAACTCTTAGAGAAATTTATTTACATCCCAAAAAGTTAGAGTAAGAACCCATAGTTAATTAGGTTTTCTGAAGAAAGGCTCTTAGGAGAGGAAATGACCTTTTCTCCAGGCAGTTGTTTCTCAAGATAATGTTCTTGTAATTTCCTTTTACAACCAGGTCTGGTTTTGCCATCTCATAAGAAGACCATAGAGCAAGCTTCAAATCTACCTCCTCCAGGATCAGGCTTAGGGGATAAAAAAGAAGGTTGGTTTAAGGGGACTGGAGGTAAGGTAAACCAAAGTAATCAGTGGTTGGTACTTGCATATTCAAACTTTATGGCTCTTCATAGGAAGCATGTTTAGAAAATGGCAGGGGTAGCATGCTCTCAGGGTAGAATTTTTGGCCTTCTAACATCAAAAGATCATCATTGGACGCATGTGCAAGCCTAAGTGAAGGGTCAGTGGTTTCAGCCAGTTTGAGCTGTACAAAAGTGACCAACTAAAAGCAAGTGAAGGGAGTTAAGTCTAGAAGATTTTTTTTCAGGTTTTTCCTTTGTTTCACTCTGCCTCAGTTTCCCCAGCTATAAAATGGGTTTGATAATAATAGTCTTCCCCTCAAAAGATTAAATGAGTAAATATACACAAAGCAGTAGGATTGTGGCTAGTACTTGGTAAGCCCTGTCCTGTAGTTCCTGTTATCCACTGGGGATATATTCTTAGACACCCAGCATATGCCTGAAATCACAGATAGTAACGAACCCTATGTATACTATATTCTTTAATTTATAAATTAGGCACAAAACAACTATTTAACAGCAATAATTCATAATAAAAATAGAATATAACAATATTCTGTAGTAAAAGTTATGTGAATATGGTCTTTCAATGTATCTTATTGTACTTTTACTTTTACTTACTTAAAAGAAACACCTTGTTGATGTAAAATAATGACTCTGCTTTAATAGAAATAAGAAAATAGTTTATTCTGAACCAAATATTCCACCAAAGGCCCAGAAACACAGTTACAAGTTGTCCTACAAAAGTTTTCCAAAGAAAAAGAAATTGTAATGATCTTTATAGGCAGAGAACAAAGGTAAACCTAAATCAACACAGTGAATATACTGGTGAGGGCATTACATTTGTGGGTTGGAATAAAGTGGGGAAATTCTGACCTTTGGACTGAGATGGCATCTTACTGCATTCTTAGCAAGAAGATTGATCAAGTCAGGGGTCTGATCTTTGTCAAGCTATGGATGGTTAACCAAGTCTAACGTACATCCCAGAAAGTTTACCTAGTAGTCAAAAGAATTATAGGTCAGATACAATAGGTCAGAAGTAATGGCTTGTTTTCTAAAAGCCCAAAGTAGCCCTTATCTCATAGGCTTTTCAGTGCCTCCTTTTTTAAAAATATATATATTTTAGTTGTCAATGGGCCTTTATTTTATTTATTTAAATGCAGTGCTGAGAATCGAACTCAGTGCTTCACACATGCTAGGTAAGCACTCTACCACTGAGCCACAACCCCAGTCCCTCAGTGCTTCCTTTTTTTTTTTTTTTTTGGTACTGGAGATTGAACTCAGGGGCACTTGACCACTGAGCCACATCCCCAGCCCTATTTTGTGTTTTATGTAGAGACAGGATCTCACTGAGTTGCTTAGTGCCTCGCTGTTGCTAAGGCTGGCTTTGAACTCGTGATTTTCCTGTCTCAGCCTCCCTAAGTGCTGGGATTACAGTCAGTGCCTCCTTTTAAGAAGCACCATTTGGTGCTTATAATTCCATTGTAACATAGTTTTTTGGGGAATACTTAATTTTATAACTTTCTGGCATATTCAAATTGCCAGCATCACTAATGCTGCATTTTGGGATCATTACTACATACAACAACAATGTGTTCTCTCTCACAGTTTCTGTGGATGAGAAATCAGGAACAGTTTGACTGAGGGGTTTTTCATAATCTCTCATGAAATTGCAGTCAAGGTGTCAGCCAGGGATGCCCACCTAGTGCAAGAACCCAAAGGATATTCTTCCAGTATCACTCATGCATGTGGCGTTAAGACCTCTAGGGGAAGGCCACAGTGTCTCCCCAGTGGTCCTCTCTGGAGGGCTTCTTGAGCATCCTAGGCTTACCAGCATAAGTAGCTGACTGACTTTCCTCAGAGGGAATAATCCACAAGACTAAGACAGAAGCTACTGTATCTTTTATGACCTAGACTTGGAAGTTATATCCTGTCACTTCTGTGGTATTCTGCAGCATTCACTGGCCAGCCATTACCCAGTATGGTAGGATGTGAATTCAGAAGTCGTACACCCAGTTATTGCCATCACTTCCTAACTGACATCACTGTTTATCATTATAAACACTGGTATTATCCTCAACATAGCAGACTGTTTCATTCCTTTGCTGAAAGCCCTCTAACAGCTTCCTAGAACCAGAGAAAAGCCAGCCTTCACAATGGCTCCAAGGCCTTACATCATCTGGTCCCCACCACCTTTCTGATTTCCTGCCGTTCTCTCTTCACTCTACTCTAGCACAAATACTATGCCTCAAATGCACTAAGTAGGCTTCAGCCTGAGGACCATGGCACTGGCTCTTTCCTCTTTGTTCTGCCTGAGATGTTTTTCCATGGCTGGTTCATTTGTATCTCTTTTTAAAAGTCAGCTGCTCAGATGGGCCTTTTCTGGCCATCACATAAAATAAAACAGCATGTCTGTCATTTCCTGCTTTATACCACTTAAGGCTTATTTCTGGTTTTCTTCCACTAGTACTTTTAGAGTCCTAGACCAGAGGCCCAACTCTGGGTGGGGCTTCCCAACAAATTAAATCCAGCCACTTGCCCCCAAAACCAAATGTAAAAAGTAATAGTGAGAAGCAGGAAAGGAACTTTAATCAATATGGACATATTGGAAAGGCAAGTGAGATCAAGCATTTCAGCCCTGTCTTTAGAGATACTAACATGAGCTTTAAGTTTTTACATAGACAAATAATTGGGGCAGGAGGGTGGGAGGTATGCATAATTAAGCAGTCTTACTCAATCTTCGGTCACATTGATCATTATCTCAGTTCTGGATCTGTAAGGTGGCTCCAGAGAAGTTCTTATTATTAGAAGAGGCAATCTCAATTTGCTTCACAGGATGTTTACCTATCAGACCTGTGATCCTGAAACAGGGGCAATTCAGTTCCTATGATACAAATGTTCCTGCTTAGGGGTGGATGTTCTGCCTGTAAGGTTCCACTGTTCCCGGAAGGTATGGGGTAATGACTGAAGACTTCCAGATGCCATTCTAGGGTTCTGGAACAGGAATTTTAAAAGTTGAAAGTTGAATGTCCCTGAAAATATTGAAAACATCTTACTCTTACCTTGGAATCTTCAACATTGAAGGTGGCAGTTTATCAACTTTGGATGAATACTCCTTAAATGACTAAAATGCTTATCTACAAAGCTGAGCAGGAATCTGACCAAGGTTTAAGGTTATAAAGGTGACAGATACAAAAGACAGAGATACCAAGCATTTTTCCTGCTTTATTTAATTGGGTATCTGTAGGCCCAAGTTAAAGAGTCAGTGGTTTTTAGCAGACACAACCTCTCTAATTTCCTGTTAGAATAGAATGTAAGTTCGATAAGAGCAAGGGACTTACTATGTTTTTGTTGAAGCCTCAATATCTAGAATGGTGCCTGGCACATAAAAGACACTCAGTAAATATTTGCTGAATGACTGAATATGTGGGTTAATACAAGTGGTTGTTAGGCACAGTTCCGCCAGCAAAAATGTCCTGTTAACACTGAATTATGTATACAAAAAAGAATGGAGAGAAAAGAAAATGGGCATATTGATAGGTAGATGTCAGAAAATGTAGCTTTTAATAAATGAATAAAGAAGGGATAATATAAAAGAACAAAGAAAGAGATGATACCAAAAGTTTGGCTGTTGTCCCTGGTGCTGAACCAAATAACAAGGACAAGGTTTCTGAGACAAAGAGAAAAGAAATTTTTTAAAAATATCTTTATTTTGTTTTTATTTATTTTTATGTGGTGCTGAGGATTGACCCCAGTGCCTCACGCATGCAAGGCAAGCACTCTACCACTGAGCCACAATCCCAGCCCGGGAAAAGAAATTTTATTGATTTGCTAACAAACGAGAAAAGCAGCAGACTAAGGTCTCAAAGATGGTTGTCCTGCTTACGAGGGGAAATAAAAGGCTTTTTAAAGGGAAATTCAGGGACTAGGCTCCAAGTATAATTATCAGTGGATATGATTAATGTCCAGATGGTGGCCTTGGGAAAGCCATTGCTCAGACTTGTTGGCACCAGATCCCAGGTCTGAACTCCTTCATTTTTGTGGTCCATGAGTTGAAGGACATGATAATTTGGCCTACTACAGGAACAATGTTAATCTTATTCCCTCACAGAGAAGAAGGGAAGGAAGAAAACGAAGAAAAATATATGGGTTTTTAAATAAGCCATCAGTGGTCAAGCATCAAGATTCAGACTCAAGGTATGAAATGGACTCCTGTTACAGGGAGGCATGGGGGGCGAGTAAGGAGAAAAACTGCGATATGAAGTTGGCCATTCAGATTCTTAAACTCCAAAAAAGGAACAAGTTTATTTGAAGGAAGAAATTGTATATAGTAAATTACACAAATTCAGATAATAACATTAAAAGACTGAGAAAAGATGCACCGATGTTTTAAAAACTATGGTGGAAGCTTATCAGGGCATGCCCTCCGCCAGGGATGAATGTTTCGGGGTAGCACTTGATGGGTGGTCAGGATCTCCTGGATTTTGTCCTCGAAAATCTTGCTTTCTGCCATCCCTGCTTCAAACTCTCGGCGTTGCTCTTCCTTCTCTGCTTCACGGGCTTGCTGCTGATAAGCTATTTGCATCTGAAGTTGCTTCCTATACTCCTGGGCTAAACCATGGCGTCTAAAGTATTAGAAATGCCAAAGTACAAAGTTGTAAAAGTAATAAGCATTGGATTTAGAGCACTTTAAATAAAATTTGATCTGTGAAGCCAAATCATGATTCCCATTAAAATCAGGAAAGTTTCCTTTATATCTGAAAATTTTCACAATAAAATGTATGGAAAAAAAATTAGGGTGAGTGGGACAGAAATAGATGATATAAGAAACAATGGGTTTCTTATGCAATAATCCTTAAAATAATCTTAGGACAAATATGATTTCAGAGAAGGAATGCTTCTTCATTTTTCAAAGTATTTACTACCTAGTAGAAGACGTCCTTAGTTTCCATCCCATTCCTTACTCTTCTCCAAGGAAGAAGTAACTTATCTATCAGTAAAATTGGAGAGAAAATGGCATGCCACTTGGGCTTTTCCCTTGTCCTCTCAGAAACTGGACTGCTTGTTTTCTGTTTTGCTCCAGATCCATGCAGGGGAGACCTGCAGTGGTCTGGCATTACTGAGGACTGGGTAGATAAGTTAGCCTCATTCTGTTTAGTATTAGCTAGATAATTTCTTGCATATATAAGCCACATTTTTAACATATGACACACCTTAAAATGCATAGTGTGTTTTTCTTGTGTTAGAAACTGCAACAAAATTTATCATCCTAATTATTAAGTGTATGGTTCAGAAGTTAAGAATATTCACATTGTTGTAAAAGAGAGCTCCACAACTTTTCCATCTTGTACAACAACTTCCCTTCCCCACCTCCCCTCTGCCCCAAGTAATTATCATTCTGTTTCCATGAAAAAAAATATATTTTGAACACAGGGTTACATCCCCAGTCCTTTTTATTTTTATTTTTTTGAGACAAGATCTCTCCAAGTTGCCCAGGCTGGCCTCTAACTTGCAATTCTCCTGCCTTAGCCTCCCCAGTAGCTGGGATTATAGGCATGCATCACAGTGCCTATTTAAAAAAATTATTTCCAATTTACTTTATTTTCTAATATGTCCATTCAGGTTTATAACCAATGTGTATAATCAGAATGTAAATAATGGCAATGGAATTTAATTGCACCAAGACAGCTGGTGCCTATTTTTATATGAAATTTTGTTAACTGTTTTGAGCTTCTAGAAGGAAAAAGGTAACTCTAACATAAAATAATGTCAATAATGCATGAATTATGGCACATTTTCTCTCTCTCTGTTAAAAACCTGGATTGGGGGAAACAAATGATAATAAAAAATGCAAAATCATACCTTGCAAAATTCTCCTTTTCTTCACAGTTAAGTTCTTTAAGACCTTTATTTATACGTTCCTGTTCCATAGCATATTCTTCCTGTTCTTTGGCTCTTCTTTGTACTGAGAAAGGCAAAAGACCTTATTTGCTAAATGACTTTTTCAAACAAAACCTGCTGGCATCTTTCTGGGCACCAAAGTCATACTATCTTTAGAACTTAGAATCATTGGGCTTACTCTTGGATCAGGAAGGAAGAAGTAGTTTTCTTCAGAGAGTAAATAGGCCTAGGCTCTTAGGTACCATTATCTACATGGACTTCCTCTTAACTATTTTTCATGGAAATTTATAAGTAGCCTTTTAGATACCAGATTACCAATGTTAAAACGTGCCTCACTTCACTCCTCTTGAGGACAAATAGTTTCATGCTGTTTATGTTAATAAAAGAGCTTATTATAAAATAAATATTTTTTAAAAAGTATATAAAGCTCTTATAAATTATTTTTAAAAACTTAGGCATCACAATGGAAAAAAAGACAAAAGAAACAAAGAGAGTTTACAAATGAATAAATACAACCAGTCACATGATCCTACTTTGTGAGAAAAAACTCTACATATAGTAAAAATACTAGAAGGAAACACTCAAAAGTTGTGAGCAGTTATGAATTCCTGGGTGGTGGAATTATGGTAGATTTTATTTCCTTCTTCATAAATTGTCTCAAGTATTTAAATTTTCCATGTGTTCTCAATAATTCCAACATTTATTACTGATGAATATAAAAACATTTTTAGTTTATAAGCTTTGTTATCATTTTCTTTACTTTTATTTTTGGTGGTGTGGGAATAGACCTCAGGGCCTCAAGGATGCTAGGCAAGTACCTTACCCTAAGCTACATCCACAGCCCTTTTATTTTCTGAAAATTTCATCTAATATTGGGTTAACAAGTTTTGACTGCTATTATAATTCTCAGAGTAGAGAATTAATCAATGGAACTGGGATGAACTTTCTCTTGCAAAGACCACTTGTGTGAAATTTAATGACACCCCAAAGGTAAATATGTCCATATATTGCTTCTCTGGCAAGTAGTAGAAATCTGAAGGTGTTGATTTACCCTCTCTATGAACATTACCCTGTGTCTAAGCCTTATTTGAAGCTGAGGGAATATAATGGTGTTGTGTAGTGTGCTATAAGAGACACATTGTGGCAACAAGATTATTGGTAGCCATAAGGCCACTTAAGCATCTCACAGGGTTGACACTATATGCAGGGATAAGATCAACTAAGCACAGATAAAACTGTCAAACAACCCTTAAAACAAAGCTTACCCTTAAAGAATAATTTAAACTTAATTTATGAAAGAAAAATCTAGTTATTGATATGGACTGAATGCAGGTATAAAAAAGGATTAGCATTCCCCAAACCTAGAGAATAGTATCTAGACAGAGACCCTGTTGGTCAGTGGGTCACCTGAGATGTGAACAAGCCACAGTGAAAATCCTGGGAAGAGGAGTCATTTCTCTGAAACAAGAGAGGCTCTCAAGGAATGAGACATTTGAGCTGGCCTTGAAGAACATCTAGGAATTGTCAAGATCAAGAGCATCATAGGCAGAAAAAACTACCTAAACAAAGACATGGAGGTATGGAAACACCTTCAGAAAGAAAAGAGGAACAAATAAAAGGGAGGGGGAGGTGTGTCTGTGGCCCTCACTCTTCTGTCCTTCACAATTTTTTTTTTTTGGTACCGGGGATTGAACTCAGGGGCACTCGACCACTGAGCCACATCCCCAGCCCTATTTTGTGTTTTATGTAAAGACAGGGTCTCACTGAGTTGCTTAGCGCCTCGCCATTGCTGAGGCTGGCTTTGAACTCGCAATTCTCCTGTCTCAGCCTCCCTAAGTGCTGGGATTACAGGCTTGAGCCACCGCACCCAGCTTGTCCTTTACAATTATTAAGGCACACGGTATTCAAATAACACGCTGCTCCTTTAACCTCAACAACATCTCCCCTGGGACAGCTCATAATCTGCTGGGATATGAAATTATTCACATTTATGTCTCCTGTATTGAATTAAGTAAGACTTACAAAAGCAGGAACCAACTTTATTATGCACCGCTCATGGTGCTTCACCCATACCTACTTAAATATTTTGGTTGTTACTTAAACTGAAGTAAGGGTACAAGATAAAATTGTAATTTAGTTCCTTACGCTTTTCTTGAACTTGGAGTTTTCTTGTACACATGACCTCATTCAGGAGTTGTTTCCTCGCCTCCTTTTCAAGCCTCAGCTCCTTGTCCTTCTCAGCCATCTTCTTTTCCTTCTCTTCTTCTAATAACCTATCCAATTCTTTCTCCTGAGCTTTTTCTTCCTCACGTCGCTGTGCCAAATATTTATGATATATCTTCTGTTCTTTTGCCATATCTTCCTATATAACATAAAAATCAATTCATTTATTAGAATTTTAGATGTGAAAAATATATTAACAATAAGTTTAAAAACAATCTTTTAAATCCATAATCCCAACCCTTCAGTGCTACATACTGAAATATTCACAGATGAACTACTGTGTCTTGAGTTTACTTCAAAATACTCAGGAGTGCTGGTGGGTATAGACAGAATAAGAACAGCCATTAGCTGATATTTGTTGGAGCTTGGTGATAGACACAGGGGGGTTCATTGTAATGTACTTTGCATTTGTCTGAAATGCGTGATAGTACATTTTTTAAAAAAATATTTTTAGTTGTTGATAGACCTTTATTTTATTCATTTATTTATATGTGGTGCTTAGATTCAAACCCAGTGCCTCATACATGCTAGGCAAGCACTCTACCACTGAGCCACAACCCAGGTCTTGATAGTACATTTTGAATGCGTTGATTCAAATATTTTCTCAAAGTGTTTCTCAAAGAAGTTGCTGAATCATTTTCAATAAGACAACTTTATTTTCATTTATTACAATTAGGTTAATGAAATATTAACCAGATAAAATAATTCACTATAATATAATACTGTCTTGCTGACTAGTAATCACATAACTTTGTAATAGCAATTCTCAATTTTGGAATCACCTGGAGAAACTAAAAAGAGTATTGAGGAGGGGTTGGGGATATAACACAGTGGTAAAGTGCTTGTCTAGTATACATAAGGCCCAGGTTCTATCATTACCACTGGCACTAAATAAATAAATAAATAATAAAGTATTGAAGGATAAGTCTCACTCCTAGAGATTCCTGTTTAATGGATATCTTGTAACTTCCCCAGGTGATTGTAATGTGCATCTAAGGTTGAGAACTGTTGCTTTTCATGAAGCCATTTTTAGTTAGCTACTGCCATGTAGCACTGATAACCCAATAGCAATGAGTTTCATCTAATACCTAGGTTATAGTTATTATTAAATATAGTTTCTTATTAAAATGAACCAATTATTCTTGGGGGACTGATTCTAGGACTAGGCAGAAATTGAGCAACATGAACCTAGATATTCTATTGTGTCATAAGCAAGGAAACTATCACAGACTACTGGGTAATCTCAAGAGTATGGCAGCCAATTTAAAGGGACTCCTAACCAGTAAAGGAGGAATCGAGCATCAAAACAGAAGAATGGGGCTGGAGTTATAGCTCAATTGGTAGAGTGCTTGTCTCACATGCACAAGGTCCTGGGTTCAATCCCAGCACCACACATACACACACACACACACACACACACACACACAACTCCAGAAGAATGACCTAAGCGATCCACTAAAAAATGTTTAAAACTAATAAATTTAGCAATGCTACAAGATACAAGATCAATATATAAAAGTCCAATGTGTTTCTATTCTGTAGCAATAATCTGAAAATGAAATTAAGAATTTCATTTACAATAAGAGTTTTATGCTGAGGAATAAATTTAACAAAAGAAATATGAAAAATCTGTTCTTAAAACTAAGAAACATTGAAAGAAATTAGAGAAGAGTTTAAAAAAAAGTGAAAGACTGGAGAAAAGACAGCCTGTTCAACAAATGGTGCTGGGAAAACTGGAAATCCATATGCAGCAAATTGAAACTAAACCCCTATCTCTCACCATGCACAAAATTCAACTCAAAGCGGATCAAGGACCTGGGAATCAGACCAGAGACCCAACGCCTAACAGAAGAAAAAATAGGCCCAAATCTTCATCATGTCGGATTAGGACCTTACTTCCTTAACAAGACTCCTATAGCATGAGAAGTAAAATCAAGAATCAACAAATGGGATGGATTCAAACTAAAAAGCTTCTTCTCAGCAAAAGAAATAATCAATGAAGTGAACAGAGAGCTGACATTCTGGGAACAAATCTTTGCCACATACACATCCGATAGAGCACTAATCTCCAGGATATATAAAGAACTCAAAAAGCTTAACACCAAAAAAACTAACAACTCAATCAATAAATGGGCCAAAAAGATGAACAGAAACTTCACAGAAGAAGATATACAATCCATCAACAGACATATGAAAAAATGTTCAGCATCTCTAGCAATCAGAGCAATGCAAGTCAAAACTACCCTAAGATTTCATCTCA
>CM053412.1:21765252-21814615 GCA_028644305.1 Xerus rutilus | reverse complement strand
AGGTATCCATTAAACAGGAATCTCTAGGAGTGAGACTTATCCCTCAATACTTTATTATTTATTTATGTATTTATTGTTTTGGCACCAGAACAGCCAAAACAATTAGAAAAATAACAAAACTGGAGGATTCATATTTCCTGATTTCAAACTTACTACAAAGCTACAGTAATTAAGACATATAGATATGTGAGACTGGCATAAGGATAGACATATAGAATGACAGAATAGAACTGCAAGTTCATCCAGAAATAAAACTTTACTGTAGCTGGGCACAGTGGCGCAAACCTAGTGGCGCACGCCTGTAATCCCAGCACTTAGGGAGGCTGAGACAGGAGAATCGTGAATTCAAAGCCAGCCTCAGCAATGGCGAGGTGCTAAGCAACTCAGTGAGATCCTGTCTCTACATAAAACACACACACACAAAAAAAAAAAGAACTTTACTGTAATT
This sequence comes from Xerus rutilus, assembly GCA_028644305.1. Taxonomy (NCBI): domain Eukaryota; kingdom Metazoa; phylum Chordata; class Mammalia; order Rodentia; family Sciuridae; genus Xerus; species Xerus rutilus. Next base: position 21,814,167 of record CM053412.1, on the reverse strand, counting down.
GATTTTTGACCAAGGATGCTGAAGCAATTTAACAGGGGAAAAACAGTCTCTTCAACAAATGGTTCTAGGCTACGACAACTGGATAGCCCATGAAAAATAATTAAGTTAGAATCTTACTTCTCATAATATACAACATTTAATTCAAAATAGATCAAAGACCTAAATGTAAAAGCTAAGACTACAAAACCTTAAGAAGAAAAAAAAGGAGTATATCTTCATGACACTTAGAAGGCAACAGGGTTGTAGGCACCATACAAAATCACAAGAAGCAAAAGACAATGGAAATAAATTGGACTTCATCAAATTCAAAACTTTCGTGATTCAAAGGACACTAAGAAAGTAAAAAGACAACTCACAGAATAAGAGAAAAATACTTGTAAATCATTTATCTTTAAGGGACTTATACCTAGAATATATAAAGAATTCTTCATAATGAAAAGACAATCCAGCTTAAAAAAAAAAAAAGGTAAAGGACTTCCACGGACTTCAAATAGATTTCCCCAAGGAAGATACACAAATGACCAATAAGCACAGAAAAAGAGGCTCAATGTCATTCATGATTAGGAAAAGGTAAACCAGAACCATAATGAGATATCACTTCAGATACACGAAGGATGACCAAAATAAAAAAGAAATCTGAACTGTCAATATACTGCTAGTAGAAATGCAGAATGGGATAGCTATGTTGGAAAACAGCTGGTAGTTACCAAAAATCTTAAAAATAGAGTTACTTTACCACTCCACACTATTCCTAGATATACGCCCAAAAGAAATGAAAATATACATCCATGTAAAAATTTGTACATGGACTTCACAGTAACATTATTCATAACAGCCAAAAAGTGGACACAACTCAACTGTCCATTGACTGACACATGGATAAAGGAAATGTGGTATATCCATACAGAGGAATCTTATTAAGCCATATAAAGGGATATAGTGATAAATGCTATATAATATGGATACATCTTGAAGACATTCTGCTCAGTAAGAAAAGTCAGTCAAAAGGTGAGAGTTGGGATCAGTTGAAGGAGCTGTGTCTGAGACAGGAACGCCATTTCTGTTTATTGTTAATGCTTGGTACTGAGTGCCCAGAGTTCATCATATTAGTCTACATGTTTTTGTATATGCTCTGAATTATTCATATATTTTTAAAGTAATGGAAAAATAAAAATATTTCTAAGTCTGTGAACAAAAATAAATAAAACTTTTCATATTTCTACTAAAAAAAAGGTCATATATGATTCCATTCATGTGAGAGTCTAGGACAGGGAAATAGGGAAACAGAAAGCAGATCAATAATTGCTTAGGACTAGGGCTTGAGGGTAGAAAAGAGGGGACAGCAGGATAATGAAAATGTTTTAAATATAGGTATGTGGCAATGGTTGTACATACCTGTAAATATGCTAAAAACCACTGAACTATACACTTTCAATGGGTAAATTACATATAAAATGTGAATTATATCTCAATGAAACTGTTAAGAATAAATAAAATAAAATAATTCAATTGAAAAAATCTTCAATAGCAAAAAACCAAAATCAAACAAGCAAGTCAATTAGAAAATGGGCAAAAGACAGGAAGAGACATTTCATTAAAGAGGATATACAGATGGCAAATAAGCAAAAAAGAAGTTGATTAATATAATTAGCCATTAGGAAAATGCAAATTAAATCAAAGCCATAATAAGATATAACTACACATTTATCAGAATAAAGATATCCCACACATCTATCAGGCTAAAGTAAAAAAGTGACAAAATTAAATGCTGATGAGAATGTGAAGCAACTGGACTGCTCATGCATTGCTGGTGGGAAGTAGAGTTACCCTGAAAAACAATTTTATTCCTTCCTTTCTTCCTTCCTTTTTTAAAACGAACGAACAAACAAACAAACATGCAACTAGCATATAACCTAGCAATTGCCCATCTGGGCATTTATCCAAAAGCAATGAAAACTTGTGTCCACACAACAACCTACACCCCAAATGTTTACTATTAGTAGCTTTATTCACAATAGCCATAAACTGGAAAGAATTTGAATATCCTTCAACAGGTAAATGGTTAAACATCTGTGGTAAATCTACAACATGAACACTACTCAAATATAGAAAGAAACAAACTATTGATGGATGCAGTAACTAGGATAAATTTCCAGAGAATTATATGGAATGAAAAATGCCAGTCCCAAAAGAGTGTAAATTATATGCTTTCTTTTATATAACATGATTGAAATAATCAAATTATCAAAACAGAGAACATATTACTGGCTGCAAGAGGTTAAGGACAGGTAAAGCAACAGAGAAGCAGATATGGCTACAAAAGGGCAACAGGAGAGATCCTGCAGTAATGGAAATGTTCTATAGTTCGGTTGTATCAATATCAATATCCTAACCTTGACATTGTATTATAGTTTCCTATGATATTGCCATTGAGAGAAACTGAATAGGTGGCACAATGAATCTCTCTGTATTCTTGTTTGTTTGTTTCCTTTTCCTTTTACCTTCTTTCTTTTCTCTCTCTCTTTTTTTCTTTTCTTTTGCAATACTTAGAGGTCAAACCCAGGGCCTAGACAAGTACTCTACCACTAAGCTGCATCCCCTTGAGCTAGCAATACTCCTGCCTTGGCCTCCAAAGTAGCTAGGATTATAGGCTTTCTATATTATTTCTTAAAATTGCATGTGAATCTACAATGACCTAAAAACAAAAACTTCAATTAAAAACTAGGAGCTAGCCAGGCATGGTGGTACATGCCTGTAATCTCAACAACTTGGGAGGCTGAGGCAGGAGGATCGCAAGTTCAAGGCCAGCCGCAGCAATTTAGAGAAGCCTTAAACAAAGTAGTGAGACCCTATCTCAAAATTAAAACTAAGAAAAGAACTGGGGATATAGTTCAGTGGTAAAGTGCCCCTGGGTTCAATCCCCAGCACCAAAAACAAAATAAAACAAACAAAATAAACGAACAAACAAAAAAGGGTTAAACTGAGTACGCTGGTGCACACGCTTCAGCACACTCAAAGTCCTGGATCCTTTCCCTAGAACCACACAAGACACAAAGCAAAACGAAACACCCCAAAACAAAGCAGCTGTAGGAAAAGCACAAAACCCTTAAAAGTTCAATACAAATTCCAAAGGCACAGGCAGTGAACACAGAATGCCCTTCCCTAATCTCTTTGCCTGACACTAAGACTACATATATCCTTTAAAGTTCAACCTAAAGGCCACTTTCTCAGTGATGCCCTCCCCAACTTCCAGTTTTCAAACTTTGGTGGGCATCAGAATCACCTTCTCCTTGCCAGAATTTTGATTTGGAGATTCTGACTATGGACACTGTGATTTTATTTTTCTAATATCCTCCCAGAGGGTGCTGCTGGTGGTGGTGGTTCATGGACCATACTCAGAGTAGCACCATTATAATTGTGGCCATTTTCCACAAGACCAAGAATGCAACAGGAAATCATGTCCAGCATTTAGCAGGCACTAAATAAATGTCTTACTCTTTTTTGCTTCTTTTTAGCTGCGTCATCCTGTAAGCCTTGAAGGGCCCTTTGCGCGAGTTTCATATTCAAGTCCTGCTCTTCTCTGTACTCCTGCTGAATATACTCCATCCTCTCTTGTAAGGCTTTCTGCAGACCAGTCCTAATTCCTTGCTTTGCCTTCTGTTTATTTAGTTTATCTTGTTCCTTCTCAAATTTAATCTGTGCATTGTCCTCTTCCTAAGGTAGAGCAATAATAAAGTTAATGCATCAATCAGTAGAGCCAAATAAAACAAAGAAGTTAATACATCTGCTATAAGAGATGAAACTAAGAGGTTTCTGGGAAATAAGCACATGTTGCATACATGCACATTTATACACATACACCAACACACCTGAATTCAGACAGGCTATAAGAATAAAAGTTGCCTTTTCATGGCTGAGTCAACTATAAAGCTTTGTGAAAATTGCTGTGTGTATGTTACTATAAAATAACAAGTAGTTAGTTGTGAAGCTTGAAAATACAAAAAAGTATAAAGAGAAGTCACCTTTAATTCCAGTACCCATCACTCATCACTATCTCAACATTTTGATATATTGGCCTTTCAGCCTTCAACTTCTGAGCACATCTGTACATCTAGACTTGGATACATTAACCAGCAATCAGAGTCCAAGAATGGAAATGAGCCCTGTGAACTAAGCAGCCAGTCCTCAAGGAAACAGAACAGGCACAGACAGAGCTGCAGACTGTAGGACACTGCAGAGCCAGCCCTGCACTCTGCTGTCAGGAACACTCACCAGGAGGCGTGCCTCCTCTTCCTTCAGCCGCTGTTCGGCCTGCTTCTGGGCTTGGATGCTGGTGACCTGTGCATTCAGCCCCAGGCGCGTGTTCTCCAGCAGTTCTTTCCGTCTCCTCTCCTCTTGGGCTTCTCGCTTCTCCTTGGCTAATCGGTCTTCCTCCCAGAGCCTGAAGAACATCTGCTCTTCCACTAGTTTTTGCCTCTTCTGCTCCTCATTAAATTCTATCTGTGCTTTCCGCTCCTCACACACCTTCTTCTGATGAATGTAGAACAATTTGGTCCGAAGCTCTTCACAGCCTTCCCTGAAAGGGGAATTAAAAAAAAAAAGAAGGCGGCAAAATCCAGCCTTTTGTGAGGCACTGCTCTATTCAGCCACTTATCTGCAGAGTCATAAAAGAATGAGAAAGATAACAGACCTGGATGTATACCGCACCTGCAGAGGAAACACATGAGGGTCAGCAAGGAGGCCAGCCAGGAAGCCTGCTCCAACACAGGTGCCAGAGTCAGGCAAAGAAGGCTCAGAATCCCAGTTTTACAGTTTCCTATATGACCTTGGATCAAAAACTCAATGTATATGAGCCTGTTTCCTCATCTAACTGCAGAGTTCTAGTAAAGATGATGGATAGTGGATGTAAATACCTGCTAGATAATAGCTGCTCAATAAATGGTAACTATAATTATTCTTGTAGAGGAAATAGAGGAGTGGTGGGTTCCTACAGTATTGTAAGTGGATTAAAAACTGGACGGAAGAGACCTTGCATGCACTTCCAAGGAAAGCTGTAAGGGCAGGGTCAGCATAGCATAGTAAAGCTTCTCTACTGCTTCTGCAGTCCTAGCAGGGCACATACCCACTGAAGGTGTTCCTGCCCAAGAAGAGAAAACAGCCCTGTTGTTAAGCTGCCCCACTGCCTTTTCACACCCAGGCTGATGTACTATTCACGAAAAAATGCTGGGCCAGGGCTGGGATTGTGGCTCAGTGGTAGAGCGCTTGCCTTGCATGCATGAGGCACTGGGTTCGATCCTCAGCACCACATTAAAAAAATAAAATAAAATAAAGATATTGTGTGTCCATCTACAACTAAAAAAGTTTTTTTTAAAAATGCTGATCCAGGTGTAGTGGCACACACCTATGATCCCAGTGACTAGGGACGGGGGTGGGGGGATTGAGGGAGATCCCATGTTCAAGGCCAGCCTCAGTGATTTGGCATGACCCTAAGCAATTCAGGCCCTGTCTTAAAATGAAAACTTTAAAGGGACTGGGAATGTTGCTCAGTGGTAAAGCACCTGGGTTCAATCCCCAGTACAGGAGGAGGAGGAGAACGAGGAAGAGAGAAGGAGGGAGAGGAGGAGGAAGGGAAGGAGGAGGGAAAGGAGATGCTCTTTCAGTAAGTGTTCACACCTCATCCTTTCTTTCAGCCATAGTAATTCGAATGTTTTCAAAAATTCTTCATCAAGCCTACAATGGTTTGGATGTTTTATTCCAAAAAGGTTCCTGTATTGGAAGCTTAGTCTCCAGCGTGGTAGTATTGGGAGGTGGTGGAACCTTTAAGAGCAGGCGCCTTAGGAGGTAATTAGGCCATGGCGCCACCATCCTCGTGAATGGATTAGTGCTGTCTTCTGGTTGTTATAAGATTGATGCTGGCCCCTCTCAGTCTCTTGCTTCTTTGCTTGCATATGTGTCCATTTTGCACACAGCCTGTTCTCTTTCCACTTCTCTACCATATCATGACACAGCCAGGAGGCTCTTGCCAGGATGCTGGCATCATGCTGTTTGGACCTTCCAGCCACTGGGATTAAGAGACAAATAAACCTCTTTACAAGTGTTCTAGCCTCCAGTACTCTGTTATAGCAACACAAAACAGACTATGAGCCCATTTTTAATTTAAAGGCTGTGACTCTCAATACTGTCTATATTTTAGAATTAGGTATATTTTCAAAATCATAATCCTTTATTTCTTCCTTTTCCTTCTCTTATGCTAGATGAATAAAATTAGACATAGACGGGTGGGACCCAGGCATCTATATTTTTAGAGAACCCTAGGAGGTTCTGGCATACAGCCAAGTTTAAGAACCTTTGATTGAAGTCAGTGCTGATAAAATACAAGATCTGTTTGGTTTCTAAATCAAATGTAGCACCAGGAAGCTGAAAGTTGGATGACAATTTTAATAATGAATTTTTGAAGATATCTGAGTTGCTAAGAAAGGATCAGGTCTAAAGTCATTAAAAGGGTGACAATACCACACAAATCAATATTGTTGTGTATTTTTTCATCATTTAGTGAAAATCAGTCTCATTTCCCTAACTGAACTGGAATCATTTTTAAGGACTGGGACTCAGGAGTATACTTCCTCAGTATGTTCCTTAGTATTTACTCAGTGCCCAATGAATAATCATTGGTTTAACTGATATATAATCATACTCACTAACAACATAAATGAAAATCAGTAGTTATCTCATATTCTGTAGAATATTCAACAACAGGACAATTAAAAGCTGAAATTACTAGTGCATTAAAAAACAAACAAAAAATCAAAAGGCAAAAAGGACACAATACTTTAAAATGAATTCATCTGTCTCAAAATTATCAGTGAAATTCTATCAGATTTAGGTAAGATAATTTATTCAAGTCCTTCCCAATCCTATGACTCTGACTCTAAAAATGTTATTTAGTGAATGAAAATCTAAGGCCTAGTCATAACAAGAGTATGGCTTGCAGCATTTTTTTCTTTTTATTTTCTAATTACAAAACTAATAGGTATTCATTTAAAAAAAAAAAGAAAAGAAATGCTGGGTAGCATACACTTGTAATCTCACCCATTTGGGAGGCTGAAGCAGGAAGATGATGAGTTCAAGGCCAGCCTGGGCAATTTAGCAAGACTCTTTTTCCAAATAAAATAAAAAGTACTGTAGATGAAGTTCAGTGAGAGCCATGCATGAGGCCCTAGGTTCAATCCCGGTACCACAATGAAACACAACAAAACAAAAACAAAAACAAAACACTGGAAAATACAGAAAAATATGAAGACACTAAAAATATAAACCTTTCCAGGCATGGTGACACATGCCTGTAATCCCAGCAATTTGGGGGGGTGAGGCAAGAGGATTGCAAGTTCAAGGCCAGCCTCAGCAAATTAGCAAAACTCTGTCCAAAAATAAATAATACTTTTAAAAAAGGACTGGGAATGTAGCTCAGTGCCCCTTTGTTCAATCTGTGGTACCAAAAATTAATTAATTAATTGATTGAAACACAAAATTTAATTCTAGTATATTTTCTTCCAGTATTTGTGTGTGTGTGTGTGTATTTTTTACTAGACTGGAGGTCATTCTATGTGTATATGTGTGTGTGTGTGTGTATCTATACATATTTGCATCTTAACTTTTTCACTGAACATTATTTCAGGAACAATTCCTCATGAAATATTCTTAAAAAATAATTGATTACTTCAAATCTTTACTATAGTTTAAGAAACTGTGTAATAAAGGCTGTAGATTGTAAATATACCACAGTCTACTTTAAAATGTCCCTATTTGATGAACATACAGGTTACTTTTGTCTTTTATTATAATATTCCAATTGACATTTTAATATATGCCTCTTTCTGCGTATCTCTGATGATTTCCTTAAGATGATTCATTTCCTTAATATATAACCAGAGAGTACAAACATTGCTAAGGCAGTTGAGACAATTTGCTACCAAAAAAAGGCCGCATTAATAAGCACAAGAAGGTGCCCAAGTAAATGTGTCTTAGATCGGAAAGTCTTCAAACATTTCCCCCCCTTGGTATTGAGGCCTTAACCCAGGGGCGCTTTACAACTGAGCTACAAGTAAGCACACGATGAGATATCACTACATACCTATTAGAACAGCAAAAATAAAAAATAGTGACAATACCAAAAGCTAGCAATGTGGAAAATCCGCCTCTTTCATACATTACTAGTGAGAATTAAATATGGTACAACCACTCTGGAAGTCTGGCAGTTTCTTAAAAAAATTAAACATACACATATGATCCAGAAATAACATATGGCAATTATCCTTAAAGAATGAAAACAACATTTACACAAAAACCTGCACACCAACGTTCCTATTACATTCACTTGTTAATAACCCCAAACTAGAAACAACCAAAATGTCCTTCAATAAGTGAGTGGTTTAAACAAACTAAGGTGCATCAATCAATACAATGGAATATCACTCAACAATAAAAAAAGACAAATTAGTGACACATGCAACAACTTGGATGGACCTCAAAGGCTTACACCACTTCTCATATTGTACTATAGGTTCAAAACATGTAAACAGTGGAGGAAATTGAGTAAAAGGTACATGGGACATCTGCATTTTTTGTGAATATATATTTAAAAGTTAAAACCTTAAAAAAGAAATCATTAGCTATCCTTTCTTCTCACTATTACTGAAAATAATTTTTCTGTGTAGAAAACTAGGATCACTGAAAGTGATCCACTCCAGATATCAAATATTTTAGGAATGTCACTGATTATACTAAGAGAAACAAATGCATAAATAAATAACGTGTCTAACAAAAGACAAGAATATTCACTGTAGCTTTATTCATAAAAGTCTCCAATTGGAAATAACCCAAAATGTCTATCACCTGGAGAACAGATAAATAAACTGTAATGTATTCATACAATGGAATTACAGAAGCAAACAGAAAAAAAAGAATGGGCAGAAAATTTTCATTTTTCTTTACATATGTATTAAAGCCTTAATTATATTATCAGTAATGAGACCTAATATGTGTATTGCTCTGCATTGAAAAGTTGACCATATTGCATCAAAAACACTGAAAACAACTGATTTTCAGATCAATTAAATTATTATAAGATGGATTTGTTTCTTTAAAGATCCTAACAATTAATCTTACTAGCAAAAACTGTTCCACAAGTGAAATCTGTAAAATGTTGATGAATTCTTAAATATTTTAAGAGCACAAATCATTTATGATCAATTCATTTTTCTTAATATGCCAAAAAGCATTTACTAGGGAATCGGAAGTATATGAATGAGCCATTGAGAGGCATTTTGTTAGCGTCTTCTTGGCCTCCATAGCATCTTCTCCCTCACAGCAAGTAGAGAGGATGTCCAAGGCCCACTGAAGACAAGGTATGAGGATATTCTTTACAGATGCTGCAAATCTAACTCTAATCCTGTTTGAGTCACTCACAAGCTTCAAGACCTAGGAAAACTCCCATCTGTGGAATTTGGTTTCCTATTGGCAGAATGAGGTAAGTGACAAGTCCCTTTGGCCCCATGCATCACTACTCCAGTTTTCTTCAGAGCCCTCCTTCAGCAGCTTCCCAAGCCCTGGAACCTCCATCCCTTCCAGTTTCAGCAGTCTGAATTTACTCTTCCCAGCTGTACCTGCCACCTGTACATACTATTCATTGCAGTAGCTTACTTCTGCTGGCCTCTAACAGGATGGATTAGGATAGTCTATATTGTTAATAGCAATTTTATGGAGTTGCTATTAATAACAAAGAGAGGAGATTTCAGATGTTTTTCTTTGAAGCATGTTTTGCTCCCTCCGCATGCCTGGATTTGCTGCTTTCTCATATCTGCTGACCTTTGCATTTCTGACCTACTTACATTTTGAGTGCTGTCAAAAAATGAACTTTTGTATTCCTGCAGTATTCTACCAGATTTTAACTCGGGTTTATGTTATTCTTGGACCACTCATTTTTGATTCCAGCTTAACATATACGTACTCTTTCCCCACTCATATGCAGTGACCTGATGACCTAAGTAACATTAATTTTTCTTAAGTCAATCAACTGACTATTCTACCACAGAGCTTGACACAAACTAGAGGCTTGTTATAGTTTAAATATAAGGCATCCCCTGAAAGCTCATGTGTGAGACAATGCAAGAATACTTTGAGGCAAATAGGGTGTAGATGGAGGTAAATGGTCATTGGGGGTGTGCCTTTGGGGTTTATTTCTTGTCCCTAGCACCTTGCTCACTCGCTCTGCTTCCTGGCTGTCACGAACTGAATAGTTTTCTTCTACCACACTATTGTGCCATGATGTTCTGCCTGACCTGGCACCCAGAGCAATGGAGTTGGCTGACCATGACTGGACCTCTGAAACTATGACCAAAATAAACTTTTCCTCCTCTAAATTGTTTTTATTGGGTATTTTGGTCATAGCAATGAAAATGTGACTAATACAGGTCTTAAAAGTATTTACTGAATGAATTAATGACTTCCACTGGCTATATTTTAAATACTTTCACATAATATTTGAACTATAAAAATCTTAATCAGTTACTCTAAAATTAAAAAGACAGATGAAGGGGATGATTTGGAGCATTCCATAAATCACATCATGTGATCATCACTGCATTGAAAGACATCAGTGAAAAAACAGGGCAAAATGAACAAACCAACCTAAGAAATACAATAGCAATTCTTCATGTTCACCCTCTTTAGAAGTACAAGAAGCACTGAAAATATAATTGAAGAACTATAATATAGTTTATAAATTATAAATTTATCCTTGCTCTAAGATCTGTAGCTCTAGGACAAAACATAGGGCATTGAGAATTTTCAGAATATTTTGCTTTAAGAGGTAAGAAATCTCTTAGTTTCTGAAGTTAAAAACATCTGCCAAACTCTTGATGATATAATACTATAGGTCATCTCAGAGGATGGGCACTTACTTCTTTATAAACCTTCCCACTATTAAGTGCATGGCACTGGGCTGAAATCAGGATATAGAATCCAAGTGTCCTAAAATGAAAGACCAACATGAAAAGGGATCTATGAAGTCACCTACAGAATCAGATTGAGTATAGTAAAATCCAAGCATCTGAAAACAGAAGGTCACCATGGGTCTGCATCAGGAAATGAATTGGAAATTCAGATGATCAGACTCCAGGGATCAGGATCTCAGGCAAGGAAACAGACAGTAAAGAGCAAGGAGTCTGGTATATATACTTGGTACAGGTGGAGACTACAGCACTAGGAGGAGAGCCAGACTCCCTGGGACAGGGATTTAAAAGAACTTCTTGCCAACAGTAAGGCTGAGGTTTATAGATAATATTCCACAACAAAATCTCACTTGGTATTACCATTCTAACTGGGAAGTAAGCACAGAACACTAGAGTGGAGTTTTCAGACAAACTCAGTACTTGTATTTTCAGCGCCAAGTCTTAAAAGTAGGAATACTGGTTACATCCTCCTGATGCTATAGCTTACTGTAAATCAGCATTCATAGATCTTTTTTAATGTCAAATTCAGATTCTATGTGTTTTTCCAATTCCTTTACCTGAATTGCTGGTCTAACTTTTCCGCCACAAAATTCTGTCTCTCTTTTTCTTTCTCCTCTTTTAATAATTTGGTTTTCTCTCTCATTCTATCTTTTTTCTCCTCAATTGTTTCTTTTTTCTGTTGCATTTCAGCAAAATACGCATTTTCTTCTGATGATAAAAGTTCACGTAGCCTGAAACAAACACATATATACACACACAAATTGAAACTCTCATTTAATGTGTACCATTTTACTGATTTTTGTTATATACAATTTCAGAATGACATATCTAATCATAAATTTTACAATATTATTTTGTTTCCATCTAAATGTAGGTTATCACAAGTAAAAATATTAATAAGCAATAGCTACTGATTTGAATATAAATAACTCAGCCATGACCTTTACTATACTTGATAATTTGGCTGGCCAATATCAAATTTTGATTTGGAGAATGTTTCACAGTCTAGGCTGCCAGGTATATAAACCTTACTTGTTTCGTCTTTCTTCAGTGTTGATGATAAACCCTTGCATAGCATCCTTGATTCTTGCTTGTATAAGGTTATGCAAAAACATGCGGTCATTGCGCTGGTCCCACTCAACTTTGAGACGATCCCGCTCCCTTGCCTTAATGGAAGCCAAAGTGGCATGGTACTTGTGGTGGCTGCGTTGGAATCTTTCCAGATGTTGCTCAGCCCCTTGGACTTTGGGAGGTTTGGCTCTCTGAAAACAAACAAAAAAAACAATGTCACTTACAATAAATCAAAAATAGCATATTTTCAATTAACTATGACTTCCACCAATACTCATACTAAATATAATTGGATATAAAAAAAAACAAATACATCCTGTTACAACTGAAGATACCATAAACACCTAAGGATTGGCTTGTTTGATTCTCTGAGTTTACACTTAAGATGTCATCAAATCAGTCTCAAAAGCTGGGCATGGTGGTGCACGCCTGTAATCCCAGCACTTTGTGAGGCTGAGACTTGAGAATCCTGAGTTCAAAGCCAGCCTCAGCAACGGCGAGGCACTAAGCAACTCAGTGAGACCCTGTCTCTAAATAAAACACAAAATTGGGCTGAGGATGTGGCTCAGTGGTCGAGTACCCCTGAGTTCAATCCCTGGTACCAAAACAAAACAAAACAAAGTCAATCTCAAATACAGATGCTCCTTGACTTATCATGGAAGTTACATCATAATAAACCCATCATAAATTGAAAATATTGTTAATCAAAAATGCATTTAATCCACCTCATCTACTAAACTTCACAGCTTAGCAACGCCATACACTGCACAGTATCTTTTATTCACCCTCATGGCATTGTAACTGACTGGGACCTGTGGCTCAACGCCCTGCTCAGCATCTCGAGAGTATCATACTATATCTTGCTAGCCTGGGAAAAGACCCAAATTCAAAATTCAAAGTACAGTTTCTACTGAATGCCTGTTGCTTTTGCACCATTATAAAATCAAAGAATTGTAAGTCAAATCATCAACAGTTGGGGATCACTGTATGTCTAAAGTGTTATTTGAGTAAAAGTAGATAGAAATAAAAACATTTATACAGGACTCTATAGATTATTTATTCAAACCCAGATGCTTAAGTGGTGTGCCCATGGTGTGAATTAGGGTAGATCTGAATAGAACAAGAATTAGAGGTCTTCTAATTCCTGACCTTGATCTTGTCACCCACTGTCCCACATTGTTTCTCAGGGGTAAATACAATAGTAAATACCATTCAAAATACTTTGAAAAGGAGCTAGTATGTAAGCATATAGGATATGTGTGTGTTTGGTATATAAAATATATATATATATACACACACACACACACACATACACACACACTTAGCATATAGCTCTATAGCATATGTATAATATATATAGCATATACAATATAGTATGTATATCATAGACTGTAATATATTGTATACATAGAATATATGCTATATATAACATAATATAGAGGAAAATATGTAATATATAAGATCTATATAGATCAAATCTATATAGATTTGATCTATCTATATAGATCTTCATTATATCAAATATAGTATATATCATGTATAATATAGCAAATATAACATATAGTATATTATATACTGCATATAATATACAATAGATATATAGATATACTTATGTCAATGAAAAACCCTAAGGAATAAATGAAGGAAGGAGGGAGAGGAAGAAAAAGAAAAATTCAAAAAAGCTAGTGGTAAAACTTTATTTCTATTTCTATGGTTTCCAGAGGTTAGAATGCAAGGGCTGTGTTACTGACATTTTAAGGTAGCTTTGGTTTCTGTAAAAGAGCATAATAATCTCTACCACAGTCAGTTTCTCAATACAAACGAATGAATTGATCAAATCAATCAGTCAACATTTCAGTGTGAACTTGATGCAATTTCTTTACCTCCTGGAGCCACCATGAAATTGATAGTCTTGCATTTTGTGTTTTCACGAAAACAATTTTATCTAGTCATCCTTAGGTGAGTTGATTCTGAGTAACAAAACTCTTAACTCATGAGGCAAAGTCAATCTGATAAATTACATTTAGGACATCAGTGGCAGGGTTATCAGAATAGTAGGAGTTTGTGTTTGTAAAAATGTCTCTGGGGGAAAGAAAACCAACATATGAAGAGAGTTCGATGAAAAGATTCAGGGCTCGAAATGTGTGCATATGTGCGCGCGCGCGCGCGTGTGTGTGTGTGTGTGTGTGTGTATGTGTGTGTATGCACTTAGATGTAGATGAAGTAGGACTGAGGTGGGGAGGAGTCAGATGTCATTGAGGGTTATGTCATGAGAAGTAATTAATCCATATCAGAATCACTCAGAGTCTTAGATCCAACTATAGGGAAACTATTATTCTCTAATATTTTTTGCATTTCACAAATGCAGATTCTGTGACAATAAAGCGGAGCAGGAGGAGGAGCAGGGCTATGGCACTTTGGGCAAGAAACACAGCAGGAACTCAGGCTCCCAATAGACACAATGGATGAGAACAGGAACCATGCATCATTGTCTAGAAACAATTATCTTCCGTGGTCAGGACAGGAATGAGGCTTAGGGTACATTTTGTCTGAAGAGAGGAATGAGGGTGAGAGGTGGTGAGAAACAACATGAGCTTTTAGCTCAGGGGCCAGGAAACCTTATAAGGCTCAAGGTATCTTGTGCAGGACTCTGGTCTTGAAAGAACCCAATCCCTGCATAAATAAAGTAAAACCTAGAGTTCTCTACCAAGGTGATGCCAATCTAGGCAATCTTTGGCATTGCTCAAAATCTACACTGTTCAATAGAAATATAATGCAAACCAAATATGTAACTTTAAATTTTCTAGTAGCTTTATTTTTAAAAGTAAAAAGCAGGGGAAGTTAATTTTGATAATATATTTTATTAGACCAATATATCCAAATATTATTTCAGCATGTGACTTGGTACATTTCAAGTGGTCTAAAGTCATGGGTGGCTAGTGGCTACCATATCATACACCAAAGCACTGAACCATGCTAAAGGCAGGATAACAAGATCTACTAAAGATTTTCAAAGTTACTGAGGGCTTGTTGCTGTAACATCTCCAATTATAATTTTGAGGAGTACAGTTTACAGTTTAATATCTTAAAGAATGATGCCTTCAACCTAGGTGTAATTCTGGCCTCTACCCATTATTAAATGTGTTAAGTGATTTGCTTAATTTCTTTGAGTCTCAGTTTTCTCATTGGTCACAAGAGCAAAATAAATGCCCTCCCAGTAGATATCCACATTCCATTTTTTTATTGCTTTCTTTTGGGGAATTGTTCAGTGTTCAGGTCTCATCTCTTGATGACTTTCTTTCCCTAATACAACTCTGTCATTCTTAGCACATTCAGAGGCCTGAGGAGGAGCAGACACAATTAACTTTGACCTCTTTCTTTTCCTTCAAATTCCTCTATAAGCACAAAGTATTTGGTAGGCCTGCTTCTTTGATTTGGTGGTATTTTTTTTCTTGTTCCTTATAGTTTCCAATATAAATTGTAATAGCAACAGATTATAGATGGCCCAGGACCCGAGTGCTGACTTAAAATAGATCAGATGTTGTCCCTCAAGGAATCTGTCTAGTGGGCTGAGGTTGTGGCTCAGTGGTAGAGCACTTGCATGTGTCCATTGGGTTCAATCCTCAGGACCACATATAAATACATAAAGTCCATCAACAACTAAAAAATATTTTAAAAAAGAAATCTGTCTAGGACTATCACATTGAGCCTTATAGTCCATAGAACCTTCCTGTTTGCTGCTTTTCAGCTCCAGATTATATAGTCCTTGGACCTAGAGAAAAGGGAGCAAGTCTACAGACTGACTGAAATTTTCCATGTGCACTATGGAGCAAAATACAACTATATCCTTGATTATCCCTGATATTTCTTTCACAAATTGCTATTACAGAAAATGTAGATTATCATCTGCTGGTAATATTTAGTGGTTTATATGTATGAGCAAATTTTTTCTGCAACTAGATTACAAGGTCCTTGAAGGCAGAGATCCAGATTCTAATGAAGAGTAAACCTCCCAAGGTCACTGGACACATCCCTGTATCTTCTACAGTGCTGTGCACACAGGAGGGGTTCAGGCAATAACTGTAACTGCCTAATGACACATGGTGGTGCTTTCTGATCTGTAGAAACTAGTTTGTAGGAACAAATGAATACAGGTGCATGAACCATTAGCATCTGGGCTTCTCAGCAAGACTCATCAAATTCTGCAACGCCTTCCTCTGGCATATTTCCAGCCTTGGAGGCAACCACCAGGCATATTTCCAGGGCGGCAGAGACATTTTGTCCAGTTCCAGTTACTGCTTAAGTTGGCACTGGTAAGGTTCTATAGCCACACACAATCCCACACAATCCCATTTCCCTTACACAGGCGATTTTCCTAGGGGTGCATGCAGGATCACCCTTGATCATATTGCTGAATCACAGCCAGCACAAATCCCAGATCTGCTTCCCACCCAGTTCCCTTTCCATGACACACGTTCCCCATTGCAAGGGAACAGACCTCCTTTCGGGTGTCTTGGAAAACGGAAAACCTCAAGATCCCAAGTAGTGATTCTCCAAAACCAGATCGAATTATTTTAACTAAGTCAGGAGGGAAACGGTATAGTGGGGATAAGTGGGGGAGGGCAGGGATAGATAGGTGAGTGACTATCTTGCTTTCAAAATTCAACCCGCCACATCAGATATTCGAAAGTCCCCGCTGGGAGCCAGGTTGGGTTTGGCTAGGCAGGGAGATGGAGAAACCTGCAGGGTCCCACACACAGTTCCTGCGCTTACCACCATCACCACTTTAGGGGTGGGGCCTTTAATTTCCCGCGGGACGGTGCCGAACCGCTGGCTGTACATTTTGGATCCCCTTGGTCGGCCGGCAACCACTGAAACCTTCCAGACCTGCTTCCGCGACGCAGAGGTTTGGTTGCCATGGTGCACCTCGCGGGGTGCCGGTGGAGGTAGTGGATGAGTCTTGCGGAAGTCAGTCCGGTCGCCATGGGGCTGTAGACGCGGGCACTCAGGACTTCCTCTTACCGCGGATCTGAGTCTGTACGTCACCCGGCCCTGCCCAGACCTCCCACAGGCCTCTTTCCTCCAGGGCTTAGCGGAAATGACAGGGGGTGGGGAGCTCTCCAACCCGAGGGAAGTAGGTCTAATTACAATTCCAGT
Organism: Xerus rutilus; assembly: GCA_028644305.1. Lineage (NCBI taxonomy): Eukaryota > Metazoa > Chordata > Mammalia > Rodentia > Sciuridae > Xerus > Xerus rutilus. Next base: position 21,796,930 of record CM053412.1, on the reverse strand, counting down.
CTTTGCTGTTTATAGACTAACAGGCCTAAAAGGATGGGAAAGGTTAGAGGACATGCTATGAGAAGGTTAAATTTTGAATCATTGATAGGTTATTTTTCGTAATGGCGATAATAATCATCACAGGACCACCTTATATTTGTGTAGTTTTTTACAATTTGCAAGGTATTTTCACAGATACAACCTTGGAGCTTGACAAAAATCTTACAGAGTTGACAGAACAGCAGATATTATCCTCATTTTAGAGCGTAGTGGATTAAGGCTCAGGGAGCCAAAGTGCTTTATCAAACTACCCAACCAGTAATAATAATCTGTTAATAAAATCTTCCTACTGCACTGGGCAGAAACCAGGGTTTAGACATAGGGTTTTCTTAGGAAGGGGGGCAGGGGGCAGATCAAATGGGCTGGTGGGGCAGTGGCATTACCTGGCTGGGCAAAATAAAGACCAAGAGTCTGAATCAAGGGATCACAGTGGGCCTGGGTCAGGATGCAAATTCATAAGTCCAGGTGATCATTTCCTGAGAATCAGGATCCCAGGCAGAATTGCAACACAGATCAGGAAACTGGATCTGGCAGAGCCCTCAGCACAGGTAGAAACCACAGTTGTATTTCCCCTCAAGAGCATGATGGTAGTTAATACATAAAAGCCAATTAAGAATGACTCTTTGGCATTCCCATTCTAAAGTGGGGTCAAGCATAGAACACCAGAGCACAGAAGGGAAAAATCAGTAACTACGCCAGTTACAGAGGTATACTAGTAACCAAAGTACAAATGTGTATACCCTCTTAAGGCTGCAGTTTACTGTAAATTAGCATTCCTTAATCATTTGTAGTTCACCCACTTCGGTTTTCTATGTGGTACAATTCTAGATTTGGATTCCATATCCTGAATTGCTGGTTCAGCTTTTCAGCCACAAAATAATGTCTTTCTTCTCTTTTAATAATCTTTTAATAATTCACTTTTTTCTCCTATAATGCTTCTTCTTTCAATTGCAGTTCCGTAAAATACTCATTTTCATTTACTGCTAAGAGTTTACGTAGCCTGAAACAAACAAAAAAGAAAGAAATTAGGAGGTCGACTGGATTCACTGGAAGATGTCCTGGGGGCGGATCCTTGATCTTTTAAGTCTCCCAGGCACTGGCCTGCAGAGTCGGGTCTGAGGGGAACCTCCCCCAGCCCATATACCCTCAGAGAAGTGAGGCAATGAAAAAACGCCGCCCTCGGTCCTCTCGGGGTTCGGGAAAGGCCAAAGAGATCAGGCTGCCCGTTGAGTGCCCTGTGCAGCCTGGAGGGTCCCAATGAGTTCTCAGAGGTGACCAGGAAGCCAAATGATGCTGACAGGCCGCTGCCCTCAGATGTCCCAGCGTTGGTTCCTGAGTTGATCCTGCAGCACCCTCACCCTGGACGAGACTGATTATTTAACTCCGGGTTCGATTTGGTCTTTCACCTCTTTGAAAGGGGTAGTTGCTTCCCTCTGGACCCTGCCCAGGGATAGGCATTTGTGGGAAGTCTCGTCCCAACGCCGCATAGCGGTGACCGCTGGCAGGCTCCCTTGCCCTGAGGAGATTGGAGGGCTGGGCCCAGTGTGGGTATCAGCACCAAGAGCCTCAGCCTTCAGCCACCAGCCACCCCCTCTGAGGCCTAGAAAACGATGCACCTCGGGGGTCCTTGGATAGAACTGACTTTGATCCTGCCACCCACTATCCCAGTTTCTCTGAGGCAATCACTGCTATCACCATCAAGTCACTCCACAAAGAAACACTAAGCATATAAATCTATAAACAGGACAATAAAAATCTCTTAATTTAAAAATAGAACAGTTAGAGATAGAAATCACTTGAATTATTTCCAATTCCTACTGTGCCCAACAAGCTTCACCCAAAGGCTGGCCTCCCCTTAGTTTCTTAAATTTTATATTCTCAGCATTAAATTCCATGATAAATTTGGAAATCCATTCATCACTTATAATACATATTGATGTGTTTTATAAAATTGCATGGACCATATCTTTTTCATTTCTGTATCCCAGTATCAAGTACAGTGCCTACTTTGCGCCAGGTTCTTAATACCTAAATGAATGACACAAAAATAGCTGAAGATCAGCAAGTTTGTTCTGGCTTGGCAGAATTTGTCTTGAGTTTTGTGTTTTCAGCAATGTAGATTTATCAAGTTATCCTCAGTTGAGTAGTGAGAACCTTAGGAGCTGATTCACAGTAGGATAGCTTTGCAACACGTCATCTTGGCTGTTTCCCAGAACTCCCTTCCCCATATGCTTCTGGGTAGGACGGACACGAGACATTCTGCCTGATAACTGGAAGGCAGAAGCGAAGCAGCAACATAGTTTATAGTTGGAAGGTTGGTGCAGGGGCTGTTGGTCACAGTGCTGTTGCAGTTCACACATGCTATCATTTATCTGCAGGCTCACCTCCTTGTTGTGGGGCAGCCCTCAGGCCTGCAGCCGCTTCACCTTCCCTGAGATCTCCCTTCAGCTTCTCTAATCCTGAGCCACGTGCACATTTAACTCTGTGAGGAAGGGCACCAACTTCTTCTGCAGGATGCCCACATCACTGAAACAGGTGATGAGAGACCAACATGTGAGGAAGGGCACCAACTTCTTCTGCAGGACACCCACATCACTGAAGCAGGAGGTGATGAGAGACCAATACAGGTTCCAGGCAATCCTTGTGGGTCCCAGCTTGTGCTCGTGGACTCCAATGTGTCCTCTGTCTCCCACACTTTATATCCATCTTCCCTTCTCGACTGCCTGCCTTGCAGACTTCAAGCTCCAGCATTAGATGCAAATAAAACAGCCTTACAGAGACTGTTTAACCAGCTCTCACAATTATATGAAGTCCAATTCCTCTAATAAATCCCTTAAAATACACATTACACATCATCTGTTTCTTGGTGGTCACGATAATCACACTCTTCACTTATGAGCCAGAATGTCAATCGAATTTCCCTTAGAACATCGCTTGTCAGAATTATAGACTACTAGGGTTCCCTAGGGGGAACAAAGGAATACTAGATTATCTAGTCTTGGCTAGGGCTGAACTAGGTAGAGTAGAGCAAAGAATAGGAGAGTTTAGAGAGCTGTATCTTTTGAGTTAGAAATGGGAAATAACTAATCCATATCAGAATTACCTAAAGCTACAGGGTTAGAACTAGAGTAGGCAAGGAAGAACTGACTGAGTCCTGGCCATGTAAAGCTAAGTAACAAATTATATATCAAATCTTTTTGGCATTTTATGAATGAAGCATTAGAGTGAGGTAAGGCTGAGCCAAGACTGGCCCTTGGGTAGAATTCAAAGCAGGAATTCAGCCTCCTGGAAGACATCTGGGCCAAGGGCAGGAACCAAGCATGAAGGTCATCAGAGGGCAGATGTACATTGTCAGGAAAGAAGAGCCAGGCTGGCAGCTTTAGTTCCAAAGATTGCTCTAACTGAGGAGGGGCAATCAGGGTAACAACAAAATAGACAGTAGGCAATGGGAAAGGACATCCTTCAGGGTTTGAAGAATCCTATGCAGCATCCAGGGCCTATGGAAAACCCAGTTTTTGGATGAACAGGTGCTCTGACAAGGTTACCCTGTCCACATAATAGAGCCTTAGAACTCCCTAAATCATGCTAAAGGCAAGAGTGCACAGGATTTATTATAGTATTAATAGCAATCCACTATATTTTCAATGTCACTGAAAACTATTACTGCAGTATTACACATTATTGCACATAGGACTGCAGTTAACAGTTAAGTGGCTTGAAGAACAAAGCTTTTACAGCCTGGATATAATTCTAGATTCTAGCAACACTGGATGTTTGACATTGAGTAAATTCATCTTATTTGAATCTCAGTTGTCTCACTGGCAGAAGTGCACAAAATCAATGTCTTCTTAAAAAGACTGTTTTGAGGATTAAATAAATGGGTCCATAGGAGTTCACCAAACAGCAGGTCCTTTCCTTTTCTTATTTATTCACATTGCATTTTCAATTGCTGTCTCCCTGAGAAAATGTTTAGAGACACTGCTATGTCTCATTCAGAAGCCACTTAAAATTGTTTATGAAGATGACTTGTTTAGGTTCTTTGTGGTGGCTTTAATTTCATTCCCTTCCTCACCCCAGCTCCCCCACCCCTGACATCCAACTTATCACACTCAAACCCCTGGGAGCAGGTGCACCAACTTTCTCCCCTGACTTTCTCCTCCTTTCAGGCTCTCTTCCTCTAAGCTCCAAGTAGGAAGTAGGCCTGCTTTTTGGGTTTGCTGGTAGGTTTTCCTTCTATGGTTGATCCACATACAAGCCCTGCAACCAGTCTAGCCCCTTCCAGCCCCTGGTAGATCAGGGTTGTCTCTCACAAAGCCGGTCTGCATGTATCACCTTGAGTCCTACAGTCTGCAGAAGCCTCCAGTCTACTGCTTTCTAGCTCCAGGTTTTTTAAGGTCCTTGGACCTAGAGAAGAGGGAGCAGTTCTGTATGTTGAATGAAGTTTGCTAAGTGCAAAATGGAGCATCACAAAATCATTCCCTACCATTTTGCATCTTCCACCCACTTCCCCTTAATCATCCCATATCTTTTCTTTCTTCTAAAAACCACCAATACAGACAGCCCAGCACCTACTCTGAAACATGTAATGATTTCACACACAGGAAAGATAAGCTCCCTGCAGGTAGGGATACTGTATCTTCTAAAGGGCAAGCCTTACAGGGTTCAGTGTAATTAGAGCTGGGTCTCCCCACACTGCTGTGCACCCAGCAGGGGCTCAGTTAGTACCTCTCTCCCAGGTACAGGTGGAACTGGTTTATAGGAACAACGGAATCCAGTTCTTGAGCCAAGTTTCTGTTGCCTGTGTCTGGGGGTTCTGTGCAGGGGCTGTCAACCTTCTGCAAGAGGCGGCATGCCACGGTCCTCCTTCAGCCATCCCAGTCCTTACAGGCACCTACCCTTCATCCTATTGCCAGGTCTAAAGGGACAGTTTTGTTCAGTAGTTGAAACAGTAATCTCAACAGGAAAGGCCCAAGGGAGACACCTGAAGCCCTTCCACAAAGCCTACTTCAGGAGGTACCAGACAAGCCAGGTCACACAATTGTGTGTGAACCCAGCTCACAGACTCAGTTCTGGACCCCAAACCTCTACCAGTCTTACTGCCCAGGACAGCCCAATGCCATCTCTGTGATATATGCACTTCTCATCTTTAGGGGACAGTCCACCCAGTGGTCTCTGGGAGACTCCAAAGGCTGTCAAGACCTCCTGTATTCTGAATAAGAGTTTATATATCAAGTCTGAACCCTAAAGGATTTTCTTAGGGAGGGTAGGCACCAGACTCTCCTAATCTTTCTTTCAGTCTTATCATGTGGCATCGGGTCATCTACCCCTCCACCAAAGAAGACCCTGACTTGGAACACTATTGGGCTGAGACTCAGGAAAAATTCCTAGAGTGTTATACATACCCTGTCCCCTAACCAGTAGTGAACAGTATAGTGGATGTGGGCCTTCATCTCCTTCTATACCCAAACTGCTGGCTGTACTTTCAAAACTCAGAGTCCACATCTGGCCGGCACCCTCCCCATCCCCACCCCTCACTGTGTGGGGCACACCTTGGCAACCAGACTGCTGTGTCCCGGAAGCGGGTTCCACCCAGGCTGAAAATCTCCGTGATCTAGGGAAGAATTAACATCATGGGTCAACATGGCTGGAGGGGCTAAGACAAGGTCAGGGCAAGGTAGGGCATCCCCCAGCACTGACCACAGGCGTGCCAGGCCCTCCTGCCTCCTCCTCCTCTGGGGCCGATTCGGAGACACAGCCATCCTTGTTCTCCTCCTTTCCCTCCTCAGGGTCAAGTGGCTCTTGCTTCACAGGTGGCAGACACAGGTCTATTGCCTGAGAGAAGCAGGGGAAGGGCAGTAGTTAGAAGGATGGGGTTGGCCTAAGGAAAGTCTATCAGCCAAATGGTCACTGTGCTGACAGATCCCACTTCAACCATAGTTCAGCACAGAAATGCCACCTTTCTGCCTACAAACCTTTCCCATTCTTCACTGGCCTTTATCTTCCTGTTAGTTGGGCAGAAAGTGGGTAATGGTAGTTGCACCTACTCTGTTCAAGTACCACCATCATGGCTTACCACCATTCTGCTTATAGACCACCCCACTTGGCACCAAAACATCCATCACTGCTCCCACCTTGCTAGGGCAGCCAGGCTGCAATGTGGGAGAAGTCAGGACAGCTGTATGTGATGTCCACTCTTCCTGGGCATCTGCTTTCTCTTGCTTCACCTGAGGTAAAGCCACAATCCAACTCAGGCCAGAGCACTGGGCCTCCTGCATGAGGGAGGATGGTGGCAGACTTGGTCTCAGCACCCTGACACCAGGCTGATTGGGACAGTAAAGGGCAGGATAAAATGGGACTCTCACCTGCAATGTGGCTTCTGTGGAAGCTGTAGCAGGGCCGGGCACCTGCACAGGACTGCTGGCACCCTCCCGTAAAAACACAAGGTCGGTGCCAGGAGGGGGCAGTACAAAGCTAGCACCTGCTTCCTGCTTCATTGGAGGCTGGGAACGGCCTGGTCGGGCTGTGCGAGTAGCCAAAGAGGGCTTCAGGGTTGGGGCCAGATGGGGCCGTCGAGCAGAACCTGGCCTCTTTCGACGAGGGTGAAGTGGGGGTGATCCTGCCCCCTCCTCGGACCCTGACCCAATACTGGGTAGCAGTCGCTTCTGTAAGGAAAGATGGGGTACTATGGCCACTTGCTGCCTTGACTGGCCCCACCCACCCTGCACTGTTCAATGTGTATACTAACCTCCCAGTAGTCCCAGCACAGAATCTTCTTACATAAGCCCTCATCACTGAGCCTACCAGTTTCCATTAGCAATGCCAGCGCCACCTAGACTCATTTACCCCAGCACAAGGTCTGCTAATTCTCTGCCAGAGCCACTGTACCACCCAACCACCTACCAGGCCTGCCCGCCACTCCCAGGCACTGGGGTGCCTGGCCCAACCTATCCCATCCACCTAACCCTTCCTGCCCCACCCACCATGGCAAACTGCAGGCATTGGCGCCAACGACACTTCTGGCGCTTCTGGTTGCTGCCCCCGAATTTGGGCTTGTCGCAGCAGAAGTCGCAGCGGCCACAGTCCATCCGCCGTAGGCAGGCTGCACAGGCCCCGCACTTGCGGTTCTGCCGGCGGTTCGTGTAGGGCTGCTGGGGTGGGGTAGGGGGAACGGTGGTGCTGTCACTAAGACTAGGAGAGGCCATCCTCAATGCCCATTCCACTACTATTCCTGGTGTTCTTTTAGCTCTATCAGGGGAACCAGCTGCACACTAATCTCAGCCTGCTGACTTCCCATTAGCCATACGTCTGTAAGTTTAACATTATCCACTGTGACTATGCTAGCTGGCATTCAATACCATTAGAACTGTGGCTGCTCCATCACAGTATAGCTACCAACACTATGTCTTTGATTCCCCACTTCCAGCAGGATTTTGCTGACCTCACTGACTTCCATCACCGTGTCAACCATGTCTGCTCAACCTACAGGAATTCCAGTCACTGTGATACCTGGTCTTCTATCAGCCCTACTGTGAGTGTGCTGCTCCTGCATTAACCACCAAGTGTTAGTTCATCTGACATTAGGCACTCTCACTGCACCTGCACATCCCATGTTATTCCTCCCGGCCATTATTGCTCATCCCATCCTAGTACCCATCTCTTCCTTGGGTTAACCAAGCATCTTGAGAGTCTAGGCTTATCCAGGTAGGGTGAGGCCACTCACTAGCTCGTCCTCGTCTACACAATAATAGATGAACTCGGCAGGAGGTGAGGGCACCGGGGAGCTGTTGTGCTGCAGAGGCAAATGGGCCGAGGTCAGGGCAGGTACTGGGATAAGGTGAAGGTTGTGCTTTCCCTTGCCCACTGGGATCTTACCAGTTCTGTGGGCTCTGGGGGTTCTGGAGGCTGCAGTGTGGGAAGAATAGGCACTGGCTGAGCTCGGGAGTGCCGTCGGGCAGCCATCTTGGAGTCACGGCCTCCCCTGTGGCGTCCACGCTTACCCTGGGAGAGAGCCAAAAGAGAGATTAGGGCTTCATGGCATCAGATAAACATAGGACCCCTTGAAGTGCAGAAAGCATGCATGAGACAGGTAGAAAGTGTGTGCTGTGGAGCACTCACAGCATGGGGAGCCACCCTTAGGGAGGGTGTTACTGACATCGCCAATGATGGCGATGGTGGCAGTGAGCAAGGTGCTAACAGACAAAGACAGGTAGGTTGGGTCAGGGAGGTGAATGTGGGGTGAGAGTGAAAAGAAAGACATGAAGTAGGCAAGGCCAGGTTGGGAGGAAGCAGCAGCAGCAGTGGCAATTTTAATAACAGAATGAGCTCTGGCCCCGCCAGGCCAGTGCTGGTCCCTCCAGCCTGACTCACCCGAAGGCAGCGCCGCTGCACACACCTCCACTGGCGCCTGAGACCAGGGCGGGGAGGGCGAAGGCAGACTCGGCAATGGCCACAGTCCTCTTGGGTCTGACAGCCCCGGCACACTCCGCACCCTCGGCTCTGTGGGGGGGCCGGAGGTGTGATGCATGGGGTCAGGGCTATGAGGGCCAGGGGCTGGGGTAAGCCTTGGGCCCACCCCACCTGCCCAACTCACCCTCTGCACAATCCGGAGGCAGCGTCTCCTTTCACACTTGCAGAACAGCCCTGAGGCCACATCATGGGGCAGCTGCAGGAGGCAGGTGGAACAGGCCCCGCAGTCTTCAGTCACCAGACAGGCTGCACACTCTCCACAGCCCACACGCTGCCAGAAATGGTGAGGTAAGGTCACATGCTTATGTAGGGTGGGTCCAAGCCCCCTGCTCTGCCTCATCTGCTGATCTGGACACCAGTTCCCATTACCATTAGTTTCATCACTGTTATCTGATAATTACAGATTAGTTGCCAACACCGAGGCCACTACTATGTCTACTGGTTCCCTGTTGACTTCATCACTGTATCTATTGACAGATACCCCAATTAATTCCCATTACTGAGATGATAACCAATCCATGGTCAGTTCCCTATAAAAGGACTCCTGCACGCTATGGATCTATGACCCATCCATCAGACCCTCCACCACCTCCATCACATCTTGCTCCCGCTGCAGGGCTGTGAGGAGGAAGCACATGTGCTTACCTTAAACATCCTCTGCTCACGGTTGAAGGCAATTCTCTGAGCTGTGGTAGGAAGAGAAACAGAGAAGAATGGGAAGGGAGCAACCGACACCTGGCCTTACCCACTGCCTCAGCCCTGATTTCCATCATTCTGCCTCTACCCATGCTTCATACTTGCAACATCCAACCTCCACCCATGCCAGTAGTCTACTCAACCTCCAGCCTAGCCTGACACTGGGCCTGTTGTCCTGGCTCCTGTTTTTCAATGTCCCATCCTAGGGGACCACTCACCTCGGCAGTCTTTGCACAATGTCTTCAGCCGCTGCCTTCCAGTACCATCCCCTGAGAAGCTGATTCCACAGTTCTCACAGCACCTGGGATGGGAAAGACAAATATGTGGCCCTAACAGTACTGATCACAAACCTCCCCCATCTGGTTCACTTTAGGCCAGTACTCACCCAGGTGCAGGGAATGAAGCTGGGGCTGTGTTGGTATCAGCCTTGGTCTCATCCTCTCGGGTCTCTTTCCTCTCCTTTCTCTCCTTCCTGACTTCAGTCCTCTGGGGTGCAATCTGACGTTTCCGAGTTTTGGCCGATCTTGAAGGCTTTTTCCGCTTCTTGCTGGGGACAGCCACAGACTGGACCTTAAGACGAGTGAGGATAGGAGGAATGTGGGTCAGTGCGTGGACGTCAGGTGGCACAGTTACCCTTGCCTGAATACCCCACATTGTGAAGTACCTTGGGGGTTGGATAGCACAAGATGCCTTGTTTGAAGTCGAAGAGGGTGAGGTCACATGCAGGGCCCAGGTATCGAGTCAGCTCAACTTTGCTTCGGATCCTGTCTCCTGTGGGGCTGAGGATGGGCCAAGATGAGTTGGCACCAAGGTGAAGCCAATGCAGTTCCACCCAGACAACCCTCCAACAGGGCTAGTGGGATCCAGGAGGCAGCCTGGAATTGGCCTGAGAGCCCCACCCAGATCCCATCCCAACCAACCGTGTAAAAGGAATAGGATATATGAATAAAAATATTAGCATGTTTACAACTATTAATAAATAATACAGTCACGAGCTGTATAATGATGTTTCAGTCCACAGATCACACACTGTATGGTAACTCCAAGCTAGGGGATTTGGAGGCTGTTTTCAGCACACAGGTTGGTTTGCCACCATTCCATTAAAACAAATCAGCCTCACTGGCATTGAAAACCTTCTATATAACCCTTTTCTCATATAACACTTTGCAAGTATTTTTCATATTTGCCCCCTTCCCACTCCCCATTTGTAGCTCCTGCACTACATGCTGAAAAATTTCTATTGCCTAGTGACATCATGGTCATTGTAATGCCCAGCGTAACACATTACCTATGCTTGTGATGCTGATGTAAACAAACCTACAGCATTGCCAGTTGTACTGCACATACAATTACATACAGTACATACTACTTAATAATAATAAATGATTACTACTGGTTTATGTATTTACTATTTTTGTGTGTGGTAGTGGGGATTGAACCCAGGGTTTCACATTTTGCTAGGCAAGCACTCTACCATTGAGCTACATTCCTAGTCCCTTTGCCATATACTTTATTATTATTTTAAAGTGCACTCCTATTTTTTTTTAGTTTGCTTTAAAATATCACACCATGTCAGGTCAGCAGCAGCCTCATCTCTCTCACATTTACTGCATTTCTCAATTTCATCATTTTCTCTTGTGCTTGATTTAATCTCATTTTGTTTATCATAGCCCTAGGAGTGACAGGATATAGCATACATAGTTATGCAATGCCTAATGATCAACGGCAAACAGCACATATAAATAGTGTCCCGTAGACTATATTGCCTAGTGAGGCACAGTGGTACATTCCTATGTAATCCCAGTTACTCAGGAGGCTGGGGCAGGAGGATCCCAAGTTCAAGGCCAGTCTGGGCAGCTTAGCGAAACCCTGTTTCAAAATAAAATAAAAAGGATTTTGAATGTAGCTCATTAGTAGAGCACTTGTGCTAGCATGTGTGAGCCTCTAACCCTCTTCCCTGAGGGGAGGTTTGAGGAGGCACATCCTAGTTTGTAGAAGTACATTCTATAATGTTTACATGATGAAATCATCTAATGGCACATTTCTCAGAACATATTTCTCAGCCTAGGTGTGTAGTGGTTATACCATTTAGGTTTGTGAAACTAACTGTACTCCCTGAGGTTTGTGCAATAAAATCACCTAATGATGCATTTCTCCAGATGTATTCCAATCATTAAGCAACATGACTCTAAAATGTACACACATTTATAACACAGCACTAACAGTATTGAAAATACTCTTTATAAGTAAAAATTAACAAATAAGAACACAAACACATAACATGTAAATATGTATTACATACCAAATGCATAATCAAGCAAAGAAAATTCTAACAGAAATGTTTAAAAAGCACATAAAAATGTTAACTACACCCAGCTGCAGTGACACACCTACAATCCCAGCAAATTAGAAGGCTGAAAAAGGGGGATTCTAAGTTTCTAGGCCAGCCTTAGCAACTTAACAAGGCCCTGAGCAAGACCCTGTCTCAAAATTTAAAAAATTTAAAAGGCTTGGAATATAGCTCAGTAGTAAAGCACCCTTGGGTTCAATCCCCAGTACAAAAAAACCCCAAAAAACAAAACAAAAAAAAAAACCCCATTATATTATATTATATAATATAAAGTGTTAAGTAGTTGATGCTGTGATACTGGAAGTTTACTCCATGAGTCTCCATTTCTGCCTGTCTTTTTTTTTTTTTTTTAAATATTTTTTTAGTTGTAGATGGATGCTAATACCTTTATTTTATTGATTTATTTTTTATGTGGTGCTGAGGATCGAACCCAGTGACTCACGCATGCGAGGCGAGCGCTCTACCACTGAGCTATAGCCCCAGCCCCTCTGCCCGTCTTTTAAGAGGCATCAATTGTCCTTTGTAAAAACTAACTTTTCAAGGATGTTTCTAAGATAGACCTTGAAAGATAAGACAGGGTCTCCTTTCAGAGGAAAAGGAAAGCATACTTACTATCTTAATATTATAAAAGATTTGATTATCTAAGTGCAGGGTTTCTTTTCTATAATACAACCCACTCACATGCAGTGCATATGCTATTTAGCCCTCTTCATTCACTGTGGGAATTGGGATTCAGGGAACTGGCACTGGGTCCTGCTGCTGATGTAATAAATTCTTTCATTTCTGACCCAGGAGTCTCATATTTCCTATCAGCATCCATTCACTTGTTATTTTATTCTAAGTAGGGTAAAATCTCAGATCCCTTGTAATTCTTGACAATTACACATTAAGTTTTGAGAGTTTTATACAAGTATGTAAATATGTGAAAGTTAGAAATAAACATAAAAGGAAAGCAATCATGTTTGCAGTTTTACTATATTCCTCTAGCAAAATGTAAACTTTAATACAAAAAAGAAAATTAGAAAGAGTAGAAAACTTAGTTAACTGTATTGTTAATATATTCTAAAGCATATATAAAAGGTTTATAAACATTTATGTATTTAAAGTCAATTCTCATTATTCATGGTAACTATGTTCTATAAAACTGCCATGAACCTAGAATTAGTAAGGAAACATTGTTCCTTAGGAGAAATACAGGGTTAGGCTCCAGCAAGTCTTTGGCCACATTTTCATTCAATGATCAATATATAATCCTTTTTAATGTGTTTCTGTTTAAAGACACCTTATTTTTCTTACAAATGATTGCTTAGGTTTTGAACAACTCAAAGCCAGGGGATTTGGAGACTGTTTTCATCACACAGATTGGTCTGCCACTGTTCCATCAAAACAAATCAGTCTCACTGGCATTGAAAACCTTCTTCTATATAACCCTTTTCTCATATAACACTTTGTAAGTACTTTTCATATTCTGCCCCCCCAGACTCCCCATTTGTAGCTCCTGCACTACATGCAATTTTAGCATTTTTCATGCTGTATCAATAATCTTTTGAAATGTGCAAGCCAATCAGCACTAGCTGAGATGGGTTTATATTTTCCCAATGCTGGGTAATGTGTCTTTCAGGTGTTTCTCATAACAATGCTGTCCACTGTGCTTTATTGCTCATCATTTCATGGATCCACAGATTTAGCTGCTTTCCTAAAGCTGCTTTTTTACAGCTTCATTAAGTACATAGATGTTACTTTTTATACTTCCCAGTGTGTCCTCACATACATATTGGCAAGTTTCCTCTTCTTTTTCTGGAGGTGCCATATTTCTGGTTCATAACATTGAAGTCACAGATAACAGCATTGTTAATTCATGCCTGAATGAGGCTTATCTGACACGTATTTTCTGGGCAAAGCACATCAGAGCCTTCTTGCATTTAACACTAAATGGTACTTTGGCGCTATATATTCAGGCTTTATTTTAAACAGTCCAATCACCAACAAAATAGTATGAAAATGGGAAAAATGTGGTACTAAATAGACCACGAAAAGGAATGCTTGTTTTCAGTATGGAAGCTGAAACAAAAAGGCCTTGTTCAACCTTGGCTGGGAACATGTGCATTGGGTGATTCAAATTTTCACTGCTCTGTGAGTGTGTGAATAACCACGAAAGCACCGTATTGACTTTGGTCAAATAAATTTTATTAAATAAGTGAATTTGCAAATATGAAATCTTTGAATAATGAGGACTGACTATATGTATAATTTAAACTCCACCCACAAAGTTAACCACACCCTCCTTTACCCTGCCCCTAACCAGGCTCAACCCCACCCAATTCTGCCCACAACCCACCCATTACCTCTGGTAATAGGTGTCTGAACGTCCACAGGTGACCCCTGACTTGCGATAGACCTCACGACGTTTCCAGCCAGGGCCCAGGGCTGGGCAGTCCAGCCAGTCCTCAGCCATGGAGGTTTCCAAATGTAGCAGCAGCCTGTAAAGTGGGGGAGAGGAGGGCATAGGAGAAACTGAGGCTCTAGGAAGGGCAAACTGCCCCATGCCACACAAATAACTGATATCCTTTAATGCATGCCTGAAACCTAGGACCTGCCACAAGCACACAGCCAGCCCACATATGAGAGAGAAAACTCTCCATTCTAACCCCTCTTCTTCTCTGTCCTGGGCCCAGGGGCTCCCCATTCCTCCTGTTCCTTGACTTGCTCGCCTCCATTGCTCTCCATCTTCAGTGTCCCGATTCCCTACTTCTCCCCACCCTCAAACTGAAAGTCTATCATTTCTTTCACTGTCAACCCAAGAAACTTACTTCCAACATTTCTACCTGTCCTTGGTACAGAAGACACTAGCTGTCTTTGACCTAATGGTCCTTATTCCTCCTATCGCCCTAAAATCCCCCCCTACACTTGGCAAGTTCAGCACAAGAGGCCGCATTCGTCTTGTTTTCAGTCCACTACTTCAGTGTTCTGAACTCCCATTCCCCGCTTCTTTGATCCAAAAGTTCCCAATTTTTTTTTCACTGTTTTAAATATCCCATTTCTTCCCCACATGTGATCTCCTCTTATCCTACTATTTTGGGGTTATAACTTCCACTGCACCCTCTGAGAGAGACCCCAACCCCACCATATCATTGAGCTGAATAGCCCCTCATTGGTTTAATTCCTCAACCTGGAAGCCCCCATGTCTCCCTTTATTCAGCACAAGAGCTCTGCAAGCCTTATTTCCTCTCTCAGTGTTCTGACCCATAGTTCCTCCCCAAGCACAGACCAAATATCTATTTCTCTTCTACAGCCAAAAAGACACCCCTCTTCAATCTGACGTTCTCATCCTCCATTCCTCTCTCATCAGACTGAGAAATTCTGATTTCTCCCAACATACACACATTCCCCACCCTCATGTCCAGGATCATGACATCCCTGGTGAGCCCCTGACCCGCTATTCTTTCTCGTCCTGTATGTAAGTTCTCCTGTTCCTTCCTTTCAGTATTCCAGCCCTCTCATTTCTCCTTGTCATCAGGCCAAAGGCCCCTTATTTCTTCTTTTCAACGTTCTGATCCCCCATCTCTCTCTCCTTGAGAAGCCCGATATCTCCCTCTGGGCGTTCTGATCTTCCTCATTCCTCTCCGTCTTCTTCCCAGGATCTCGACACTCCTGTCAGCGTCCTGAGCCATATTTCTTCCCGTCCTCCACCTAAGTCCTTCCAGACCTCCCTTTCAATACTCCGGCGCCGCCATTCCTCCACCTCCTCGGCCCGAGGGCCTTTCATTCCTCCCCGGCAGGGTTCCGAGCCCCAATTCCTTCCCATCCTCCACCTGAGCGCTCTCCACTTCCACTCCCACGACTGTCTCACCAGCTTGGCACCAGGCCGGTGGCTTCCGCCGCCCTAGGCCCTCGGACCCATGGTGAGGGTCCTGTCTGCGCGTTCCGCCTGGCCCTATTCCTCTTCCTTCTCCGAAGCAGCCTTTTCCGAAGCGGTAGCTGTCGTCTCCGCGGCGGTTCGCTGCTCCCGGAACCGGAAATCCGCCGCCTGCCCCTCGGTCTCCACCCCCGACGTGACACCTGCGCACTGCCCTGACGGCGCGTGCCCTTAGAGGGGAGGCTCCCGCGCCTGCGCACTGAAATTCCACAGCGGCGCGCGCCTTGTCGGGGTGCTGCTGCTCCTGCGCGCTGCCTCTTTTGCGGCTGGCGCCCGGGTCAGGGGCCTGCGCTTGCGGTCCTCCCTTTCCCTGTCGGCGCGTCTTCCCCACGCTGCCATGCAGGTGGCGCCTGCGCACTCCAGTCCCACCCTAAAGGGGCGTGAACCGCGGGATTGGCGCCTCGGGTTTCTTCTACACGTAGTCTGCAAGGGAGGCGAAGCAAGGTTTTGGGTTTGTGCACTTCAGACGGCACTTTCTTCGCTACTCCCTGCGAACGTCTCCCAGGGTTATAGTGTTCTGCTTTCTCCGCCCCCGCCGACTAGCAGCTCCCTCCGGAGAAAGGGGGCGGTGGCCCGCTGCAGGTAAACAGAGGGCAGGGAGTGAGGGTACCCCAAAGGTCACTCTAGGCCCCTCCGTGGGGACAGCGCTGGATGGGCTCCTGTTGTAAACAGGTCCCCCAAGTGGCGTTTGTGGACGGCCTGTATGCTTGGCCAAATGCACCTTTGGTCTGCTGAATGTTAACTTCTGCCGAGGGATGGTCAGCCTGTACATGCTCACAGGGAACGGCTGCTGTGTACGACTGTCCCAAGACAAGAGGCTGAGTGTGTAGGTCACTGGGCTTAACCCTGGCAGAGTATACTCTCACAGCCGGTGGGTGCCAACTGTATACTCAGCCTACACATGTACTGCAGCCCAACCTGAGTACAGACATACCACCACCCATCTTATCCAGGGGTTGGTGAAAGGACAAGACCAACGCCATCTTAAGACTCTGGGTCTTTGTCCTATCAACCTGGTAGCCTCTGCCCAGTTCCTGAAAATTGCGACACACTTAAGGGCACCCTGCTCTGGCACCAGTGAGTCCTTTTGCAATCTGGGCCAACCAATCAGGAAATTAAACATTGGGCCCACTATAGCCAAGCCTATCAGCCTAAAGGTCAACTGACCTCACCTACCTTTACCCAATCCTATAGTGACAAGATTACCATTCCTCTCTGTGCGCTTTCCTATACCCAATCATATAACTCCAAGGCATGTACTCCCCTGCTTGCGGTTGAAACCCATAAAAATCTCCGCTCCCCTAGACTCGGAGCTACACCTCAGCAAAGGTGTGCGGTCCCTGTTCGACCTTGTAATAAAGGACCCTTTTTTGTGAATGCATCGGAATTGGACTCCTGGTGGTCTCATGAGCTTGGGCATTACATTGGGAATGCAGTTGTAACTGGAGCACACGTGGAGACCATCAGGAGTCATCTTCTCGGTTCTTCAAAATTTTATTAACAAAACCCAGGGAGAAGGGAAGCAAGGGTGAGTAGACTCCACAGTCCCACCCAGGCACAGAAAATGGAGAGGGAAATTCTGAGACCCTTTAGGCAGTCAAAAGGTGGATAGGCACAGGGAGAAAACTCAGGGACAATGGAAGAAACAGATGAATGGAGAAATGGACAAAAGGAGGATTGGGGCCACTCCCCCAAATGGAATGCAGGGTGAGGGCTCTGAGTCTGTAGGCTCAGCGGTCAGCACTGGAGCGTAGGTCGGTAGTGAGTGGGTCATGCTGGATGGTCTGGTGCAGCATCAGGGCCAGTAACCCTGCCCGGTTTGTCATGGCTGTGCGTACATTGCGCTCCTGTTCGAATAGCTCGTCCAGCTTGTACCACTGCCAAAGGAGTGGAAGGAGCCATGAAAAGGGGGCTTGACCCAAAAGCCCCGCTTGACCCTTGCCACATCCATTGTTGAAACCTACCACCCGCACACGCTCCAGGTCCACTTCAGCACGCCGCAGCTTCTCCCAGCAGTAATGGCGATTGCACTGGCGCTTGGGCAGGCGGCAGAAATCACCTGTGAGCTCAAAGACGTCACGTACGAGGGGGCATCCGCATACCTCATCAGCTGGCACCTGCAGGAACACCAGGGGTACTGATTAATAAGGGTGGTGAGGGAGGAAGAAGGGAGAGTAGAAGAGGGAAGAATGGGCAGTGATAGGGAAAAGAAGGGAATGGAAGTTGTCACAGGAAAGAAGGGCAGATGATGAAGGATAATACGGAAGTGAGACATTGAGGTAGAAAAAGGCAGAATGGGGGAAATTGAGGGAAAATCTTACTTTGGGATCCCGGGAGTGCTCAGGACATAGCACCTGGAGCCGCTTACAATATGTTTTGCTCTGAGGATTATAGACATCACAAAAGAGTCTTGTGGCCCTAGTGGTTTATAGTAGAGAGAAGGTATTAGAGAGAAGAAAAGAGGCCCACCTATCCTTGCCCATGCCCATTTCCTGCCCTGACTCCACATGTTCTATTGCTGACCCCACCCTTAAGCCGGCCCCAACTCTTCATGGTACCTCACTCACCCTTCAATGCGTGTGGGGTACATGGACCCAAAGGACGTCTGGCTCTCATACTGGAAAGATGAGCACAAATGGAAGGAACTGTGGGTGGAGGCTGCATGCCCTCCCAAGTCGCCATCCAAACAACAAATGCGTCCCCCGTGGGCCCACTCATGTTCCCACACCATCCATCCCCTCAGGCTGACACCCCAACCTTGGCATAGCAGCGCTCCATGTGGCGCAAGGCAACACGTGGGTTGATGGGGTGCCCACAGGAGACACAGAAGATCTGCAGGTCTGTGTCATCACTGTCGTTCTCATTGCTCTGCAGGAGGTAGAAGGAATGATGAGGCCAGGTGACTAGGTACTAGGCCATGTCCTACTGTACCCCTGCATTCTCACCTCCTCATCCTCGCGCACAGCCTGCTGCTTGGCACGTAGAATGATGGCCTCAAGCTCGTGGAATCTGCGCTCCATTTCCTGAAGACGGGTGCGGGCACTCTGCTGCTCACGGCGAATACGTTCAAGCAGCTTTTTGCCATGTTCTTCAGCAATGCAGGGGCTCTGCTGCCACTGTTGGATGCGCTGGGGGAGGATCTCATAGATGCGGCTGCAGGAGGGCAGTGGGTGAGGTGCAGACAGGGAAGATGGCAAACAACAAAATAAGCAGGTGGTCAAAGTATGGTAAATGGATGGAATGGTGGAAGGGTAAGTAAACAGGTGAAGGGCTGAGTGGGCAGAAAGGCAGATGGATGGGTGAATGGGTGTATGGATAGGTGTGTGAGTGACTGACCAAATGGTTAAAGGGTACTGGTAGACACACTGAAAGTTCTAATAATGCCTTATTCTTTATTTCTCTCCTCCCTCCTTTCAGCCCTCCATGCCAGGAAAGACTCACTTGGCCGCCAGCTTCATGCCACAGTCATCTGAGCAATACTTGGAGCCGGGCTGGGCAGCTCGCACACAGCCAGGCCCCAGGCACTGCGGTAGTGATGCAGGGTCCTTAGCATCAGCCCTCTCTGGGTGTTTCCATTTGTCCTTATGTTTCTGCTTTTGCCGATGTCGTTTGTATCTCTCCTCCTTCTATGGACAAGACAGGTCAAGCTGGAATCTAAGTCAGCCTCAGGTCCTGTCTCCCTCTCCATTCCAGCCTTTTCTGGCTCTTATCCCACTTAGCCCCTCATCTATATACCTTCCTCCCTACTCTACCCTCTACCTTCCCACAACCATTTTACCCTATCCATCACCTTCTTCTCAGACTTCTTCTCCCGACGCTTCACATGCTTCACTTTTACTGCTCTTTTCCGTAGGGCAGGATCCAGAAATGGGGATTCTTCTGTGTCACTCATCCAGGGCTGTAAGCAGGGCATGCACTGACCCTCTTGCCTCATTCTTGACAGCCCCACCACCTGCTTATTTCCCAAAGTAGCCTTATATGCCCTCCGCCTCCACTCTCCCCTTACGGATTTCTGTTTCTATAACTGCCATCCTCCCACCAAGGGAGGCTCCTGCCGCTCACTAGGCCGTGGTCATCAAAGGCCCCTGCACAGAAGTCCTGGTACAGGTCAGGGTCCAGTGGTAGGTCCTCATCAGAGAGTGGCTCAGGTGTGGCTGTAGCCTCAGGTGGCTCCTTAACTGCTGATGATGCCACTGCCCCCTCATCTTCACGGATGCGCCCCAGCTTCTGTGATGGCTGTGGCTGCTGTTGAGTGGGTGGTGGCCGGCGGGGCCTTGGCAGAGACTCTGAAGGCGTCACCGGCGAGAGCTGCGGGGCAGAATCTCAGGACTGGCCCTGACCGCCCTGCCCGCATGCCCTGCCCCGCCCTGGGGGGCTGGACTCACCGAGGAAGGGAAGTACTTGTACGATTCCTGTGCCGGCAGGAGGAAGGCCCAGGTCAGCCCCAGGTATATAGAGGGTGGCCCTGCCCTAGCCCTCCCACCTACCCTCACTTCGCCTCCCCAGACACATCTGTCCCCAGGACATGCTTAGCCTTGCCTGTTGTGCCCTGATATGCCTGACCACCTGCAAACACCTGGCCCCACCCTGCCCACCAAGATTTGGCGGGTTCTCTTGCCATCCTAGCATACCTGTTCGTGCAGCATGCATGTGGACATGCTAGGACTTTTCCCACATATCTGGATACCATCAGGCTCCATCCCAGCTTGTCCCCCATTCCTAGCCTCAAATAGCCCTGCCTGTACCTCCCAGTCATGCACCCCCACCTGACCCTGTCCAGCTCTGTCCATGCTCACCCGGGCCCGCAGCTGGCACTGGCGCAGCCGGCACTTCTGCCGGATCTTGTTGGGCCCCCCAAACTTCTTCATGTCTCTGCAGAAGTCACAGTGGCCACAGTCCTCAGTGCGCCGGCATGCTTCACACTCACCGCACATTCGCGCTGACCTTTTGATCTGCTGCTGCTGCTGGTGATGCTAAGAGACAGTGCCCAGAATAGAAATCAGGAACCCAGAAAAAGCCCACAATGGGACCAATTTACCCATTCCAACCACTGCGGCCACTCACCTGGCTGGGTGTGGCCACCAAGGGCTGTGGAGAAGATTTATGGGGCGAAGCAGAGCCCCGAGCAAGCATGGCCCCAACCCCTGTCCCGGACCCTGCCCGGCGCTGCAGGTCTGGATCTGGGACAGGTCTCTTGCGCCCTCCACCCTCATCCCGGGGCTCACTGCCGTCCCGCTCATTGCCGTCACGCTCTCGAGACTTTTTGTGCCGATAGCGAATCTCCAGCTTAGGGTCTTTCTCTGTGGGGCAAAAGGTTGGGCCAGGATGGATTAACATGGGGTTTGAATGGTCCTAGAACCTCTTTCTTTCTCTTCTTTCTCTAACTATCCAACGTACCTGCTCTGCCCTCCTGCTTGAGGGCAGAGCTGCTCCTTCCTGTGGACTCCTCTGTTACTGTTCACAATGAAACCTGCATTCCAGCTCAGCACAGACCAAGAGTCACTATGCCCACAGCCATATAGCACTACTACATGTGACCCCTCCAGTCATGGTTCTTCCTCCTTCCTCAAAGCCAGGCCTGCCTTCCCTGTCCATCCAACCCTCCTTACCTCTGCATTCCCGACAGTACCACTCCCGGATGGCCTTGGCCATCTTCTCAGTGATCCGGATGCAGTCCCCATGGAACCACTCATTGCAGTTGTCACACCCGCTACAGAAGATGGGTAGAGATGTGAGAGGCATGCCCCATCAGCCTCCCCCTACTTTGCCAGGTTTCTGCCCCACCCACTTCTCCTTAGCTCACATCATGAAGCAGTTGATGTCAGGTTTGCGGCAGATACAATAGATGGGTGCATTTTCCCCATTCTCCGACTTGCTGTCCTCTCCTGCATCTGGAGGCTCTGGATCTGAACCATCTCCTTCCTGTAGGACACCCCCATTACAGCCACTAACCACCCCAGTTGTAGTGGCTCATCCGGCCCATTACAGCTCCATCATAGATCCCTACTGTGCCTAGACTTCTCATGATGGTTCCCCATAAATCTCCTCATGGTTTCTACAGAGTCCCATCACTCAACTCTACACCTCACTGCTCCGCCTGTAAATCTCTATCACTCAGCCCCAGACCTCGTATCAGTCACTCCACCGACAGACACACTATCACTTTATCCGCATTTCCAAAACGGCTCATCACAAACACCCTATTGCTCGCCACATATTGTCCCCACCAGGGGTCTTCGCGGAACCCCATTCGGAGCTCTCCACAGATGCTGGAGTTTTGGTCGCAGACTTCGCACCGCGGTCCCCACAGACCCCACCCCCGCTCACAGTCCTCCACGTACTCCCTGACAGACTGTCCAATTGGCTCATCACAAACTCCTTCCCTTCGGCCCGAGGAGCCCCGCCTCACGGTTTCCCACGGAACTGCCATCTGGAGTCCCCACTAAACTTCCACTACAGACCCCCGTGATGGCTCATCACAGAACTCCCAGGTGATTCACCCACACCCCACCATTCTTCCCACAGACCCCCACCTTTCGGCCCCCAGTCTCGCGGTTACTGCTCACCACAGAACCCCCATGCGCCTGCCGACAGACACCACAGTTACTAGCACCACCGACCTGGACCGCCGAACCCCTTCCTCGACCCGGTACTCACCATGTCTCCGCTCCCGGCACAGCCCCTCGTGACTCCAGCTAGCGACCAGCGAACCTGTACAAAACCGGCGGCGGCGTCCGCGGCGGTTGCAAAGGCGCCCACCGCTACTTCCGCTACGGTCGCGCCTCCCGGGCACCGTACTTTTATTGCGCACGACCAGTGCGACGGCTCAGTAGCAAACGAGTAAATCGCCCTCCCAGAGCCCCCGAAAGTCCCTCAAGTGCCGCCATCTTGGCTATCGAGTCCGTACGTTCACGGGAAACATGGCCGCGCCTATATTGTGGCTTTCCGGAGGGCGTCGCCACCTTGTCGGTCGAGTCCGTAAGGCGGACTCTTGGAGTTACTTGACATTATAGGCAATATGGCCGCATCTACTTCGTGACTTCCATTTAGACGCCATCATCTTGGACACTGACTCCTTAAGGGCGCCGACTCAGTTCGTTCCCAGACGATGTATGGCGGCGTCCTAATCGTAGTTTCCCGGAGGGAGCTGCCATCTTGGCTGTCAATTCCGTACATCGACGAGTCTCCTGCAGGGAGGTTAGCAGATACACACAGGTGCTGCTTACGAACTACCTGGATCAAGTCAAATTCATTTCCCCTTCCACGTATGTCAGTGGAACGCCGGCAGGCTGTATGCCTTTCCCAAGGCGACGGAAAACCAGTACCCCCAGTTGTCTCCGACTTCACCTTCCTTCACCCGGCTCTCACTCCTGGCTGTTAACCAGGTTTGTCTGGCATGGCTCCACTTTTATTTACAAATTATTCTTAAACTAATTTAAAATTTCGTTTTTTAGTTGTGTAAGCGGCACGATAGCCTAACAGTATAGCACACTTTACGTATCCTTTTCCTCCTTGTTGAACATTTAGAACTGAAGACATAACTAAAAGGGGTCTCTGCAATCTCCTGTCAGGTCTGGAGAACATGGGTTGTTGGGCTGCCGTCAGGTCCTCCGGGATTCCAGTCTCATGATCTAGTTAATTCTAACTTTTAACCGTTTCAACTTAGGCGTTGACGCCATTAGAATAATAAATTACATGAAAATGACCTTTCATGTGTATAACCGCTTCTTTCAATGAAAGTTTAACATAAATTAACAACAACCAATTTGCTGCAACCGCCTTCGTGTTCTTTTTAAAAAAAAATCTATAAAACCAGATCTCTCATGGCCATTGGTGAGTCCCGTATTCTGGGCAACTAGAATGGTTGTCTCCTAGGTGGCCATCCTCATTCTCAAATAAACTACTTTTCTTACACACTCTTGTTTGAGATTCTGTTTTAGATTGACAAAACATTTCCGATTGTTAGTGTAAATAAAGTTGCAATTAAGATTTATGTGTGTGCACACGCACAAGCTCTGGGATTTAACCGAGGAGCCTTAGAGTACATCCTCAGCCCTTTTTATTTTATTTTATTTTTATTTTGAGACAGGGTCTCGCTAAGTTACCCAGGCAGCCCTCCAACTTATCATCCTCCCGTCTCAGCCTCCTGAGTGTCTGGTATCGCAGGCCTGTGCCACTGTGTACTGTGCCATGAACGTTCTTCAGCACTTATGTTCATGTTTGTTTTGATTATTTCCTTAGAGATTGTGAAAATAAATGGAAAAATTACCATGAAAGTAAAATCAAGGGAAAAGCTGAATAAACTCTCTAGCTTTGTTTTTAGTTACTTGATAAACACCAATTTTAGAAGTGACTTAGTTAAACAATATGTTCTCATTAGCATTTCTATAGATAACCCCTCTGACATTTTGGTCAGGTGGTAATGGTTGCTTAAGTTGTTTTCAAAAACTTGGAGGCCACTTTTGTCTAAAACTGGTTGAAACCACTGGTCCTTAACTTGGACCTGCACAAGTGTCCATTGGGTGACATTTTGCTTCAGAGGGCCAAAATTCAACCCTCAGACCACACTAACATTTTCTGATTGCACATCCTCTGAAAAGCTATGAAGCTTGATTATGCATGTGCAGACCACAAACTGCTTTATTCTTCCTTACGTCTAAACACCATTCCCCAGGCTTCATACTACCCTATTTCTTTATCCCATAATAACCGTAACTCTTTTCTTTAAGAGGTGTATTTGAGGTTAACTCCACTGTCTTAACCTGATTGGCTGTCTCATGAATAAACTCTTTTTGCAAAACTTGCTGTTTGGGTAATTGGCATATCATGTGGTGAGCAGAAGGGCCCTGGTTTGGAAACAAGAGCAACATTGAAAGGAGTTTTCAAAATAGAGCCAAGATACCTTTAAGGTAGAATGACATATGCATGTCTCAAGCTGCTGCCTGGAATATGAACTTTGGTTACCTCTAATATTGTATGTGGACACACTGCCTGATGAAATTATAAGCCAATACTATTGCACTAGTATTCACAAAAAGAAAGAGCTCAATTATAGGTTGGCCGACCAGGAGACAGGAGGCATGCTCAAATATGCACCCCCATCAGCCAGTGAAGAGGGTTTTTAAGGATTTGGGGGAATTAAGGAGTCCACTAATGCCTTGGGTCTGTATTGAACACAGTGTGTCTTTCTTGGGTTTTACTATTTTAGTTCTAGGTTGTGATTTTGTGGTCAGAGCTGTTTGCTCTTGATTTTGGTTCATGTAGCTCCCAGTTTTGAATCTAAGTTTCCTTTGGTTTGGGCTCTTAGTCTTGTCTAGTTCAGGAGACATCATCAACTCAGACTTTGAGGTAACTCTTAGGATACCATGTTCTGAAAAACATTTTACACAACAGGTAGGAAGGAGGAAGTTACCATTAAAGTATGTAGCAGGAAGTGACCTGCCAACCAAGGCTGTTTTACTCTTTGGCTGTAGGCATCTGGAACCACCAGAATGACTGGATAATTACATTTTGCCCACAGACTCAGGATGCACATTAAGAAGTTACTGGATTATTCTTTTATGCACATTTTCAGTTGTTTTATTTATTCTTTATCTTCTACTTGCCGTTCTTTCTCACTTTGTAAAACGTCAGCACTGCATGACCATGTAAGACCCCACTTGCCCTACCTTCCTTGAAATACTTCAGAGTTATCTGAATCTGTTTTCCAAATTGCAATTTCTAAGACCCCCAAATAAAGTTCCCTTAGTTTCACAAATAAAGTTCTCCCTTTTCTGAATTGGTTCACATTACAGGCTGTTCATGGTGGGAACTGAAGGGCTTCATCTCCACTTCTGGTGCTGCTGTGGACATCAGTAAAGGCACCTTCAGGAATCCTTTGAACCGTCATATCTGTAGCTCAGTTGTTCCAGGGAAGTAGGGTAGGTTGTAGAGAGGCCAGAAAAAGTGTCTGAAGACGGCATGTAAGACATGATTTATTGGTGACGGCTTACAAGAGATCAGTGACCACTCCAAGAAGAGTTCAGTGGCATTAATCCGGACAAATAGCACCTCTAGCCCTCAAGGTATTTCACCAAGCAGTGTCTCCTCTCCCTCCCAGTGTTTCATTCAGTGAAACACTGGACAAGTGGCATGTATCTTTTCCACAGTGCCCTCATTTCCATGCCATTCACTATGGAGAGAAATGCTTTGTATGTTAGGCATAAAAGCAGTGACATATCAGCATTAGCTTGCTTGGTTTGCTTGTATGACCGCATCCTGAGTAGCAATTGTGCTGGCATATACACAAAAAGCAACTTTCCATAGATAACTTTAGCTTGCCCTCGTTCCCAGGGTACATAAGAGAAAGTCAATGTCCTTCAAGATAATATGTATCTGGGCTTCATGGCCCAGGCTTGCTCTCATTATTCCCTTAACTTGGTTTGGCTTTTGGGAAAAGAAAGGGGGCATTCAAGATCATGGCGTTTTACCACCTCTCTTTCCTTTAGGGACTATACAACCCCCTTGTTTCCTGGGCAGCGCTGGGTAGTGGGTAAGTAAGTCTTCAAACCTCCTGCCTCTTTGGACAAGGTTCCAAATCATCTTCGGCTGTCCTTTGTTGTCAGCTGCATAGGAGGGAAATCCTTCCTCTAGGTGTCTGTGAGGGGTATCCCTTATCTTAGATGAGTACTCAATTTTCAGCAAAGGAAACTTTTGTCTTTAATTTACTGGGAATTCCTTCTCTAAAGACGTTTCTGATGGCAGCTGCCATCTAGAACTCTTGCTTTGCTGGGAGCCATCTATGAGCTGTGGGTAAACTGAGCAATGTTGGAGCCGTTAGGCAGGAAAGCCTGGTATCAGGAATTCCCAGTAGAATTGGCTTGAGAATGCCTGGTTCATGTGGCATCCTGCCTAGCTCACCGCTCAAGTTCTAGCATAGTCCCAGAGATGGGAGTGGCTTGCCAAAGTGCCAATCAACTTGTTTACTGCAAGATCCCTGCCACACTGAAAAGCAAGTACCAAAACCAAGACTTCTCCCGCTAAAACCTTATCCCTTCCTTTGATGTACTCCCCCTTAAATAAAGAATCAGGGGCCTTTTTTTTTTTTAAATATTTTTTTAGTTGTAGATGGACACAATGTCTTTATTTTATTGCTCTGTATGTGGTGCTGAGGATCGAACCCAGGGCCTCACGCATGCGAGGCAAGCGCTCTACCACTGAGCCACAATCCCAGCCCTCAGGGGGCCTTTTTTAAGTTTCTCTATTCCAGCTCCTATCAGGACTGGAAGACCCATCAGACACTCCTCTTTAAATCTAATTTCTGTCTCTGTCTTTATTTCCTACTGATTATTTCTGTCAGACTTTTAATTTTCCCAGGCAACTTACACCTCCTGGGCAGGAACCTATTCTGTCGGGGTGCTGGTCACCTCAATATACTGCTTCCTTTATGATTAAAACTTAGGAGTCCTCTTCTTGGAAATTTCTGCCATGATGGGCTAAAATTATTTGTGTTGGTCCACTTGGGGCTCTTGATGTTTCAACATTAGTTTATTTACAAGATCAATTAGAAAATGGTTTTAAAAACTAAACAAATTGAATGGGAAGTATAATTTAATTGGTATTTTGAAGCCACTAAACCTCATGATTTCACTCTTGCTTCTTTGAGGAAGACAAGTTGAAGTAATTTCCAAACTCAAAAATCTCTCTGTGGTTTCTGAGCACTCACTTTTTCCAGAGCCTTCTACTGCCTCTCATTTTCTTGACTGCCCCCTATTGTGAGGCAGCCAGCACCCCGCCAGGGTAGTTTCCTGCTCAGAAAGTAGAAGCCACCTGAGATAAAGTAAGTCTGAAATAATCAGTAAAGAGTAAGAGTCAGGGAGCTGGGGTTGTGGCTCAGTGGTAGAGCACTTGCCTAACTCATGTGAGGCACTGGGTTTGATCCTCAGCACCACATAAAATAAATAAATGAAATAAAGGTATTTTGTTCCTCTACAACTAAAAAAAAATTTAAAGAAAAAAAAAAAGAATAGGAGTCAGAGCCAGAAATCACATCAAAGAGTTAGTGGAGCGCGTGATAAGTCTTCCAGTCCACACAGGAGCTGGAACTGAGCAACTAGAAAATGGCTCTTTATTTAAGGGGGAGTACATCCAAGGCAGGGATGAGGTTTGAGCAGGAAGAGTCTTGTATCTGGGTGTGGCAAGGGTCTTGCAGCAAACAGGTTGGTTGTCATCTTGGCAAGTCACACCCATCTCTGAGAGGCTATGTGGCTCCAGTAGGTCACCTCATCTCCAGTGCTGTGGTGAACCTTGACAGAGCTGAGTAGGAAGTCATGTATTAGGCAGTCTCAAACCAGCAGGATTGCTGCCAAGTGTTCCCAGACACCAGACTTTCCTACCCAATGGCTTCCATGTTGATTTGGTTGACGCACAGTTCATGGATGGCTCCCAGCAGGCCCCCACCCTGCTTTCCAATTTGTTATCCTTTTATCTCTGAGCATCCTTTTTATAATACTGAAATTGAGCCCCTCAAAAACCTAGCTCTGACAACCAATTTATTCTATTTCTTTTTTCTTTTTTTCAGGCCTTGGAATTGAACTCAGGAACCCATCTATTTGAATGGCCTCTTTAAAAATTAGGTCTAATGAGGATAATACTAAATTCATTACGTATGTCCTTTGGACAAAGGCTGAATTAGGTATCTTCCAAATATTAAAGAAGACTCAGTCACCGGGTGTAGTGGCTCATGCCTGTAATCCCAGTGGCTCAGCAAATTGAGGCAGGAGAGTTCAGAAGCCCTAAGCAACTTAGTGAGACCTTGTCTCAAAATGAAATACAAAAATAAGGCTGGGAATATGACTCAGTGGTTAAGTGCTCCTGGGTTAAAAAGACTCAATCAGATTCACTCAGCAATTTGATCTCTTAACTAAAATATCTCAAT
Source organism: Xerus rutilus (assembly GCA_028644305.1). Taxonomy (NCBI): domain Eukaryota; kingdom Metazoa; phylum Chordata; class Mammalia; order Rodentia; family Sciuridae; genus Xerus; species Xerus rutilus. The sequence goes on along the minus strand of CM053412.1, from coordinate 21,768,547 downwards.
TTTTAGATTTATATAAATTAATCCACATACTTGTAGGAGATATGGCTAGGATATGGATCACAATGGCTAATTGGAATGACCCTTCTGGTAATAATGGCCAGCAGATGCTCGAAAATTAGACAGATCTTCATAAACAAATTCTGTTTCTCAAATGCATTGACTGACAGGTTATTCAACAATGTTTTCAGTGGCCTGATGAATCTGTTTATGATTATTATGCCTGGCTCCAAAATTTTGGTATTAAACACCCAGTGGATTATAGTAACAGTCTATTGAATTCTAGTTTTTTATCTAGTCTTCGGGATGAGTTTAGTACCCAAGTTAAATGATCTTCCTTGATCTAGATGGAAAAAAAAAAATCTCATGAATTTGTTTCTATAGCTGAGCAGTTGTCCCAAACTCTTGCTCAAAATATCTGAAGAAAAGGCTACTAAAGTTATACACTTTCAAATTTGGGCTACTCAGCTCATGAGCCTTCAGATGAAACAATTATCCCCTGAATCAAATTTCTCAAACTCCTTTGGTCCTCCCTAGACTGTCTGTTATTATTGCAAAACAATTGGAATTTTTAAGAGAACTGCAAAAAATTGGAGTCTTCTCAAACTCAATAGAGGACTTTAGTCACTTTGACACATAAACTTTAGTTTCATTTAAAAGAACACTCTTTGAATCCAACTGTCATTTCAAACTAGTAAGTTTAACCTATGTCTTGGCTGTAATTTCAAATATAAGCTAGAAGATCTGTTTCTGTCCATATTTTTATTTACACATGCATGCATATGTGTATGTGTATCTATACAAATGTTTATGTATACATGTTTTTGTATGTGGCCTACATGTGCCAAATGGCCTTAAAAATTGAGCACTCATAAGATAACTAACTCAAATATTTTTCAAGTTAAATAAAAAATAAAATATTATTGGACTAGTTAAAACAGACATGTCCATTAACAGTAACTTCAAGTCAGACACACAGTTTTTATATCTGTTAGGTTTTTAAGATCATAAAAAATGTGATTTTGACCAAAGAACATATAAATCAAATAGAAATAAAAAGTGTACATAGTAATAAAAATAATTTTTTACACTGTTTACTTTAAAGGTTTCTCTAATCTGTTTAGTAACTAAATTTATAAGTTAAATTAGATAATGGATACTAATTAAGTATCTAGATCATTTTAAAATAAGATAAAATATTAGTTTATTAATTAATAAACATAGGTTCAAGCATTTTTACTTTGGCTTCTTAAATTTTGTAGGGAAAATGAGTCCATTAATAATTATGTATTTTTCTATGAGGAACACAAATGTAGAAATTAAGAAATGGTGTTAAATCTATAGAGTGTTCTTTCACAATTGCTAATGGTTACAATTCTAACATAAGGTAACTTGTCATCCACGTCCTGCGTGGGTGGTGGGAATGAGGTTCCTTTAGGTGAAATGGGCTGGCTGAGCAATAAAAGCTAAGAGAAATAAAATGGAGGAATAACCACAGAACACAGAAGATAGTTTTTTTTTGGGTTTTTTTTGGTGCTGGAGATTGAACTCAGGGGCACTCGACCACTGAGCCACATCCCCAGCCCTATTTTGTGTTTTATGTAGAGACAGGGTCTCACTGAGTTGCTTAGCAAGCCTCACCATTGCCGGGGCTGGCTTTGAACTCGTGATTCTCCAGTCTCAGCCTCCCTAAGTGCTGGGATTACAAGCGTGAGCCACCGTGCCGGCTCAGAAGATAGTTTTAAAAAGCGGGGGCAAGATGGGCCTACAACCAGATGGGTCTGGCTTCCAGCACCTAACTTCTAGTTTCTAGCATCTGGCTTCTGGCCTCTGGCAAAATGGACCCCGCATGTGCTTTATTTATATCAGGGAACTTCAAAGTCCTTCCATGGAACATTCTTTACCAAGATAGGAAAAAGATGGGGGCAGGCTGACTCAGTTCCTAACAGGATACGCCCATTTCCAGTACTGCAATGAGGACTTCCTTAGCAGAGAGGAAGAGGCGGGGCACTTGCATTAGGCAGCACTAACTGTAGAATGCTACAGAAGGTTCAAAATGCCAGCCCTCCTCTCCCGGGGCTACGATGCCAAAGAGAAGTCCCTAATGTATTCCACATATGGCTTCCCAAAGTAACTAAAACTAGAAATTAGAAGGGAAGTGACTCTGAATGCAAGGAAAGTAAGGCATATTTCAGGAAGAAGTTTATGAAATATGAGGATATGTTTTTGTTGAGAGAAAAACAAAGGGATTTTATCCTAAAAATTGTTCCAATATTAGCGAGAATAAGTGTCCAATGACTAAAGGTTGTGATTTTTCTAAAAATTGAGTATCTACATAAAAAAGTACACAGATGTGAAGCTAGAGTTTGATCCCCTGTGTTCAAATGCAGACTTGGAGTATTGATTTTTTCTTTTTAAAAAATATATTTTTAGACGGACCTAATAACTTTATTTTATGTGGAGGCAGGAAAAGTGGGAGCATATATGGGCAAGTGTTAATTTGCTACAGAGTGGTGAAAATTCTTTAATAGTAATTGTTAGGGTAGCGGCCAGCCAGACACGAACACCTCTGTACAGCCAGGAAAATCCTTTATTCAGGGGAGTGGGCGCCCGGGCGAAGAAAAGAGGAAAAAGAGAGAGAGGGGACGCATGGGAGGGATTTTATAGAGCCCACTACAAAACCGCGTGGCGAGCCAGGGATTGGTCACTTTAAAATCCGCGGGACAGATAAGCAGTCGCGGTCTTCTTTTGATGTGCTAACCTGAGCAGTTAGGTTTTGTTTCCCAGGTGGAAGATTCGGGAGAGGAACCCCCTGCGACAGGAACTGCCTTGGGCTTTTAGAGAGGGGATGTGAAAATTAGAAAGGGGCTGTTTTTCACCTTACAGGAATCATCTTTTAGAAATAACAGATTTTAGTATAAGTTATACTCCATGTATGAATTGTCAGGTTTGGTCAGGGTCCAGGATGCCCAAATAAGGAAGCTGGTCAGCAGAGCTGCAAGCCAGATGTGACGTCACTAGTGGACACGCCTCCTGTCAATCAGCGAGTTTTCCTGACCCATCAGGAAGGACTATGGCCTTCTCTTCCTGTACCCAACCCCTCCCCTTCCTGACCGGGTTTTCTTGAAATTCTCTGTACAGAATCTCCGGCGCCATTTCTCCCGACCCGCTCTGATGGACGGGGAGATGGTCCGAGGGCTCACCTTCCAATAAAGCCTTGCCGAGTGGCTTAATTCATCTTCTCCTGGTCGTGTGAATTTTACATAATTGGTGCCGAAACCCGGGAGGGCTTTGAACC
>CM053412.1:21694007-21764752 GCA_028644305.1 Xerus rutilus | reverse complement strand
CTTCTCTTCCTGTACCCAACCCCTCCCCTTCCTGACCGGGTTTTCTTGAAATTCTCTGTACAGAATCTCCGGCGCCATTTCTCCCGACCCGCTCTGATGGACGGGGAGATGGTCCGAGGGCTCACCTTCCAATAAAGCCTTGCCGAGTGGCTTAATTCATCTTCTCCTGGTCGTGTGAATTTTACATGAATAATATGTCAAAATACACTCCATTGTCATGTATATCTAAAAAGAACAAGTAAAAAAGAAAAATAACAGATACTGGAATATCTTTATTGGATATTGGACCCAATAACTTTATTTTATGTGGTGCTGAGGAGCAAACCCAGTGTTTCACTTGTATTAGGCAAGGACTCTGAGCCTAATACTGAGCCACAACCTCAGCCCTTGATTTGTTCTTGACAGGAAATTGTGAGGTTGTTGTAAAGCCAAACGACCAGATGGAAGTAAAACAGGACCAGAACAGGCTTTATTCTGGGAAGAATACTCCCGGGCCACCCCCGCCCAGTCACCAGGCTTGACCGGGCAGAAAATGGCATTGGAGACTCGTGCCATACAGAATTTAAAGGGTCCCTCCATCTGGAAAAGGAAGGCTTGAGGCAGGAAGGGAAGGGCCGGGGCAAGAAGAGGTGTTAGTCTAGAGTCCAGTGTCCTCTGAGATTGGCTAAGTGAGGCTGGTGAGGTCAGAGTCCTTCCGGGATGAGCCGGGAGTCATGGCGGCTTTCATGTTGGAGGTTTGCTGTTCTTTCTGTATCTGCTACTGGAGCCTGCCATGTTGGCATGTTCAGCACATGCGTACTGCGGTCCGGGCGCGCGACTGACGGTGCTGCTTGCGTCAGTAGTGGTGGACAAGGGGGGAAGGGGAGAGAGAGAGAGAGTGAGGAACTTTCGGAAAGTGTCCCAGGGGCCAGGCATCCCGGTAGGGCTGTGCTCGGCCACCGGGGCTGCGGGCTCCGTGGGAGTGAGAGGGCTGACGGGTGGGGCAGCTGTTCTCCACGTCTGTCTCTGACCTAACAGTTGTTATTTACCTTTTAGATAACTGACATAAAAAACTAAGATCCTGAAATAACTTCTTGAGCTGTATGCCTTTGAAATTTTTGTCTCATTGGTTTTACTTCATAAAGATCTGCGATCCTATTTTGGCGAAGTGTTTCAAAATTTTGACTTCTCTAACAAACTTCCCCAAATAAAGTATCAAATTCATGACTTCATGGAAATAAGCCTTCCCAGCTCTGAGTGACCAGAATTATGCATAATCCAAAGATTGATTATCAGTGCTCCTCAAAAGAGGGAAATGTGAAAATAAAAAGAAAAATAACAATGAAAGCAACTTTGAAATATCAAAATGAAGTCAGGAGAGGCTGAGTATAGTTTAGTGGTAGAATGCTTGCCTGGCATGTGTGAGGCCCTAGGTTCAATCGTCAGTACTGAAGGAAAAAAAATATTAGGCTGTTGAGGAAACAGGATCTATGCATGTCACAGACTTGTCTGGAAAAGTGAACTTTGGTCACCTCCAACTGTTGATTGAAGGTGGATTGACCCACCAGAATGACTGGACATTTTGCCCAGAATGTCAAGATGTGTATTAAGAGGTAGATTGTTCTTTTATGGACATTTTAAATAACTATGTACATTCTTTCTTTATCTTCTACTCATCATGCAGTATCTCTTATTTCTTTTTTATTTGTTCTTTTTAGATATACATGACAGTGGAGTGTATTTTGACATATTATACATATATGGAGTATAACTTATTCTAAAATATCTGTTATTTCTAAAAGATGATTCCTATTAAAGAATTTTCACCACTCTGTAGCAAATTAACACTTGCCCATATATGCTCCCACTTTTCCTGCCTCCTCAGAACACTCGCTGGGAGCCATTAGAATTTCTGTGCATTTCCTAAATTGCAATTCCTTTTTGGGGGTTTGGGGGACACCAGGGATTAAACTCAGAGGCACTTGACCACTGAGCCACATCTCAGCCCTATTTTGTATTTTATTTAGAGACAGGATCTCACCAAGTTGCTTAGGACCTTGCTTTTGCTGAGGCTAGCTTTGAACTTGCAGTCTTCCTGCCTCAGCCTGGGGAGTTGCTGGGATTACAGGCATGCACTACCACAACCAGCTCTCAATTGCAATTCCTAAGACCTCAAATATACTTCTCTTAGTTTTATAGTTTCTGAGATTGAATTGATTGATAAGATAAAACCCTAAAAGTACTTTATAGTTGAGAACAGATATCCTAAGAATTGATACAAACATATTTCTAACAGCATAATATGAAGGTTTTCATATCAGTTCCTTACTAGTTTCTTTTTAAAAAAATATTTTTTAGTTATACATGGATACAGTGTCTTTATTTTGTTTTGTTTATTTTTATGTGGTGCTGAGGATCAAACCCAGTGTCTCACGTGCAAGGCAAGCGCTCTGCCACTGAGCCACAACCTCAGCCCCCATACTAGTTTCTTAGATTAGTGCAAACTTTTAAAATCATGCACCCCTTCCAGTAAAAGATTGACAGCATCCACAGCCACTATAAATAGTATACATTTATAACCATACTAAAAAATCAGAACCATTGTGCAAAAATCAGAAACTACATAAAAAAGAAATATTTCAGGAAATGATGTTATGGTTCATATCTTGAATGTGTCCCAAAGGTCCATATGTTAAAGGCATGCCTCTTGGGAAGTGGTAGACCTTTAGGAGACGGATGTAAAGAGCATCTGCCATAGACATGCTGGGACATGCTGGGACTCACTAAGTTGCTGGCTGTAAAGAACAGCAGCCATAAGCATGCTTAATCATGGCTGGGTGCAATTGAGAAGGACCATCATCTAGAGACAGAACAATGCTGGAGCATGATAACAATGAGCACCAACTTGGAACTATATAAACTGCTTGTCCTGCACATCAGAGAGCTTTGCTCTGAGGACATCAGTGAGACTGGCTGCCTTGCTGTCTGTCCCCAGATGGACTCCACCATTCCCTAATATCCAGCTGTCAGCTGGAGAGAACCACTGGACAATGACAAAAAAGTTGCGTGGCATCGGAGGTACTTTAGGGCTCATGGTTACCCTAGGATTGTATGATTTGCTTTTAGTGTTTAATTGTTGCCATAGGATTGTGTGATTTGCTTATGGTGTTTAATTAGTATGCATCAAATGCTAGTTGGGGTGCTCCAACACACACAACACTTTTTTTATGTTTGATGATTGGTGTGATTGAATATATGCTTGCATTTAAAGACAATCTGCCTCTGAGTAATTATTAATAGCACTGCTCATGACATGAGACTTAGGAATGGAGTCGTTTATTGGGGGTGTGCCCTTGAAAGGGACATTGGAACCCCAGCCCCTTCCTCCTTCTCTCTCTCTCTCTCCCTCTTTCCCTCTCTCTCTCTCTCTGTCACTCTCACTCTTGCTATTGCTCTCACTCTTTTCTTTCCAGCTTCCATGAAATGAGAAGCTTTGCTTTACCACATGCTCCTCATGTAGATGAGATAAAAATAATATAATATATAAGCCCATTGCAGTGCCTTATATTATTATTAATCCTGCATTATTAGTACAGGATTATGCCTGTAATCCTAGTGACTTGGGAGGCTAAGGCAGGAGGTTCACAAGTTCAAGGCTAATCTGGGCAATTTAGTGAGACCCTGTCTGAACATAAAAAATAGAAGGGCAGTGCCAGAGCTCTCTCTCCAGTACTGCCAAAATAAACAAACAAATAAACAAACTATCTTTAACATTTTCTTAAATCCCAGGTATCATCTTAACCAATACCCTTAGGGAGCTCCTGATTTACACTATTGGTGTTCATTTTCTGTGTGTAGTCTGGATATAAGGAAGCAAACAAAGAACAGTAAATGTTTTGTCAAAAAATACTTTTGTGACTATAAATCTAGCTTAAGATAACAGTACTAGCCATAATTTTTAAAACTTGTATTTGTGTACTTCTTTATAGCTTGCAAGATACTTTAACACATAGCACTGTATTTGATTCTATGTGGCTTATAAGGTAAATGGAGCAGCAGGATTGTTATTCTTACTCTACAGTTGAAAGCAAGTGAGACTCAGGCAGCCCAAGTACCTTGCCAAAGCATACAGTAAGTAATGATGAACCAGATGTTTATAGTAAAGTCTTCCTACTGTGAGTATTGGGCTGTGGACTGCAATCCTTGCAAGGACTCTGAGAATCCAGAATGAGAGATGCTAGATAAATAGGCCAATGGAGCAATCATGGAATGGAAAAGGTTCTGAAATCTAAGGGTCACAGTGGACCAGAATAAGAAAATGGGTTTGAATTCCAAGTGGTCAGAGATCAGGATCAGGATCTCAAGCAGGGAAACAAGTAATACAACATTAGAAACCAGGTACAAAGCCTCCGAACATGTAGGGAGCACAGCAATAGGAAAGGTAAGCCAAAATCTACCAAAGATTTCTAAGGAGGGAGATGGAAAACTTCCAGGTACATACTGCAAACAAGGCTCAGATAAATATGTAAAATTCAATTACAGAATCAAGTTTAGCACATTGACTCTAATTGGCCAGCAAATATAGACAAAACTAGTACTAGAGTCATTTACTGATGCATGTATAAATAAGACTTAGCCATCCTGTTAAAAGTACAACTGATGTGTTATCATATTAAGAGTGAATTTATTGCATATTAGTGTTTCCAAATCCCTTTTAATTCAATTACTTTGGATTCTGTGTATTTTTTTTTTAAATTTTGATTTCCCTATGCCAATTGCTTGTTGACAAAATCCTGTGTTTCATTTCTTCTAACATTTAATTTTGTTTTTCCAATGGTACTAGGGTTGGAATCTAGGGACTAGCACATGCTAGGCAAGTGCTCTACTACAGAATTACTTCCCCAATCCCCAGCCCTTTTTATTTTTACTTTAAGAAAGGGTATAACTAAGTTGCCCAGGCTGGCCTCAAACTTGTGATCCTCCTCTGCCTCAGACTTCCAAGTAGCTGAGACTACAGGCATGTGCCACCAGGCCTGATTTAATACTTGATTTTAAAATTTCTTTCCATCTTCTGATTGCATTCATATAAAGTACTCACAAAATTAGAAACCATGTACAAAGCCTCAGAACATTTAATATAGTAACAGTTCATGTAGCCTGAGGGAAAAAAAACAAAAAAATTAAACCAGTGCCTAGTTTTCAGGAGAGTCAAGAGAGGTGGTTTCTTTATCCTTTAGGAATACGTGAGGGCAGGAAATTTGCATAATCTTTTGGAAATTTTTTAACTCCAGGATACATCCAGAGGGGAGCAGCTTGGACTTCCAGGAGCAAGAGACATAGAAGCATTGATTCTGGCAACAGATTGTTGAATGAGGCTTGTGATAGGTGGGCTAGGGCAGAGGACTGAGCCTGGAGGTGCTTGAAGAGGGGCCAGTGGCGGTGATGGAAAGGCCCCAGTTAACCTGGTCAGATCTGACTTTGAGCTGTGAACTACCTACCTGAGCTGGCTGGTACTTGAGTGACATAAATTCTATAGTCCTTCTACTTTCTCTGTTTATGGAAAACAGTCCTCACAGGGCCTTCAGTCCCTGGCTCTGAAGACAAGTAGATATTTTGGGATGCCTCTGTGTTCTCTTCCCATCCCTGCCTGGTTTCAGAAGGGCCTTTCAAAATTGGTGTAAAGAAGGCAAAAGATAGGACGAGTATAGAAGGCAGAGGAGACACCAACCCTAGCCCAATGCAGAGGTGGCGGAGGAGGACACCAACCACGCAGTAGCCTACCATCTACCAACTGGTCAGTGGCTGTCTCTGCCTACATCCATCTAGAGTCAACAACCAGGACCAGGAAGGTCATCCCTGAGGTCCCTGCAGGCCTAGTTACACCAGAGGTGAGGTATTGGTAACCTGCAAGGACACTACAAGATCATAGGGTAGAAACTGTAATACCTCAGATCAGCATTGCTAGAGAGGAAGAAACATGAACAATATGAAAAAACAAGAGAAGAAAATGCCCCAAACAAAGCAAAAATAGAATATTGATGTTACAACAATAGAATCCATTGACAACACAGTAGATGAAATGTCAGAGAAGGAGTTCAGAATGTACACAATTAAAAATGATCTGTGAAACACAGAATAATATAAGAGAGAAAATACAGACAACAATTAATCACTCCAACAAAGAGATAAGAGGGCAAATACAGGGAATAAAAGATTACTTCAAGAAGCTGGACATGGTGGCTCAAGCCTGTAATCCCAGCACTTAGGGAGGCTGAGACAGGAGAATTGCAAGTTCAAAACCAGCCTTAGCAATGGCAAGGTGCTAAGCAATTCAGTGAGACCCTGTCTCTACATAAAACACAAAATAGGGCTGGGGATGTGGCTCAGTGGTCGAGTACCCCTGAGTTCAATCCCCAGTACTAAAAAAAAAACAAAAAAGATTACTTCAAGAAAGAGAGAGACTTTGAAATAGAATCAAGCAGAAATCCTTGAAATGAAGGAAACAATAAACCAAATAAAAAAATTCAATAGAAAGCATCACCAGCTGGGCATGATGGCACATGCCTGTAATCCCAGCACTTTGTGAGGCTGAGACAGGAGAATCACGAGTTTAAAGCCAGCCTCAGCAATGGTGAGGTGCTAAACAACTCAGTGAGACCCTGTCTCTACATAAAACACAAAAATAGAGCTGGGGATGTGGTTTAGTGGTCAGGTACCCCTGAGTTCAATCCCTGGTACCAAACCAAAACAAGGAAGGAAGGAGGGAATGAAGGAAGAAAGGAAGGAAGGAAGAAAGGAAGGAAGGAAGGAAGGAAGGAAGGAAGAAAGGAAGGAAGGAAGGAAGGAAGGAAGGAAGGAAGGAAGGAAGGAAGGAAAGCATCACCAACAGACTAGACAACTTGGAAGACAGAACCTCAGATAATGAAGATGAAATATATAATCTAGAAAATAAAATTGACCACACAATGAAGATGGTGCTAAACTATGAACAGAATATCCAGGAACTAGGGGATAATATGAAAAGACCAAATCTAAGAATTATTAGTATGGAGGAAGGCATAGAGGTACAAACCAAAGGAATACACAATCTCTTCAATGAAATAATATCAGAAAATTTCTCGAACATGAAGAATACATTGGAAAATCAATTACAAGAGGCTTACAGGACACCACATGTACAAAACTACAACAGATCCACACCAAGGCACATTATAATGAAAATGCCTAACATACACAATAAGGACAAAATTTTAAAAGCTGCAAGAGAGAAGGAGCAAATTATATACAGGGGGAAAACAATTTGGATTTCAGCAGATTTCTCAACCCAGACCCTCAAATCCAGGAGATCCTGGGACATCGTATACCAAGCTCTGAAAGAAGATGGGTGCCAACAAAGAGTCTTATATCCAGCAAAATTAAGCTTCAGATTTGATGATAAAATAAAAAACTTCCATGATAAACAAAATTCTTTTAACTTTTAAAAAGTTAAAAGAATTTACAGCAAGAAAGCCTGCAGTAGATAGCATTCTTGGCAAAATATTTCACAAGGAGGAAATGAAGAACAATAATGAAAATCATCTAATGGAGCAACTACACTAAAGGAAAAGCCAAAGGAGAAACCAAGTCAAGTTAAAAACCAAAAATAAACTAAAATGAACGAGAATACAAGCCATATTTCAATAATAACTCTGAACGTTACTGGCCTAAACTCATCAATTAAAAGACATAGACTGGCAGATTGAGTTTTAAAAAGTCTAAAATTGTGGAATTCACATGGATGTTAGCTCAGGGCTATGCCTACAATGAAGAAAAGGAGTGTGGTGGGAACATCAGCTGAAGATAAAAATTGGTTATAGTGCTATCCAATGAATTTCTTATCCTGATTCCTCTATAGCTGTATAAGTAAGGCAATTATTTTCCTTTCTTCTTTCAAAATTTTCTCTTTGTTTTTAGTTTTCTGTAATTTGGATATGAGATGACTACGTATTACTTTATTTATTCTCCTATTTATATTTGGTACTTATCCTACTTTATATTCTCTCAAAATCTGTGCTTTTAATCTCATCTTAGTTTTTGAAACTTTTTCAGATAGTTTTACTTCAAATATTTTTTCTGCTCCGTTTTCCTTTCTTCTTTTTGTATTCTAATTATGTGTGCTTTATTCTTTGATACTGTCCCACAGTACTTGGGTTGCTTTTATTTCCTTTGTATTTTTATTTGGGAAAATTTTAATTAATGTATCATCAAGATCGTGGTTTCTTTCCTTGACCACAATTTAATTGATGGCATCAAAAGGCATTCTTCCTTTCTATTTCAACATGTTTGATTTCTAGAATTTTGTTTTGATTATTAAAGTTTCCATTTTCCCTAACAGAGTTTATAAGTTTCTGCATGTAGTATACTTTTTTCCCATTAGAGTATTTAACATATTAATCATAATCACATTAGTTTTTTTTAATCTGGTAATTCAAACATGCATGATATGTTTAGTCTGATTTTTATCTTCAGATTGCATTTTAGCATGTCTTATGGCCTGTCTTGTAATTTTTTGTTGAAAGCTAGACATTTTATTGAATAATAAAAAATGAGGTAAATAGGCCACTGATAGGAGTATTTATTTTATCTGGTGAGGACTTGTCTAGTGTTTAATGCTTGCTTTCAGTTAAAGGTACCAGAGGCTTTTAAGTTGTCATCCTGTATTTTTTATCTCACTGTTTGAATTTCCTTAAACACTATTCAGGGAGAAAGAATCTGTGTATTACAACTCTTTCGACTGTAATTGATTGTTATACCAAATCCTTGCTGTGCAGGTCAGATATGGGACAAAGGAGTTTTTTCTAATCTTATCCAATCTTTAAGTGGGTCTATGTCTGAGGACTATGACTTTCACAAGTGTTTCATCAATGTGTACTACCCAACTGGCACCCTTACTCCCATCACTGACTGAAATATTCTCAATATTTTTCTTTGAAACTTTGTCCTTAATTGACTTTGTTTTTAATTCACAACCTAATCTTGTCAAAGACATGAAGTCTTTTTAGAATCTTCAGTGGGAAACTGGTAGGGTATCTGGAAGGAAAACTGTGGAACTGTGAGGGTTTCTCTAAGTCTAAAGGACCCCAAGGTTTCCTTAATCTCAAATTAGCTCATATTCTGTCTCCAGCCACTCTTCAAGATTATATATACCAGTTGACAGCTCTAGCAGTACGTTGTTGGGTTCAAGAAATGTAACTTGATTTTCAGACATTTTTGTTACTGTAAGGATAACATTGATGACTTTTGATTATTTAACATATCAGAGATGAAACATGAAGTCAGTTTCTTAATTTTAAAACAATGTTTAAAAACATGTTTAATTTTATTCATTCTTTTCTATGCTCTTTTTTCCTTCTCTGATTTTCTTTCCATTTTATCATCCATTTTATTTGGGAAATCCTTTTGTTGAATACAGAAAACCAACATGATTAATACTATTTCATGTTTTTAATCTCATTCCTACATCTTCTGTAGACTGTTTTTAATTTCTTTATATAGAATAATTTATATAATTTTTATATATTGAGTAGTGTTATATATTGAATAGTTTATGGTTTATCAGATCTACATTGTATTTTTTCTACTCATTCTTTCTTAAACAATATACATAGATTCTATTGGATAATTAAAAATTAATAAATAAATTTTAAAAACAAAAGAAGGCAAGAGACAGAAAAAAATGAAAAGCCACTATGGGAATCCAAAATGGTATTTAGAGAGATTTGATCAGAGAAATCATAAAATCATGCAATGGAACAGAGTGCTTAACTCCAAAGGACAGTTCCAGAGATACTCATATTTGAGGAGATTAGGCCATATATATTAACTTTGACCGGCATGTTGATCACAAAATATGCAGCATGTCTGCTGAAAAAGAAGAAAGACCCTTTGATGAAGTGGCTACTTACAGAGTAAAGAGAGGAAAAGACACAAATTACTGGCTAAAATTGGAGAAAGAAGATGGATCTGGAGCCAACAGGTCAATGGTTATTGGAAGAGGAGACCCTCCTAGTTTGGGATGTAATAGGAGAAAGGAAATGGAATAGACATTTCTATACCACAAATGGTGTTTCAGAGACCTAATTTACATACTAAAGCTAGGTACCGAAGGCTGTATCTAGGAGGTAGTGTAGGTGAACAGGCATTTCTTATATGCCTTTAACTCCTTTAATCATCTGTCAAATACCCTTAGGCCAGAGCATGCACCTCTCTTAGAGGGAGCTGTGACAAGGGTCTAGTTTGCCAGGCAGGGAGGGGTCTGGGGCAGAGGGGAGACAGAGAACTCTCAGGCTCTGGCACACTGTCTGACTCCCACTTTGACTGTGGTTACCACCTTGGGAGTGGGGCTTTCACCTTCCACTGCAAGATACCAGACGGCTGTTTGTAGCTTTCAGGGATGTGATTATAACTAAGAAAGGAAACCTGGGCCACAAGAGACTGGAAGATGGTTCTGTCACCATGGGAACACAAGATGCTAGGTTTCACAGCCTCCTTCTGGGGCTGAGTTGCTGAGTGTGCGGTGTCTTCGTCTCACCATTGGTTCTCTGCTTCAACCTGGAAAAGTGGAGACTTCAGGAAATAAATGAAGGTGACTGCTACATCCTTTCTCACCCCAAATAGACCATGCTCTTGGAGAGGTTATGTGAAATAAAACAATTTCAGTAATTTTAAAAAGTACAACCAATGAGAGAGGAATGCAAATTTCAAAAAACTCTGACCCAGTCTGAAAGGATCATGGGAGATTTTCTGCAAAGGAATTATTGAGCTAAATTTTGAGATCTGATTGAAATTATTTGAACACAAAAAGGATTGCTGTAGGGACAGATGAGGCAAGACACGAGATAGGAAACAGGAAGCAGGTTTACTTGACTGCAGTTGGTTCAGAGGGCAAAGCTTTCCCCTGAACCCTGAGTTCAGGCAGTTTCAGAACTTTATACCCTGCATGTAAGGGGAGGGATTCAGAAGTTCACAATCTGCAGAAGTTCACACAAAAGCAGCTTTTCCTTTTACTGTCCTGGGCAAGTTAAACCTTCAAGGACAGCACCTGAGAAGGGGAGAACTTCTCCCCTCTCCTTCCTCCCGCTGTCAGCTGTTACCATGGAGCCCAATTAGTAACTTCTCTTATCTCTGAAATGTAAACATCTCTGTGAAGCTCAGGCCCAAGGCCAGAGGCCTTGTTAAAGAATCTGTCCTTCTTGTTACATGTTACATTTCCAAACACACTTCCCAATTTAAAAAAAAAAACTTATAAATCATTATATTGTCACTACACTAGATAGTTCAAAAAACGTTTTTGAAAAACTAGCAAGGGGACATTCATCACCTGGAGTGCCGATCTCTTTTAGGCCAGTGGCCAAGCAAGACAGAGCAACAGGAAATAGGAAGTTTAACTACATTGAACTCTTTGGTAGAGACTCTTTTGCTGATACTCCTAAGGTCTATTATGGTAAAGATTTCTGGAGAAGCTTAATTAAGACATTCTGTAGAGGAGGGAGTGCTACTATAGGATCTGTAGGCTGAAGGACAATCTACACAGAAAAACATGGTAAGAAAAGACAGAAGTGTCAAACAGCATGTACTATTGGCAGTGCAACTGGGCTAGGTGGGCCATGAATGTGACATAGCTGCTCATGTGGGATGAAATGCCTGGCAAGAGCACACTGAGCTGGGGCTGGGGAGGTAGGCAGGGGCTAGGACAATGGTGCTTTTCCTGGGCATTTCTTGAAGGTGACAGGGAGTCCTGAAGGTACTTTTTTCAGTGAAGCATTGGTTCCTGCCACAATCACCATGCTCCCCCATGACCTCCATTCCACATCTGGACCACGTCTGATCTGGTTTCCCTTGGCCCACTCACTCATGCTTCTCTCCCCCCTTTCTTTCTCCTGGGAATTGAAACCAGTGGTGCTTTACCATTGAGCCATATCTCCAGTCCTTTATTTATTTTAAAATTTTGATTGAGAGTCTCACCACATTGCTGAAGCTGGCCTCAAACTTTCTATCCTCTTGCCTCAGCTAGGATTATAAGAGTGTGCCACCTTACTGGGTTCTAACCCTAATTCTCTAAGTAGTAAATATGAACATGGTGGTTCATAAGAGGATGTTGTCTATTCCAAATCTCTCATGAACATCTAAGACAGGCCAAGTGGAAGAGAAAGACCAGCTTGTGGGAAGCCTTCCATGGCATGTGTGAGGACATTCTCTTGGCATGAAGCCAGGGAGGAGGTAGAACTGGCATTTCACATTTCCTGTAGCACCCCTGCAGTTGTAAGACCGCCGAATGCAAGTGCCCTGCCTCTTCCACTCTGCTAGGAAAGTCCTCACTGTGGTACCAGAAATGGGCATATCCCCTTAGGAACTGAGCCAGCCTTCCTGCCCCCACCATTTTCTTATCTTGATAAAGAATATTTGACGGAAGGCCTTTGAAGTTCTCCAATATAAATAAAGCACATGTGGGATCCATTTTTTTAGATGTTAGAAGCCAGACCCATCTGGTTTATAGGCCCATCCTGCCCCCACATTTTTGAAACTATTTTCTGTGTTCTGTGATTATTTTGCTGTTTTGTTTCTCTTACCTTTTATTGCTCAGTCAGCCCATTCCACCTGAGGGAACTTCATCTCCACCACCTGTGTGGGATGTGGGTGGCAAGTGGTACCTAGAACAGGGACAGGGACCCTCAACATGTGCAATTGAAAGGTAACCAGTGTATGTTTGGCCCTCTCTTGTAGGAAAACTGTGTGAGTGGATTAGCATATTGTGGATTTGTATTTTGAGAATAAGAGGAGAGAGGAAGTGTGAAATCATGGGGAATTCTTTGTCTTCAGAGAAAGAAATTTTTTTACAAATTTGAAGATGATAAGCTAGGCATGGTGGCACAAGCCTGTAATCCCAGCACTTCGGGAGGCTGAGACAGGAGAATCAGGAGTTCAAAGCCAGCCTCAGCAGCAGCAAGGCGCTAAGCAACTCAGTGAGACCCTGTCTCTACATAAAACACAAAATAGGACTGGGGATGTGGCTCAGTGGTCGAGTGCCCCTGAGTTCAATCTCTAGTACCAAAAAAAAAAAAAAAAAAAAAAAATAGGGCTGGGGATGTGGCTCAGTGGTCAAGTGCCCCTGAATTCAATCTCTAGTACCAAAAAAGAAAAAAAAAATTGAAGACAATAATGGAACAGAAAGGAAAAAATGTAAAAAGAGCCTGCTCAGTTCTTAGAAACGATTAGGGAAATTTGTCCATGGTTTTGTGAAGAGGAATCGCTTGATTTACATTCTTGAGAAAAACTTAGCAGGTAGCTTTTAGCGCAGAAAGACTAGGACAGCAAACTTCACAAGTCATTTTGGTGCTTCATTCAGGAACAGAGCTTCACACGGTAACAGAGGATGCGGGGACAAGGTGATGCAGGGATGGGACCTAGTTTCCTGGTAGAAAGTGAGCCCACGAACAAGGGATTCTCAATCAGAGGAGGATTTGCAGTCAGAGGAAGAACTTGAATTGGAAGCAGACCTCTGTAATTTGCATTTAAAGGGTTCTGTTCCAACAATCAACCCAGTCCCTCAGGGAAGGTCAGGGTTTATACCCTCAAACATGGCCACCTCAAAACTTTCCCCACTCCAAGGTGGTCTCAGAATCACATTAGAGGAGGGAAAAGATATTTCAGGATTTAAATTATTTCCAATTTTTGAACAGATAGATGAGTAAAATCAGTGTGTATGAGTTAATACTTCCATTTATTTTAAAACATTAAAAGAATTAAAATTAGCTTGCTCCACTTATGATCCAAACTAACCTTTTGTTCAAAGCTGTATAGAATCCATATGTAATGAAGCTTTGCCATCTCATGACTGGGTTATACTAGCTAAAGTATGCCTATTTGAAGGTGATTATTTATTGTGAAGATTTAATTGGATGGAATTCTACTCTGAGCAGGCAGAAAATAATATAAGGCATGGAATTAATATTTTGGTAGACATGTTGACTGGGAAAGGACAATTTACTGATTTAGAACAACAGTTAATAAAGTTGACCATACAGTGAAGATGGTAAGAAATCATGAACAGAATATAGAAGAATTATGGGATAGCATCAAAAGACCAAGTCTAAGATTTATTGGCATACAAGAAGGCACAGAATTTCAAACCAAAGGAATGCACAATCTATTCAAAGAAATAATATCAGAAAATTTCCCAAACATGAAAAATGAATTGGAAAATCAAATACAAGAAGCTTACAGGACATGAAATGTACAAAATTACAACAGATCTACACCAAGACACATTATAATGAAAATGCCCCACATACAGAACAAGGATAGAATTTTAAAGGCTGCAAGAGAGAGAAATCATATTACATAAAAGGAGAGACCAGTTCATATCTCAGCAGATTTTTCAACCCAGACCCTAAAATCCAGGAGATCATGGAACAATACATACCAAACTCTGAAAGAAAATGGATGCCAACCAAGAATTTTATAACCAGAAAATTGAGCTTCAGATTTGATGATGAAAAACAAAAAAACCTTGATAAACAAAAGCTAAAAGGATGTACAGTAAGAAAGCCTGGACTACCAGCATTCTTGGCAAAATATTCCATGAGGAGGTAATGATAAGCAACAATGAAAATATACAAAGAGAAGGACTACACTAAAAAAAAAAAAAAAAAAAAAAAAAAAGGCCAATCAAAGGAGAAACCAAGTCAAGGTAAAAAACAAAAATAAACCAAAATGAACTGAGTACACATCATATTTCAATAATAACCCTGAATGTGAATGGCCTAAATTCATCAATTAAAAGAGATAAACTGACAGACTGGATAAAAAAAGAAAAGAAGACCCAACAATATGCTGCCTTCAAGAGACTCATCTCACAGGAAAAGACATCCACAGACTGAAAGTGAAAAGGTGGGAAAAAACATATCACTCACATGGACTGCGTAAACAAGCAGGAGGTTCCATCCTCATATCAAACAAAGTGGACTTCAAACCAAAGTTAGTGAAAAGGGATAAAGAAGGACATTTCGTACTTCTTAAGGGAATCATACATGAACATGACATAGCAATCATAAATATCTATGATCCAAACAATGGGGCATCTATGTATATCAAACAAACCCTTCTCAACTACAAGAATCAAATAGACCACAACACTATAATACTTGGTGACTTTAACACAGCTCTTTCACCACTGGATAGATTTTCCCCAAAAAAACCCCTAAACAACAAAACCATAGAAAACTCAATAAAACAATCAATAATTTAGACTTAACCGGCATATATAGAGTATTCCATTCATCAATGAGCGAATAAACTTTTTTCTCAGCAGCACATGGATCCTTCTCCAAAATAGATCATATGTCACAAAGCCAGTCTTAGCAAATACAAAAAAATAGTGATACTACCCTGCATCCTATCTGACCACAATGGAATAAAATTAGAAATCAATGACAGATTAAAAAATGAAACTACTCCAACATCTGGAACCTAAATAATATGCTATTACATGATGCCAGGATAACAGAAGACATCAAGGAAGAGATAAAAAAATTCTTAAAGTTAAATGAAAACTCTGGTACAACATATCAAAATCTCTGGGACACCATGAAGGCAGTGCTAAGAGGAAAGTTCATTGCATTAAGCTCAATTATTAAAAGAAATAAAAGTCAACAAATAAATGACTTGACTCTTCACCTCAAAGCCTTAGAAAAAGAAGAACAAACCAACACCAAAAGAAGTAGAAGACAGGAAATTATTGAAATCAGGGCTTAAATCAACGAAATTGAAACAAACAAAACAATTCAAAAAATTGACAAAACAAAAGCTGGTTCTTTGAAAAAATAAACAAAATTGACAAACCCTTAGCCACCCTAATGAAAAGTAACCCAAATTACTAAAATTCATGATGAAAAAGGAAATATCAGAACAGATGCCACTGAAATACAGGGGATAATTAGAAACTATTTTGAAAATGTATACTCCAGTAAAATGGAAAACCGTGAAGACACTGAGAAATTTCTAGAGGCATATGACCTACCCAAACTGAACCAGGAGGTCATACACAACTTAAACAGATCAATTTCAAGCAAGGAAATAGAAGATGCCATCAAAAGTCTGCCAAGAAAAGCCTAGGACCAGGTGGGTTCCCGACTGAGTTCTACAAGACCTACAAAGAAGAATTAATACCAATACTCCTCAAATTATTCCATGAAATAGAAAAGGAGGGAACCCTTCCAAACTTATTCTATTAGGCAAGTATCACCCTGATACTAAAACCAGACAGAGACACATCAAAGAAAGAAAACTTCAGACCAATATCCCCGATGAACATAGATGCAAAAATTCTCAATAAAATTCTGGCAAATCGCATACAAAAACATATCAAAAAAATAGTGCACCATGATCAAGTGGGGTTCATCCCAGGGATGCAAGGTTGGTTCAACATACAGAAATCAATTAACATAATACATCACATCAATAGACTTAAAGATAAGAATCATATGATTTTATCAATTGATGCAGAGAAAGCATTTGACAAAATACAGCATTCTTTTATATTCAAAACACTAGAACAATAGTTAAATTATAATTTATAAGCTTATAATCAGATTAATGCATGTGCAAGAAGGGCATGGATTAATTATCTACTAAAGGAGAAAGGCCTCTACATTTTAGTTAAATCATACATGAGCCAGTAGCGTTGGCGATGGTGGTAGCTTGCGGGCCCTGGGATGGACAGCCCAGGATCATGGCCACAGGAGATTTTGGCCTGGGGGCACCAAAAGTCAGCATGTCAGCTCCCAGCCCAATAGAATTCCACCAGAGCTGCCAATGTTCTAGTTTCAGATGGGCAAATACAGGAAACACGCAAAGCAAGACAGCATACATAGTGGGGACCACAGAGCTACAGTCAGAATTTCAGATTATGTGGAAAGCACAGGGAAATAAATGACTCTGGTCTCGTGGCAGCAACAATATGGAGAATTCATTTTGCCTGGGCTTCTTCAAGCCCCACCTCTGCCTTCCCCAGCCAAAGTGCACTATCCTGGGTTTCCTCTCAGTTTCTCCCACCATGGCTTGGGTGGGCCTTCCAACCCAACCCTCCAACTCTGCAGAGCCTGCTTTGTTGTGTTTTCTGTTCCTTAGAGACAATAACGGAGCTACAAAATTTCCATCTGGCTTTCCAGATAAATGCTTGCTAACAAAATATCTTTACAGGCAAAATCCAAACCAACAAACTTTTGTGTCTTTGGCAGCAGCTTTGCGCTTAATTTTTCCCAATGCTAAGCTAAATAAACTATACTTTCTAATTCCATTAACAGGTTTCTTCAAGCTACTTATTCTATTTACATCCACACTATTAAGAAAGAGTTGCAAAATTATTATGTTAGCAAAAGATGTTCTACTTATGTTTTCTCACACATTATTTTTCTTTTTAGAAATATTGTTAAAGATAAATTTGACTTTGTGAGAATAAATTAATTTCACAATGTTTCCATAATTGCCAAAATTTTATTTTTCTGATTTCTAAACATATATACATGAGGATTAAATATGTATGCACAAGGTATATTTTTAATTACACTATATGATGTCAAAATTAACAGATAAAAGAGTGCACTTATGATATTTAAGTAAAATGTAAATCGATCCAAATACTTTTAAATCACATGATTTAATAAGAGTCAATTCAAATAGGGTAATTAAATAAAAATAAACAATGTCTTCAATTTTAATACATATTTTTCCAGCTGCTTAAATAATCTATATAAAAATTTTTTTTTTTTTTTTTGGCACCGGGGATTGAACTCAGGGGCACTCAACCACTGAGCCACATCCCCAGCCCTATTTTGTGTTTTATGTAGAGACAGGGTCTCACTGAGTTGCTTAGTGTTTTGCTGTTGCTGAGGCTGGCTTTGAACTCATGATTCTCCTGTTTCAGCCTCCCTAAGTGCTGGGATTACAGGCTTGCACCACCGCACCCAGCTCTATATAATTTTAAATTCCTAGGATAACATACATATATATATATATATGTCTGTTTACTTCTAACATTTTTTCTTAAACAGGAAAAACATAACTCATATTGTTACTTACATCTACTTGATGCCCTGCCTTCTGTATTCAAAAATAAATATGTTAAATTTAAGGTAAATGTAATTAATTATACAAACACTTATTTCAGCAGATACTTATTGATTTATAAAGATGCTACCTAAGTGCTGGGATTGTGGTGCAGTGGTAGAGCGCTTGCCTCGCATGCATGAGGCACTGGGTTTGATCCTCAGCATCACATAAAAATTAATAAATAAAGATATTTGTGTCCATCTTCAACTAAAATAAATTTTTTTTAAAAAAAGATGCTACCTAAGTAATATTAACTCCTCAATGTTGTTTATGTTTTCATAAAATGGTAGACAGAGATAATTCTATATACAAAGTACTCAAAAGTTTTAACTACACTTCAGTTGGAATATTTCTCCCTATTAAAATACAATAATGTGTATAAATTCAAAGATTTACAGGGATTGTTCCAGAATGTATCAAAAAATAAGATTCTAAAGAGAATGAGAAAGAATGGAGAATTCTAGAAGGAAGAAAGATAACATTTCTGGGCAAAAATATCTTTATGTATTAAAGGCTTTGATGAGAGGAAGGAAGAGATTTTTTTGGATAGGAAAATTGTTGTGTAGTTATACATAGAAAGGTTCAAGTAAGTGATATAGAAGGTTTGAATAGGTATAGAACAACTTTATATGTAATTAATTTGGTTATAAATACATGGAACAATCAATTATATTTAAGCCTTTTTCCTAAGATAACATAAATTAAAATATAAATTATTTTTGTATGCCTGGTAAGTATTATTATTTTTAAAAGGTTATTTTTTAAAAAGATATATATATATAATTCTTTAAAGTATAAGGTTTAAGACAACATTTTACTAAGCTGATGCTCTTCAAACTAAAGTTTTATATAATGGTCCCATAATCTCATTCTCTTCTTCTTCTGAGACCTCAATGACATGAGAGTTGGACTCTTATATAGCCCCCAAAGATTTCCAATTTCCTTTTCATTGCTTTTCAATCTTTTCCCCTCCACTTTTCAGACTATATAGTTTCTGTGTATCTATTTTCAGATCCCTTAATTCCCTCCTCTGTCATCTCCTTTCTGCTATTGACTTAATACAGTGGCTCAGTTTTGTCTTAATTCAGTTTTCATATTTTACCACAATGCTGCCAGTGCCTCACTGGGGTAATTTCTCCTGCCTAGGAGGGGCTAAGCCACCTGAGAAAATTAAAGGCTGAAATAATTTGTGAAGAAATAAAAGACAAAGTCAGAAAAATAGTTTTAAATGCAGAGTGCCTGATAGGCCCAGCCCACACAGAAACTGGAGCTGAACAATTAGAAAATGGCTCCAGTGATTTATTTAAGAGGGTACATCAAAGGCAGGGATAAGGTTGCAAGAGTGGAGTCTTGCTCCATGAGGTCTTGCAATCAACAGGTTGATTGGCGTCTTGGCAGGTTACACCCATCTCTGAGAGGCTGTGTGGCTACAGCAGGTCACCCCGTTTTTTATGCTGTGTGGGACCAGGCAGAGCTGAATAGGACTCATACATATCTGGGCAATCTTACCAGCAGGATTGCCACTAGAAGTCCCCAAATATCAGATTTTCCTATTCAATGGGCTTCCATGACTATTTGGTCCACATATACTCCATGGATGGCTCTTGACAATATTTTTCAATTCTGACATATCCATGTGGGCCTTTTCCACAGTTCCAATTTCTCTGTGGAGAGTTTCTGTTTTTCTACTCATTTTACTTTATTTTACTTCTTTTCCAGTATTGGGGATTGAACCACGTGTGCTGAACCACTGAACTACATCTTCAGCCCCTTAATTTTTTATTTGGAGAAAGGGTGTCACAAAGTTTCCAAGTCTGGCCTTAATTGGCAATTGATCCTCCTGCCTCAGACTTCTAACTAGAATTACAGATGTGTGCCATAGAGCCCAACTTTCCATTCATCTTAAGAACATCCACATATATGTTATAGAAAATGATTGTATGATTGCTTTAACATCTTGTGTGGTAATTCAGTATTTAAATTTTCATAGTCAGTATAGAGAAAGATTAGTGAAAAAACTTTTCAGAAAAGTCACATTTTTGTGGCTATCTTTAGTAGATTTTGATGATGGTGGTAAAAATCACACAAACACAATTCTTCAATACTTCATGGTTTATGAGCACTTACACATACAGGTAGTAATAATAATCATTATTTTGGTGCTGCAGATTGAGCACAGGAGTGCCTTATCACAGAACTACATCCTCAGTCCTTTTTTATTTTTAAATTTTGAGACAGGATCTCACTAAGCTGATGAGACTTTCGCTAAATTGCTGAGGCGCTAAGCAACTCAGTGAGACCCTGTTGCTACATAAAACACAAAACAGGGCTGGGGATGTGGCTCAGTGGTCCAGTACCCCTTTTTTCTTTGGATGAATTAACCCTTGCTTTCAAAGTACTATAACAAAATCTCTGATACAAATGAGAAATTTCCTACTACAGAACACCTACATTGACAAATGTTCTATAAGTTTTGTTAGAAACTGAAACTCTCTCTCATTTCCATTCACATCTTAGCCTCTTGCATCCAGTCCACATTACAGACTGTCAGAACTGAAGAGATCAGTTAGTTCATTGTCATTGTTTAGGTTAGACATTTTATCTTCCCATAAGTGGAAGCATTCCAATAAAATACTTAAAGTGTATTGTGTCTGCATCCCAACTCTTATGGTTCAGAAAAAAACTTAAAAATCCAAAAATCAAAACAAGTGTAAAGCCATATCTAGGTGGAAATAAATGAGGACAATAGTATTCACTAATAAATTTTGGTGATCGTTACATGTATTATCATTTCTTCCATTTCTTTTGTATTCATACCATATTGCAGATGAGGAAACTGAGGTTCAGATAACTTCTTTTGAAGATTTTCAAGTAAAATGTGAAGGGGAAATATTACTGTGAAGAAATTTTTGGCCAGCCTGAAGTTTCCTTCCTGCAGCACCTGTGAGCTTTCATGGAGCTAATATGAAAAACACTGCTGAAACCTAAAGTGATGCATATGAGCTCCACTCATGGTCTTCAGATGTTATTACTCTCTTAGTAGACAGAAAATGGTGACCTAGTCCATGTAGTAGTGCAAAGAGAACAGTTTTGATTATGGCTGTATATACTAAGGAGAGAAATATGCAACTCCTTTGCTCTGATGTGCTCATGCTAAACTCAAAGGCAACACTGCTCTCTATTCTGCTGTCTCTTGATCAAAAGACACCAAAAATAGTAAAAATATCAGCAGTAAGAAGTGCAAATTGGGCAACAAAACAAGATGTCCCACAACATCTTATTGGGTAATGAGCAAAACCAGAAAATTATAGGATTTATGCTTGAGAAAATATACATGAGAAAAATATACATGCATTTGATAAAAACAGAAGGCCTTGGCCAATTCATTTCTAACAACAAAAAGAAAAGATGCATGCATCTTTACAATATAGCACTCCAGATAAGACTTCTGATTTCCTCCTGGATTCTGGATTTCCTTCTGCTAGTTTTGCCATTGAAAATCAGTAATGGATAAGAATTCTGGAGAAGACCCTTTAAGTAGGTTCTCCAACAATGTGACAATGATCCTTATTGGCCTTCCTCAGATCAGAGATTTGTATTTTGATAATAAGAATTTTCTCCAAATCATTAAAAATGAGCTTGTTAGCCATCCTGAACAAATATTGATGAAAGTATAGTATCATTATACAATAAGAAACCTAGTTTGAGGATAATACTTTCAATAATTGAAAAAGCAGTGATGGCTGAAATCGTTTTAAAATCCTGTTCTTTTTTTATCCTGACCTTTTATCCTCTAATCCTTATTTTAAAACCTTTCCTTAAGTTTTTAGGAATTCCAAAAACTGAAAGAGGCACTAAACTTGGCAACTAGAAAAATAAAAGATGATATTGATGTTAGATGAGAAGGCTCACAGGGAGTAAATGTGATTGGCTACTTGACTATGGTTGATGAACTTCAAATTTGAGAAAGTGATATTGGAATTAGGATTAGGAAAAGAACAAGATAAAGTGTGTCCTGGAATTCTGAGTCTTTCAGGGAGTTCTGCACTGAAAGTTGTGAAAAATTTTCTGGAGGTAAGTAGAAAAAGTCATTCATACAAAGATAATTCTGAGAGGCATTTCCATTTGAAGCCTATTTACGCTACTATTGAAATGTATGCCTCTGCTCACATAAGCCAATAAGAATAGGGGCTATGGAAACACCCAAATATGAAACATCTGGAAAATTAACCATTTTCTTTTTTTAAAATGACCCCTGCAAAAGTTCTGGGGAGGTATGAGGTTTGTATCAAATAAATGTGTGGCTTACAAAAACCAAATAGCAGCCGGGTGCAGTGGCACAAGCCTGTAATCCCAGCACTTAGGGAGGCTGAGACAGGAGAATCGTGAGTTCAAAGCCAGCCTCAGCAAGGGCGATGTGCTAAGCAACTCAGTGAGACCTTATCTCTACATAAAACACAAAATAGGGCTGGGGATGTGGCTCAGTGGTCGAGCACCCCTGAGTTCAATCCCCAGTACCAAAAAAACAAAAACAAAAACAAACAAATAGCATGCAGAGTTTGGATGGATAGCTTTAATTATGCTCTATGCAATCTACATGGATCAATGCTGAGAAAATCAAAAGAGAGCAATGAATATTTGATAGTAGAAATAGACTTTAAAATGACATTGAAGGAAGAGAGGAAAGATGTCGTGAAATGAAAATGGCCAGTCATGGTTGCAAGAAGGAAAGAATCTCAAAAGCTAGCAATGGAATAGTCAAAACATGTATATGTATGCTGGGGGGTTTAGGTCAGAGGTTGAGAACTTGCTTAGCATGCTTGAGATCTTGGGTTCAATCCCCAATATGATCCCTTACCACACAAGGAAAAAAACTGAGATGAAAAAAAGACAAACATATTGAAATTGAAATAACACAACTTGGACATTTGGACTTATAATTAGAACAGTAAATATGACATTAAAAGTTGGAAGAAAACATTTTTAAGGTTGAAGTTGAACAAAATGCATGCAGAGGCAACTTCCTTTGGAAGAGAGTAGGAGGACCTCACAACATGTGTGTTCCATCTGTGTGTTGCAGCATAACAAATGCCTCAGATTTTATGTTGTAAAGTGACCATTTTATTTTATTTTAAAATGTTTTTATTAGTGCAGTATCATGATACAAAATAGTAGGGTTCATTCATAGTAGTTTCCTTCTCAGAAGATGTGAGCCACTTGAGAAATAGAAAGTCTGAAATAATTAGTAAGAAATAAGCCATAGAATGGGGAAAAATGGAAGGGAGGGGTTGAAGGTATTGGAGAGTGCTCCTACAGAGGATAAGGTCAGGTGAGTTAAGCCTCCACCTCAAATCAGAAAGAAAGGGGGGGAGTGAATATTAGATAGCCTGATGTTAAGTTGAAGCAAACTCTAAGAGAAAATTCTTCTAACTCTGCTTAAAATCACTATCAGAATATAAATTCAAGGAGGAAAATGCGGCTTCTGTCATTCTTTGAAGTTGTCATGAGTGGCACTTTTAATAATTACTCAGAGCCATATTGTCTTGAATGCAAGTGGATATTTGATCACACCAATCATTAAACACAAACAGTTAATGCAAAAATGTTGGGTGTGCTGAAGCACTCCAACTAGCATTCAGTTCACACTAATTGAACACAGTGAACATATCACACAATCCTAGGGCAATGATGAGCCCAAAAATACCTCCAATGCCTCGCATCTTCTCTTAGCCAAAAAGCAAACATTGTTGTCCGGTGGTTTTCTCCAGCCCACTGTTGAATGCCAGTGAATGGTGGGGACAGACAGTAAGGTGGCCAGTCTCACCGATGTCCTTGGAGCGAAGCTCTCTGATGTGGCAGGACAAGTGGTTTATATACAGTTCCGAGTTGGTGCTCACTATTATCACACTCCAGCGTAGCTTTGTTTCTAGATGATGGTCCTAATCAATTGCATCCAGGCATGACTAAGCATGCCTGTGGCTGATGCTTCTTACAGCAAGCAACTTAGTGAGTTTTAGCATGTCTATGTCAGATGATCCTTATAAAAATGAAAACAGACTTGATTGATTCAAATAGAGCAGGCAAATCTGCCTGCCAAGACATCCTCCTGCTGTCTTTGCATAATGCTGTGGGAAAGCTACAGCACAGCCTAACTTAAGAGTAAAATAGACAGATGGAGGAATGTACAGTGAATCAAAAATCTTCTGCTGTCATGTATAACTGACTAGAACTAATAAAAACATTATTCATATGCATAACTTTAATAGTTAATATTTTGGTAAAATGTTCAAATAAATATTGAAAGATCTATAAAGCTCTACGGAGTCTTAAGATGGTGGACAAAAGTATACTTTGGAAATATGAAAGATTGTAATATAAAGTAAAAAAAAAAAATAGTAAAAATACAACACAGCTCAGTTAGATACAGGAGTTTAAGATGCTGGGAGAGAGGATCCTAACCACAAATTCAGGGAAATTAATTGGCAAGTTTCATAATTTAAATATGTATGCCCCTCTGCCCCTCTGCTCCAGCCTCTCACTCTCTCTTTGTGTCCTAGGAATGCTATGGAAAATATGGCATTACAAAGTAGCTTGAGACTAAAGAGCACAGCATAGCCTAAAAGCAAAGCCAAACCCTTGCTACCTTATGACTGGCCTCACACTAACTAGAGCCTACATTTGGGGTGGGGATTATTGGCTGTGCAAATAATTAAGTAAATTAAATAAATTAAATAAAATATTGCACTGAATAGGCAAAAACTAACCAATTATATGGAGTAAATATTACCTTAAAAAGCAGCAGCATTTCTAACCCCAGACAAATAGATAGCAGCCAGTGGCTGGCTGCCAGAAAAACTCACAGAGTATTCCCACCTCAAGGGGACCTGGTGACTCCCTGGCTAGGCAAAGCTTCATAGGCCAATAAGATAAGAGGGGAAAATGATATGCACATCAAAGTCCCCAATGCTTCTCCACATATGGAACACACAGATGAATGGCAAAGGAGCAGCTCTAACCAAGAGGCCCTCATGGGTTTTCTTTTAGTCCCCCCTGACAGCTTTCCCTCAGTCTCAAACTCCCAAGCAGAAAAAAGAAGAACAACTAACTTTTTCCCTCAATAGCACTTAGCTATCACCTTTTCTTTTACTTTCTCAATTAAATACTCACTGGAAAAAAGATATCTTTACAAGCTGAAGTTGAACCAGAAATATTCTATATGTGCAATGAATGTTTTAATCATTATGCCAAACACTTCTGCTTCAAATCTGATCTCCTAAATCCTAAGTTAACCAGATATAATTCACTGTTTTGCCAACAGGTCTTACCAAGGAACTTACTTGTTTTCTCCCATTCTCTCCATAACTAACCAACAAAGCATGGAGAGCCGTCCATGGGCTTTATGGGCCAGCATGCAAGAATACCACACAGCACTAGAATGGGCTGACCTGCTATAGCCGCAGCCCCTCTGAGATGGGTGTGACCTGCCAAGATGTAAGTCAATGCCAAATCAATCTTCTGACTCCAAGACTCCACCTTCTTCCTACCTTGGGAAAGAATGTTCAATGGAAGGTCTTTGAAGTCCCCCAATATAAATAAAGCATATGTGGGGCCCTTTTGCCATTTTGCCATTTTTCCAGTTGCTGGAAGTCAGAAGGCTTATCTGGCTGTGGGCCCATCCAACCACTGCATTTTGAAACTATTTTCTGTGTTTTGTGGTTTTTTATTTTTTTCTTTTTCTTTTTCTTTCTTTCTTTTCTTTCTTTTTTTTTCTTTTTTGCTGTCTTATTTGTTTTAGTCAGTCTTTTACCATTCAGGGAATCTCCTCTCTACCATCCACGTGGGACATGGAATTGACATATGGCGCCCGAACAGGGACCTGGAGATTCTCCACACATGGAATTAAAGATAATTAGTATGCATGGCCCTCTCTGATAAAAAAAAAATCACTCATATGGATTATAATTCCATATTATGGAATTATATTGTTAGAGTAATAGAGACGAGAGGAAGTGTTGAATCGTGGGACATTAAGCATGGGGAATTCTTTGTCTTCAGAGAAAGAGTTTTATTTTGTAATTTGGAAGATGTTAATTAACCAGTAAGGAAAAAAGATAACAAGAGCCCAGCTCCCTCAGTTCTCAGAAGGGATTAGAAAAACGTGTTTGTGGTTTTGTGAAGATAAATCATTTTATGTACATATTTGGGAAAGACTCAGCAGGGAGTTCATGCAGGAATCCCAAAACTGTATAGTAAGAATTTCTGTGTGATAGAGATGTATTTACTTACGAGTCTAAATGATACAATTTAAAAGTCTTAGACCTAGGAAACAGGTTAGCTCAGATCTTAATACTTTTTGATCTATAAGCAACCTGACTCAGAAAAAAATAGGGAGAAAAATTAAGGGTAAACAAAATTACTCCATGAGTATGACTCCCAAAAGGCTGAAAAATAGCCCAGATCAAATTTCTTTAGGAAGAGAGATACAGGAAGATGGGAGAAGGGCCTGGCTGGGAGACTCACAGTCAGAGAAAGAACTCAAATTAAAAGCAGACCTCCATAATTTGCATTTAAATGGCCCTGCTCCTAGGAAACAATGCAAACCAGCAACACCAGGCAGGACACATGATGCTGCACAAGCAACTGGGGACTGGGGCTTCCAGCCTGGGGGAGCCAAATGCCAGTGTATCTGCTCTGGGCCCAATAGAATACCTCTAGAGCTGCTTATACTCTAGTTTCAGATGGGCAAACATGGGAAACACTCAAAATAAGACAGGACATGAGCTGGGGTCCCCAGAACTACAGTGGAATTTCAGATCATGTGGAGAGCATAGGGAGATGACTGGCCACATGGACGCACAGTATGGCAAATTCATTCTGTGTGGGCTTCTTCCATACCCCACCTCCTGGCTTTTTCAGACAAAGTACACTCTCCTGGGCTTCCTCTCAGTGCCTCCCACCATTGCTTGCGTGGGCCTTCCAACTCTACCCTCCATTATGCCCTGCCTGCTTGTTACATTCCTGTTTCTTAAAGGCCCAGCTGCAAAACTTCTTTTTTTATGTTTCTGGATAAATGTCCACTAACAAAGATATCTTTTACAGACTGGATTTAAACCAACAACCTCCCACAAATGAAGCGAGGAGACCACACTTGTGTCTTTGGAAATGGCTTTGTGCTTAATTTTTCCTGGTGCTAAGCTGAATAAACTATGCTTCCTAATTCCATTAACAGGTTTTTTCAAGAAACAACTTCTATTTATAGTCACACTGTTTTTAAAAGAGTTACGTAGATTGATTATATTAACAAAAAGTGTTCTACTTGTTTACTCACATTGTTTTTCTTTTTAGAGATATTATTGAAAATGAATTTGACAATTATGAGAATAAAAACTGACAATCTGAAATATTTAATTTCCAAAATTCTCATGATTGTCAAAATTTTTTTCTACTGACTTCTAAATATATTTACACAAGGATTAAATATGAGTACACAAGAAGTATATTTTAATTACATAATGTCAAAGTCTGCATAAATAAGTACACTTGTGATGTTTAAAGTAAAATAAAAATGGATCCAAATACTTCCAAATCACATAATTTAATAAGATTCAATTCAAATTGGGTGATTAAATAGAGATAAAAAATGTCTTAAATCTTGAAACATGTTTTCCCAGATGGTTAAATGATCTATATAATTTTTAATTCCTAGAATAATTAATATATATGTCTATTTGTTTATAACAGTTTTTCTTCAACAGAAAAAACATAACTCATATTGTTATTTACATTCACTTGATGCACTGCCTTCTGCAGTCAGAAATGGGTATATTAAATTTGAGGTAAATGTGATTAATTATATAAATGCTTATTTCAGGAGATTCTTGTTGACTTACAAAGTTAAGATGCTACCTAAGTAATTTTTTTTTTTTTGGTACTGGGGATTGAACTCAGGGGTACTCGATCACTGAGCCACATCCCCAGCCCTATTTTTTGTTTTATGTAGAGAAAGGGTCTCACTGAGTTTGCTTAGCACCTCACCATTCCTGAGGCTGGCTTTGAGCTTGCAATTCTCCTGTCTCAGCTTCCCAACCTAAGTAATCTTAACTCCTAAATATTATTTATTTTCATAAAATAATAGATATAATTCTATGTACAAGTTATCCAAAAGTTCTAAAAAAAATTTAAAATATTTCTTCATATTGAAACATAATAATATGTCTAAATTCAAAGATTTACAGGGATTGTTCCAGAATTTATCCAAAAGAAAGATTCTACAGAGAGGAAAGTAAGATTGGAAAATTCTAAAAGGAAAAAAATGTTTCTAGATAAAAAGGTCTTTATATATTAAAGGTTTTGATGATAGGAAGAAAAATATTTTTCTGGATAGGAAAATCTTTGTATCGTTAGGTACAGAAAGGTCTGAGTAAGTGATATAAAAGATTTGAGTAGGCAGAGAACAACTTTATATGTAATTGACTTGGTTATAAATACGTGGAACTATCAACAATATTTAAGGCTTTTTCTTAAGATTAAATATTAATATACTAATATTGCTGGGTGCAGTGGTGCATGCCTATAATCCCAGCACTTTGCAAGCCTAAGGCAGGAGGATCATGAGTTCAAAGCCAGCCTCAGCAATGGTGAGGTGCTAAGCAACTCAGTGAGACCCTGTCTCTAATAAAACATAAAAAATAGGGCTAGAGATGTGGCTCAGTGCTCGAGTGCCCCTTAGTTCAATCCCCTTAGTTTAATCTCCAAAAAAGAATTAATATACTAATGTAAATTAAAATAATAAATTAATTTGTTATGCTTGGTAAACATTGTTATTTTAAAGGAGGATTATTTTAAATAAATTATGATTTATAAAGTTTTGATTAAATAAAGATCATTTTCAAGTACCACCTTAAATTCTAAATTTCAAACATCTCTTGAACAACTAAATTTGCTTGATTTAAAAACATCAATGGAATTATGATAATTCTTACTAATCCTTGTAATATCAATTGTATCTATTTCCTAAGTATATGTCTTAAAGTATAATATTTAAAAGAATATCTTACTAAACTGAAACTCTCCAAACTAAAGTTTTATATAATGGCCTATTTTCAACTCATAATTGATAGCTCAATAATTAAAAATCTAATTATATGATTTAATCTTTTATAATTATGTAAGTATATTAGAAAACTGGTTTGTCAACTAATTTGTATTGACCCAAAAGAGTATATACCAATGTTTCTAGACTGATATTCAAATAAAAAACTAAGATTAATTTTAGGATTAAGACATCTTATCTAGCTTTTGTCAAGATATCCATTGTTACAAAAATTACCAAGTACATATAACCATTTCTTAAATTTCTATTGTCCATAGATAACTATTAATGTCTAGTACATAGCTTTCCAAACTGTTTTCTATGCATATAAATATACATATTTTATAAATATTAGGTCATACTAGGATTTTCAAAACTTATAAAATCATTTTTAAATTACACATAAAAATATTTGTTATTTCTTGTTATTTAAATACTTAAACAATACCAGGCCATTGTCTACAATGGAAGCCTAATAATACTCTAATTTATTTCAACCTTTTTCTTAAATTTTAAATAAGAAAAAAGGGGAAAACAGAACCCTACATGTCTCTGCTAAATCTCATAAAATTATTTTAAAAAAACTTTTTTTTATATTTAACAGCCATGAAAGCTCTATTGAGCTGTCAGGTAAGTAAAATCCATGGACAGACTTCAATAGACTTGTTCCCCAGATCCACCAATATTTTAATTTGGGTCCTATATATATTATTATATTCTTTTAGACTTCTGTTTCCATATTCACTATGTTTATGGACATAATCCATTCTCTCATGATGCTGTGACCCCTGAGATTTACATTGGGTAATATTATAACTTTCAGGGAGGATGATATTTAAAAAGATCTCTAGAATTTAATGACAGCCTCAGATTTTCTCCATCTTAAAAATGGTCCCATACCTACATTTTTGGGCACAAACCATACAAAGGATTCCTACTATATTCAATCCTCTTACGTTTTAATTATTAGAGATATGAAAATAAGAAAAATGGATAATAGATATCCAATAAATTGCAATAAAGGTAAGTTATCTAACTAAGCCCATTTTAATAACTTGGCTCAAAATATTTCTAAAGTCCTATGCAATTAGGTAAGTATTCATAAGAATTTAAGACTAAATTATATATTCCAAAAGCTTTTTTTTACAAAATGTAAATAATGAGTTCCTACCCTAAAACTCAAAGGCTTAAATGCCATACTGATTATAAATATGTCTGTGTTACTGAAGCCAAATATAATGCTTCCCAGTGGGACTGGGAAAGGTTAAAAATCATCTAATAGGTATTTGGTATAGCAATAATAATAGCGTTGATCTTATGTAGTTACATCATCACATCCAGGATATTTAAAAAAGCAAAATTGATCTTATGAGCCCTACCTCTCTAGCTGATCAAGTACTTCAAAAATTAAATGGTTTCAATCCTGGAAACATGCTAAGGCATTCTGCATAGTATATTATTGGAATGATATGTTTATTATTAATTCTCTTTTACATTGTAATAATAGGTTGTCATACCCTCACATCAAGAATTTGTGCGCTCAGATCAAAAATCCTGGAACTTGAAATAACTGGCTCATTATTTATGTTTAAATATGCAGGGAGCCATCCATGGAATGCATGAAAGATTTCTCTTGAGCACTGTAGCCATAGGAGTGATGGGCTAGCATTCCAAACCTGCCTTGGCATTCCATGGCCAGGTCTGCCTAATGCAAGTGCCCACCTTTTTTGCTCTGCTAAGGAAGTTCTTATTGCATCATCAGGAATAGGCATACCTCCTTTAGGCATTGAGTCAGCTTACTTGCTCCTGCTTTTCAAAATGACATCTCTATCTCAAATATTTTGTAAATTGATTGGTTCCCATCTTAACAACATAACACATTCTGCATTTGGAAATTTAAAATGGGAGAGATGTAGAGAGCCATCCATGGGCTGTGTGTGGACCATTGGCAAGAGTCCCACATAGCACTAGACATGGGCTGACCTGTTGTAGCTGCATCCCCTCTGAGATGAGTGTGACCTGCCAAGATGCCAATCAATCTGCTGACTCCAAGACTTCACCTTCTTCCTACCTTGAGAAAGAATGTTCTATGGAAGGTCTTTGAAGTCCCCTGATATAAATAAAGCACATGCGGGGGCCCTTTTGCCATTTTGCCATTTTTCCAGTTGCTGGAAGTCAGAAGAATTATCTGGCTGTGGGCGCATCCAACCCCTGCGTTTTGAAACTGTTTTCTGGGGTTTTTTGCCACCATATATCTTTTAGTCAGTCTTTTTACCAGTCAGGGAATCTCGTCTCCACCATTCACACAGAGCATGGAATTGACAACAAAGTTAAATGAAGAATTTTAAGGTTAAAAAAAAGTTGTTCTAATTGTGCCTTTTAATGGATTGTTTTTTGGTTTTTAGAGATGACAGTAAAGGTAAATCTGACATTATTAAGACAAGAAGCTGGCAATCTGAAACATTTAATTTCTCAATGCTTCATAATTGTCAGATTTAGCTTATCCATCAAAGCAGGCCTGCCTTATAATAAAATCATATAAAAATTTAATTAACTGTATTTTGAATTCTTTTTTTTTTAATATTTTTTTTTTTAGTTGTAGATGGACACAATGTCTTTATTTCATTGCTTTGTATGTGGTGCCGAGGATCGAACCCAGGGCCTCACGCATGCGAGGCAAGCGCCCTACCACTGAGCTACAATCCCAGCCCCTGTATTTTGAATTCTTAAACAGCTTAAATCAAATAAATCTTTAATAAGTATCTGTACTACTTCTTACAACCTTTGGAGCTCAACTTAAAAAAAAGTCACAAAAATTTTTCTTTTTGTTTATTGTCTGATTTATAAATGTTTACATACAATGATTATATTTACATTATGTCTATGTTGCATGAGATAACAATTACAAGCTAATGAGTGCACTTGTAATTTAACATTAAAAGAAAAAATTGATCCAAATATCTTTAATTCATGTGATTTAATAAGGTTCAATTTAAATTGGGTAATCAAATGAAAATAAAGATGTCTTTAAATTTTTACTAATGCAAAATTTTTCAGCTTGTTAATAAATAAAGTTTGTAATAACTATAATATTTAAAATTATGTCCATTTGCTTCTAACAATTTTCTTCAACAGAAAAAAAACATAACCAATACTGTTATCTACATCTGCTTGATGCCTTGAATTTATAGTCAGGAATAAATAAATTAAATTTATGGTAAATGGAACTAATTATATAAATCTTTATTATAGGAGATACTTATTGATCTACAATGTTACAATGCTGACTGTTAATAACATCAAGTATTTTTAACTCCTTGAACTCCATAGGGTAACATACTTTAACATTATTGATGTTTTTATAAATTGGTAACAAAAGGGACAAAGATTAAAAATTGCTTTGTGTCCTCATTGAAAACAAGGTTAGTAAGAGTTAAGTCTCATCAAGTATAATTCAATATACAAAAGGATACAAAAGATTTGACTCTGTTTCAATTAAAATATTTCATCTTATCAAAATGGAATAATCTGTCTAGATTCAGAAATTTACAAGGGTTGTTTGAGAGTGTGAACAAAAAAGAAGAGTCTACAGATAGGAAAGAGATTGGAAAGTTCTAGGTTTAAGAATATATTTGGTAGAAGGAAGAAGAAAGTGTTTCTGGATAAAACAGTCTTTATATGGAGAAATACAAGAGGGTCTAAGTAAGTGATAAAAAGAACTGTGTCAATAAGGAAGTTTGTATGTAATTAAATTAGTTATCTATATACATGGAACAATCAGTTAAAGTTGTTTAAGATTTCTCCCTAAATTCACATATTCCTGTGCTGATATAAATCACAGTTTAATCTATGCATTAAAATGATAAGGGCTTCTTAAAACATTAGTCTACTCTTATTCTAATAGAGTAATTTCTTATGTCTGGTGAGTTTTATTGTTTAAGAAAGCTAATTTTAAAAGAATTAAGATTTATACAATTTGTGTTTTAAAAATCTATTATTTTAAACTACCAACTTATATCATGGGGTGGCCAGCACCTCTTCAGGTACTTTTGTCTGCTCCAAGGGATAAGCCTCCAAAGAACTGAAAGTCTGAAATAATTAGTAAACAATGACAGAGTCAGAATTATAGTTTTAAAGAATGGAGCCCTTGATAGGTTCAGACCACACAGGAGCTGGAGCTGGACAATTATGAAATGGCTCCATTTGTTTATTTAAAGGGGGAGCATCAAAGACAGGGATAAGTTTTCAGAGGTGAAGTCTTGTTTCATGATGTCTTGCAGTCAGCAAGTTGATTGGTATCTTGGCAGGTCACAACCAACTCTGAGATGCTGTGTGCCTACAGCAGGTCACCCCATCTCCAATGCTGTGTGGGACCTGGGGCAGAGTGACACACGTACATGTGTCCAGGCAGTCTTGCCCAGAGCAAAGTTTCACTGGAAATTTCCAGACACCAGATTCTCCCATTCACTGTCTGCATTGCTTATTTTTGATTCATACATAGCCCATGGATGGCTTTCAAGAAACTTACATTCCAAATTTCAAAATTTTCTTTAAAAGCTAAACTTGATTAATATGAAAGCACCAATGTAATTATGATAATTATTATTAGTTTGTTTTATGTCTATTGTATCTCTATTTCCTAAATATATGTCTTTAAATTATAAGATTTAAGAGAACATTTAACTATACTGATGCTCTCCAAACTAAAGTTTTCTACAACAATGGTCTCTTACAAACTTATACAATAATAACAAATTAATTGGAAATTTAATTATATTATTTAGTATTTTATAATTAAATATAAGTTACAAAACCTTTATGTGGCTCTCTACACTGAAAAGTAAACTTAATTATATTTCTAAAAGGCAATAAAAAGACATTAACTTTTTTAAAGGGTAGCAATATGAAATATAAAAATGTTTTAATGCCATCCCTCGAGAGGGGGTTAAAAGTTCTCATATCTTGTCTGCTTCATGCTTAAGACATGTAAGTGTTCTGGCTCTATAAGACAGCAAGTTTTTCTGGTGAGCAAACTCCTGGAGAATAATAGGCATCTTGATTCCCATAGCCAGAACATTCTGCAATTTTCCCCAGAAACTGCTAAGATAACTAATACATGGTTGGCCAGAACACATCTAATTATAAGCAAGAACATCTTACATTATAACCTACTGTGTCCTGCTTAATGATACAATAAATAATAATGTACTAATGATGCCAGTAACCTAATGTAACCTATTGGTATAAACAAAGCCAGCAGCTCAGAGAAGCCCCCATGTTGCCTTTACATCTTGCCTCTGTCTTCCTCTTGTTTTGTTTCAGCTGGTGCCCAACATGGGGGTTGAATGCCTGAAGCAGATGTATTGATGGGGCAAGGGAGAAGCTTGCTGCCTGGAATAGGCAGCAATGGGTCTTTTGTGGTATTTAAAGAATTGTAACACATTGTTCAAGGAAGTGGCATAAATAGTAATTTTACCTTCCATATGATGAAGGGGTGAGGTGTCATCCACATCCCATATGGGCAGTGAAGACAAGGTTCCCTTGGGTGGAATGGGCTTGCTGAGCAATAAAAGCTAAGAGAAATAAAACAGAAAAATAACAACAGATGGGTCTGGCTTCCAGCATCTAACTTCTAGTTTCTAGCTTCTGGCTTCTGGCATCTAGCTAATTGTACCCTGCATGTGCTTTATTTATATTGGGGAATTTCAAAGGCCTTCCATTGAACATTCTTCACCAAGATAGAAAAAAGGTGGGGGCAGATAGACTGACTCAATTCCTAATGGGATACACCCATTTTAATTCTAATTTTTTGAAACTCCATGTTATTTAGACTACACCTTATTGTATTGGCACTACTTTGCAACCATGTAATGAAGGCCAAATTAGAGCCCAACAAAATGATTGATGTTACACTAGAAAGATTAGTAATTCACACTTGAGTTTATAGCAATTATTTCTTATTTGGTAATAATTTGGGTTCTATATATTAATGTATTCTTTCAGCCTTCTAGCTGTTCCCATATTCACTAAACCTATGGACATAATCCATTCTGTCATGATGCTATGATCCCTGGAAGTTTCATTGGTAATATTTTAACTTTCAGAGAGAAGAATATTCAAAATGATCCCTGGTATTTAATTATTACCTCAGATTGTCTCCATCTTACAGATGGACCCATACCGAAATTTATAGGCAGGAATCGAAGGAGGGTTTTGCTATGGTCTGTGAGCCTATATTCAATCTTCTTATACTTTAATTACTGGAAATGTAAGGATAAGGAGAAAAGATGATAAATATCATGTAATTTGTAAGAAATGTAACCTAACTAAGCTCATTTCTTAATAATTTGGCTCAAAACACTTTCAAATCCCTGTATAATTAGGCAAATATTGATGAAAACATTGAAAATAAATTAAATACTTTAAAAGCTATTGTTACAAATATCAATAATGAGCTTTTCACTCTCAAATTTGAACAAAGGCTTTAATGCCATGCTGACTATGTCTGTGTTCCTGCATCCAAATATCATGCTTCCCAGTGGGATTTGGAAAAAATTAAAAATCATCTAATGGGCTTTTGGCATAACACTAACAGCTTGAACCTTATGGAGATACACCATAACACCCAAGATATTCAGAAAAGCAGGATCAATCTCATGGACCCTTCCCTCTGTAGCTGAATAAATACTTCATGAATTAATTGGCTTTAATCCTGGAAATATGTAGAAACATTCTCCATGGTTTATTATTGGACTAATATGTTTGCTACTAATTCTTTTTATATCACAATAGTAGATTGTCATACCTTTAGAACAAGGATCCAGAAACTCAGATAAATTGCCCCTCACTTGCATTTTAAATATAAAGAAGGGGGAGATGCTGGGAGCCATCTATGAACTGGGTATAAACCAAAAATGATGTGGAAGTCATTAGGCAGGAAGTCTGGTATCAGGAACTCACAGAGGCAACCCTGCTGGTTTGAGAATGCTCAATTCTTGTGACTTCCTACAAGAAGTCACACAGCCACACAGCCTTTCAGAGGTGGGTATGGCTTGCCAAGATTCCAATGAACTCATTTACTGCAAGACCCCTGCCACACCAAGAAGCAAGACTCCTCCCACTGAAGAATCAAAGCCATTCTTCATTCATTCAGTTCTAGCTCCTATCAGGAGTGGAAGACCCATCAGATGCTCCCCTTTTTAAAATCTAATTTCTGGCTTTGGCTCTGGCTCTTATTTATTACTAATTATTTCAGATATTCTATTTCTCAGGTGGCTGTCATCCTCTGAGCAGGAAACTACCCTTCTAGGGTGCTGGCACCCTGCAATAACCCAAGGCCCTGATGAAAATCCTGCCCTCTTTTTGGTTTAACTTACTGAGGCTGCCAAATATACCTCCCTAGACCCCAATACTCCTGCCAGTATTCTCTTTCTTCATGTCTAATTTATCAGCAGTTCTGATATCTCCAAAAAACTTAGACAGTTAGAAAAGAGTCCTGAGACTCCTCAGTGTCAACTTCTAGATATTACATTTAAAGTCTTTAACAATCGGGAAGATGAGACCAAAAAGGAGAAAAAAACATCCCAAAGCTAAATATCAACTTCTGGCTTCAGCCATCCATAACCCTAAAAAAACACGTGTTGCTTGTAGCCCCACCAGACCCCCTAATACACCCCTCAGAGCCTGTTTCTGATGTGAGCAGACAGGATATTAGGCAAAAGTGTGCCCTATCCTGGGGCCTCTACCAAGCCGTGTTCCAACTCTAGACAATGGGGACACTGGAAGATGGACTGTCCCCATGGAAGGACACCCATCACCTCTATACAACATGATCCCAAGTCCCATACACTGAACTAATGGAATGAGGAGTCCCAGACTCCACTGATCCTATCATCTCAGGTGATACATCTGAGGAGCCCCACATTACAGGGATGGTGAAAGGCCAGGTAATTTCTTATGTGGTCAACATTGGGGCAAGTCTTTGCCTTCTGACACAATGGCATGGACCTACTTCCAAAGCAAGTACCCCTATTATGGGAGTCTCTGGAGCCCCTGTATATCCACTAAAGACACATACCCTCTTTTGCATGTTTGGATCTCTCTCACTATCCCATTATTTTATAGGCATTCCACAGTGTCCCATCCCCCTAATGGGCTGAGATCTCCTTCATAAATTAAAAGCCTCCATCATCATTCCTCCTGTAAGATCTATTACCTTTTTTTGAAATACATTCAAGCCTGGACCTGGTCTTTACACCCCTAATCCTCCTGATCATTCCTTACTCACTGGGA
Source organism: Xerus rutilus (assembly GCA_028644305.1). Classification (NCBI taxonomy): domain Eukaryota; kingdom Metazoa; phylum Chordata; class Mammalia; order Rodentia; family Sciuridae; genus Xerus; species Xerus rutilus. The sequence goes on along the minus strand of CM053412.1, from coordinate 21,727,242 downwards.
TTGACCCTATAGTCTGGGATGCCTCTCAACACAACAGTGCTAAACACCATCCCCTTATTCAATCCAACTAAAAGACCCTACTTGGTATGTTACCCTTATCCAATATCCTCTATCTTCCTCAGCTTTCAATGGTTTAAAGCTCATTATCTCCCATTTGTTTCAAGCTCATCTTCTCACACCAACCCACTCCCCTCACAACTCCTCTTCTTTGGAGTAAAAAGATTCCAATGGCCAATTCTGGCTAATCCCAGACCTCAGAAAAATCAATGAGGCAATTATCCTCACCTATTCTGTAGTACCCAATCACTACACCCTTCTATCTCATATCTCCTTCTTCATCACCCATTTTTTCAGTGCTAGACCTGAAGGATACCTTCTTTACTATTCCCCTCTATGCCATCTCATGTCTACTTTGGGCCTTTTCCTGAGTTGACCCAGACACTAATTGCTCTCAACAACTCACCTGGATTGTTCTCCCACAAGGCTTCCACAAAGGTCACCTTTGGCTGGGCTCTACAAGGTGACCTGGCCAACCTGAATTGATCCCCCAGCCATCTCATATAGTATGTAGATGATCTCCTGCTCTGTAGCCCCTCAATAAAATCCTCCAAACATCATACCTCAATCCTCCTCAATTCTCTGGCCCTCTGGTGGTACCAGGTAGAAATCCTAGGAGTCCTTTATCAAATGTGGGGATACCCTCACCCCATCACTTTCCTATCCAAACAGCTAGACTCAGTCTATTCAGGCTGGCCCCAATGCCTCACGATTCTAGCTACAGCAGGCCTCCTCATTCCTGAGGTCTGCAAATTTGCCTTATATCAACCAATCACTGTTCTTACCACATGCTCCTTCTCATATCTCCTCAGTCATCACTCATTCCTCTCCCTCCCCAAGCCAGAATTCAATTACTGCATGCACACCTTCTGGATCCTTGACTACTTTCCAGCAAGTCTTCTCATTAAACCCTGCTACTCTTCTCCTGGCAAAAAAAGAAAAAGCAAACAATAAAAAAAATTTAAAAAATAACCCTTCTGCTTCTGTGGCTTTTCACTACTATCCTGACACCCTTGACATCTTTTTTTTTTTAATATTTTTTCAGTTGTAGATGGACACAATATCTTTATTTTATTTATTTTTATGTGGTGCTGAACCCAGTGCCTCACGCATGCAAGGCAAGCGCTCTACCACTGAGCCACAATCCCAGCCCCACCCTTGACTTCTTAATGAACCTCTTTTTACATGTAACTGATCAACCACTCCCTGACTCGCCACACTGGCACATAGATGGAAGCTCCCCCAAACAGTCCCCTTACCTCACAAGATATGCTACAATCCAAGGCAAAACTACTGAAGATTCTCCCTTCATCTTAACCCAAATAATTGAAGGCTCCCCTCCACTCCCAGGCAAAATTTCCCAACAGGCTGAACTAGTAGCTCTCACTTGAGTCTTATCATTAGTTAGGGACAAATCAATCAACATTTTTACTGATTTCAAATATACCTATAACATTATTTACTCTCACATATTAATTTGGAGAGAGTGAATTTTCATCACTCAGAGAGGAATATCTACCCTCTCAATGCTACATACTGATCAAACAAGTTGCTATCTCCAGCCACAACTCTTAATCATCACAAAACCCTAAACCAGTCTTATACTCCATGCCTGCAAAACTCCAACTTCCCCCTGATGAAACTAAAGCTCTACTATCCTACCTTCACAATCTGTTCCACCTCAATCTTTGCTCCATTCAACTGTTCCTAAAGAATTCCCGAAACCCGTCCTCTTCAGATTTACTGTACCTCCAACAAAATTTTCAATCTTGCACCACCTGTCTCAAGGCTAATCCCAACTCCAGTGGGAAACCATCCCCATTCCCACATTCCAAGCTAGGAGAACCCTTCCTGCCCTGGACTGGCAACTTGTCTTCACCCAAATGTCCCCCTCCTATTTCCATAGGGCACCTTGGACATCTCTCTTTCTAACCTATAGCCTCATTACAAGGAAAATGGAAAAGCCCCTTCAGGGTTATTTTGACCATGCCAACTGCAGCCAAACTAGAAGGCCACCCCTCTTGGGCCCATTTGAGCAACTTAAAACTTGGTCCCGTTAATGCTTCTCATCAATCTGTTCCCACAGGCCCTACCTAAATACACATTCCCACCTTCAAATTGTTTCTGAGAAAAAAACTAATCCTCATGCCTAAGCCTCCTAATGGCACTGTCTCAGGCATCCTTCCACACTTTTTGAAAAATATATTTTTTAAGTTGTAGATGGGCACAATGCCTTTATTTTATTTATTTATTTTTCTGTGGTGCTGAGGATCAAACCTAGTGCCTCACATATGCTAGGAAAGCACTCTACCTCTGAGCCACAACCTCAGGCCCCTTCCACACTTTAACAACTCTCAGAAGCAAATTGTATTTATCATATTCACTAACCCTTCATCTTTCTCCTCCTCAAACATTAGACCTTGTCTGGGAACTGTGGCTTCAAGGGACATCCATTGACCTGACCCCACTCAAATCTTCTTCTTCTCCTTATATTTTCTATATATTATCTTTGACTTCACAAACACCACACACCAGATGCAGGAGAGACCTACAAATTATTCCCTTGCTTGTGGGACTAGGCATATACACTGGAATTGGCACAGGAGCAGCAGGAATGGGAACCTCAATTCATTAATATAAAAACTTATCAGAACAGATTATTGAAGACATACAACAGGTTGCCAACCCAGTACTAATTTTACAAAATCAGTTGGACTCCCTGACATCTGTTGTCTTGTAAAACTGGTTGGGGAAGAATGATGTTTCTATGTAAACCAATGGGGAATGGTAAGAGACAAGGTTAAATAGCTCTAGGACCTCCTGTAACAGGAGAGATGAGAACTAACTGATTCCTGGTAGTCCTCATTGGGGGGTCTAAAACAATGAACCTCCTGGTTACTCCCCCTTAAATACCCTTTAATATTTATTTTTCTCATAATAACCATTCTTCCCTATATTCTTAATTTTCTACAGAAACAGCTTCTTAGTAAGGTGACCCATTTAGCTCAAACTGCCTCTCAGGAACACATCAAAGACATTCTCTGCCTGCACTCACAATTGGATGCTCTGAAACCACAAAAAGAGAACTTTACCTAGAATGACCTTGAGGCTCCTCCCATACACTCCTCTTCAGCCTCAATTGCCAGGATCTCCATATTCCTTCCCAGAACTCTGAAAGGGTGGGTCCCCCTACTAATAGGTGTGGAAAAAGAAAAATAGCCATTCATTTGGTTACCTTCACCTCCCCCAACAATGTCTTCCCAATGCTAATTACGCTAACAGCTCCCACCTCCCCCAACAATGTCTTCCTGATGCTAATTACGCTGACAGCTCCACCTCCCCCAACCATGTCTTTCTGATGCTAAGCAAGGGAGGAAGGAGCATATCACCATATTGAAATGATAAATTGAGCATCCCATTGAATTGATAAACAAACCCCAAATTCCTGAGTGCTCAAGAGAACAGGCACGTTTTACATTAGACCATCTCCCAAAATAGCCTATAAAAACCCAGTCTCTTTCTTTGTTTGGGCTCGTTTTCCACTGGGAAAGTGTGTCCATCTCCATAGATGTAGTCCTATTCTTGAATAAAACCTGAAATGACTTGTGAAGTTTGCTGCAGTCCCTGTCTTACTGTGCTAACATTTTGGTCCCCTGACTGGGAATCAGAAATGAGGTAAATGCTTCCCCCTTTCCCGAACCCTATTGTTAGGTTGGGTCAGGGTCGAAAATGTCCAATTAGGGGAACCGGTCAACAGCTGTGAAACGGAGCTGCAAGCCAGATGCTGACATCACCAGTAGACGCACCTCCTGTCAATCAGCGGGTTTTCCTGCCCTATCCAGGAAGGACTCTGGCCTTCTCTTCCTGCCCTCAAGCCCTCCCCTTCCTGACCAGGCTTTCTTGAAATTCTCTGTGCACCGAAGCCCCAGCGCCATTTCTCCTGTACACACTCTAATGGATGGGAGGATTCAGCCCGAGAGCATCTATTTTCAATAAAGCCTTGCCAAGGGACTTTAATTCATCTCCACCTGGTCATCTAGTCTTTACATAATGGTGCGCAAAACCCAGGAGGGTTTTGAATCTCCCATGTACCAGGATTGAGGCAAGCCCTCCAGACTGGGAGAACTCCTGAGCCGCTCTCTGTCTTCCTTACCAGACCAACAAGAGTGAGGTAGGCCCCCCTTCCTCTGACTCCTAAGCTTGCCCCACCCCCACCATCTGCTCCAGAGGCCCATCCGATAAGTTGCACGTGTGCATGGGCTCTCTGTCCGCTTGAGGCCACGTGGATTTGGGAAGACGTTCCCAATCCCCGTGTTAGCCATTCGCCGCTGCCGTCTGGGCCCTGGAAAGTTCGAGGGATGCCTCAATTTTCTGCCTTGGCCTCATTCTCCCATGGGCGCAAACATTTTGAGGGATGCCTTTTTATGTTCCTGCCCACTCCCCGGGACCGCTGAGAAGTCACAAGGAACCCCAACTCTTCTCTAGACCTCAAAACTCCACTGTACTATGGCTTAGATAATGGACCAAAATGGTCTCTAGGGGGAACTTCTGATTTTCAAATCCTCACTGATTTGGCTAATTTTTGTCACCGGATGGGGAAATGGACAGAAATTCCTTTCATCAAGGCTTTGTTGGAAAATGAGCTCTCGCCCTTCCCTTCTTTCTCATCTGTTCTGTCCTCTTACATTCTTCTCACTAAAAGCCCCCTTTCCATTTGCTTTTCTGTATCTCCTTCCTCATTCTCTGATCTCGCTCCCCACCCAGACCCCCCCTCCCCTCTCCAAAGCCGAGGCAGTTCCCCATCAGTTTCCTGCCGGAGAAAACAAAACCGGCCTCAGTCCCACTGCCGGAAGGCAGGAACGAGGCAATGAGCGGAGCCCACCCGCCCCGCCTCCCTGCATTTCTTGCTGCGTCAGTGCGCTGCTCAGACAGGCAGCTCCGTGTCTGAGTTGCCTGCCATGCAGCGGCCCCCTCCCCTCACTCTCGGCTCCCCCCCCCCAGCTGCAGCACCGCCTTCCCAGGAGACGGAGCTGGCCTCGGTCCCAGCGCCGGAAGGCAGAAACCGAGCATTAGGCGGGGCCCACCCACCCTGCGTTCGTGTGCGCCATTCAGGCGGACTGGCGCAGCTGCTCTTGCTGTGTGGGACAAGCAGAGCTCTCTCTCTCCCTCATTGATGGGCTGCCAGACCAACCACCCTGCATTTTTTATTTTTATTGGCTGCATCATTTTGTCCCCTGAGACTCTTTCTTTTCTTAAGTTCTATGTACATGGTAACAGGATTGGCACAGATAATGAGTGCTCATCAATTAAATCTAAAAAAATGGATCCAAATACCTTTAATTCACATGATTTAAAAGGTTCAATTTAAATTGAGTAAACACAAAGATTTATAGATTCCTATATGAAGTTTTAAAGGTTTCTACTGTTGCCTAAGTTCAAAAAATTTACAAGGATTGCTTTGGGATATGAACAGAAGCAATTAAAGATTCTAAATATAGTATTTATTGAAAGAAAAGAAAATATTTCTGATCAAAAGGTTTACAACTGTGATTAAACGAAAAGTTAATGTCTACATTTTTCTTCCAGAACTAAACTTAATGTAATAACATCAATGTAATTCTCATTCTATATTAAACATGTTCATATCTTCCAGGTATACAAGTCTTTAAAATAGAAGGTTTAAAAGAATGTTTTATCAAGCTGATGTTCTCCAAACTGAACTTGTATGGTATCCAATTCATATCATTTAATGTTTTATAACTGAATCTATCATCAATAAGATAAGACAAAGTTATTTTTACATCAGAGCAATCTTTTAAATAAATGAGGACCTAATTTATTTAATATTCTGCTAAGATTTTGCAAGGAGGCCTGTCTTACCTGAGATAGTTCTATCTCCCAGCTTACTACAATGGCTTCAGAATAGATGAGACTCCAGTTCATTTAAAGATATGTTCAAAGGATTAATTTTGTTGTAAAGATCATTAGGACATCAAACAGGGATATAATATGTAACTCAGCCAAAATTTGAGAAAGCTATTACACAAACTAAATATGTTTTTACCGTTGTTAATTTTATTTTATATTTTCCTTGAGCTCTATTGCCTGTTAATGTTTTACAGAGGTACTACTTCAAGAACAACCAACCCAGATTATTTTAAGATAAATCACCCACCACCTATAGGATAGACCTTAAAGTTAAAGCCCAATACCCTTACTTTATAACCAATGAGATTGGCTTGCTGAGTGTTTACGATCAAGACTTAAAAACTAAAATTAAATTAAAAGGCCAAGAAAACCAGTATTTGGCTTTTGGACCCTCTGAGTCAGCCTAAATCCAAGGAATGAGGGAACTTCTCTAAGCGGCTTTCTGTACCTCTGGGCCACAGGACCTCCTGATCAGGGAGATTTCTGAGACCATTAGAGAATTAAAGAGCCAATCAAATGCCACACGATGAACAGGAAGGTCAAAAAGAGAGGGAACCTTCTCTCATGCTTCCCGGGGAAGCTGTATGGTCAGCACCAGACCTCGACCTATCCTAACACAGATGGCACTAGCAGAGCTAACAAGCTGCTCTCAAGTTTCTCAAGGATGCCTCCCAGGAGAACAATTGGTAAGAACAAAAGTCAATTTGACTTGCTTCATCTTAAACACCTAGCAAAACCAAGAACGCAGCCATTCCTGGGCATGTAAAATAGTTTAAAGATAGACATCTATGACAAAATACTAAATACTAAATACTATTTAAAAACTAAATACTATGTTTACATGCCTTGTCCTCTCCAGCCTTGTTATAGGGACTTAACTGTACAATGAGACTGAATTACCATGACTTGTTACCACCTCCCTCTCTAGGGCAAAAAAGGCTCTCCTTGGCCCCCATTCACTGCCTCTGGGCTAGCAAACTTTACAAGTCATGGGATCTACTTGACATTTTGCTTCTGCATCCACCACCAGCCTTCTCATCCCTCCAGACAGGTAAGACTCCTTGCTAAATCAGTCCTCCAACCCCATCTCTGCTGGACAGAGATTTCACCATTACTCAGGGCCCTGCCCCTTACCACTGGAGTTGAGGGAAATACGTTTCCCCAACTCCCTGTGGGAAAGTCCAGTCTGGGACTGGCACTTTTGGTGGCATAAAGAGTGCAGGGGACGCCTTGCTCTCCATTGTCATCTTCTCTAAATCTCTCTCTACTGGACAGAGATTCTGCCCCCTCTCTGCTGGACAGAGATCCCATCATTAGGCTAAAGCTCTGACTTCAGGCTACGCAGTGCTCTGCCCATTGCCACTGGGATTGCAGTAAAGACGTTTCCCCAAACCCTCGTGGGGAAGTCCAGTTCATTGCTGGCATCTTGGTGGCATAAAGAGTGCAGAGGATGCTTTGTTACCCATTGTCACCTCTGTCAAATCCCTCCAAGGAGGAGAATTATTTAATCAATTCCCAAAGACACTCCCTTGGGCTGTCTCTCTGCCAATTTAAAAACCCACTATTCCCACACCGGACTCAAACTACAATGTCTTATTAAGTTCAGCACTAAAATTTGGCCAAAATGCAAATTAAAAAGCCAGAACACATGGCCTAAATATGGAACTCTTGATAAAGAAATTCTACAGGCTTTAAAAAAAAAGTTTCATCCAAAATGGCAAGTACCTGGAACTTTTGTATCTGCAGGCTTTCCCCCTTTCCCCTCAAGTTCCCCTTCCCAAAGCTCCACTACTAACCAACCTCAAGACTCCAGGGTTATCAGGTTATAGCATGTGTTCCCTTGCCTCCTTGAGGGAACATCAAAAAATTCTCACACCCAAGTCAATTGGGAAAAAGTGAAGGAATTACCAGGGACCTGATGAGACTCCTGCCCTGTTTTTAGCCCAACTTACTGAGACAATCACCAAATATACAACTTTAGATATAAACAGCCCTGATGGTAATCTCTTCTCACATTTTCACTTTATCAGCGGGTCTGCACCTGACATCCGCAAAAAACTTAGACAGTTAGAGAAAGGTCCTAAGTCTCCTCAACAGTTACTTTTAGATACAGCTTTCAAGGTTTTTTTAAAAACCGAGAGGATGAAACCAAAAAAGAAAAAGAGAGACATCTTAAAATTAAACATTAGCTCCTAGCCTCAGTCATCCAAAGGCCTAAAAAGCTACTGCTGCTTATAGATTCACTAAATCCTCTAATACATCTCCTGGGCCCTGTTTTCAATGTGGGAAGACTGAACATTTGACAAAAGTCTAGCCCAAGACCCCTCTAAGCCATATAAGCCCTGTCCCAAATGTGAGCAACGGTTCCCAAATCCCATACACTGAGTTGCTGGAAGGAGAGGACCCAAATTCTACTACCCCTGTCACCTCAAATAACACATCTTAGGAGCCCCAGCTTATAGGGATGATAAATGGCCAAACAGCAGGCAAAATATTCCCTTTATAAAGAGACTTTAAGACTTTTACCAGCATATCTAGCTGGTAAATGTCCCCACTTAACCCTGACCAGTCCAAAAACCAGTGGTATGTCTCAGTAAAGAACATGATATAACAATCTCATTCCTCAAAAGTCATGGGAGATAATGTTATAAATTTTATATCCAAATCTGGCCTAAATACCAACTGGGGAAAAAGAGTTTAAAAGCTCTGGGCAGCAATTTCCCTGGCCAAACTTAATTGGAGTTTGTATTCCAAGGCAAAGGAAAAACCCAATAGGGGGCTTAAAACCAAAGGGAATAAAAACTGTTTAAATCGACTTTAGGTTTCTCTCTAGGACTCTTGATTCTTAAATTCTGTATTTTTGAGCTCATGATATTGGTTCTGTGTGCCTAAATTAACACTTCTGATCAGATGTATCTTATCCAACTATAAAAGTTTTTTACACTCTACTTTACTCAGAGACCAATTTACAAGGTATACCTTTAATCCAACAGGTTCTAAAAGATCTAAGACCTTTACCTTTTGTTTTGTGTATTGCCTTGTCTACATGTTATTTGTTCTATGTATTGTCTTGTCTACATGTGTTTGTGTATCAAACCCAACACATAGATCACTCATAAACTAAAATTAAAAATTGATCCAAATACCTTTAATTCACATAATTTAAAAGGTTCAATTTAAATTGTGTAAACAGATAAAGGTATATATGTCTTTAAAATTATTTAACTTGGAAGTCTTTCTAGGTGGTCAAAGGACTAATAAAATGTTAATGTCTATAAAATGTCTAATACCCATTATTTTCAGAACTTTTTCAAGGGAGAAATGGCTAATACTGTTACATGTACTTGTCTAATGTCTTGGCTTTATAATGGAAATAAGTAAATCATGTTTGACATTGGGTTACTCAAATGTGTTTGTTAGATAAAATGCTAACTGTTGAATCCAATACCAAATACTTTTAATTCCTTTGAATTCCATAGGGTAACATTTTTGGTGTTTTCATAAATGGTAAATTTTCAAAAGAGATATAAAATTGCTTTGTCATCATTAGAAACAAAATTACTTAATTTAAGGCCCAGCAGGTATAATTCTATATATGTAAACATTTTGTTTTCATAAATGGTAAACAAACGTAATTCTCTAACCTAGCTTAACTCTACCTTAAGATTGAAAGCCAACTCCACAGGAGGTCATAAAAATTTTACTTGTTTGGAAGCCATGTAAATCATTGATTTGCTATCTGCCTTTGTATTGCTTTTGCCAGAACCCTGCCAGTTGTATATTCCTAAGATACTTACCTTTATGATTCTCTGTGTTGCAGAGATTTCCCTGCTTCTGGACGGAGCTGCTGCCCTTGCTGCTTAAAGGGGACAGCCACTATACAGCTGATTTGTGTGCACTGTGTAGGCTTACATAATTTGATTTAAAAATTGAAGTCAGTTATCCTTTCTTTGTATCTTAGGTTCACCACAAAAATTTATAAATTTCTATATATGAAGGCCTAGAGGTTTCTACTGTTATCTAAGTTCAGAAATTTACAAGGATTGCTTTGGGATGTGAACAGAAGGAATTAAAGATTGCAGACATGGTATTTATTGGAAGGAAAAAGGAAGTGTTTCTGGGTAAGAAAGTCTTTGCATGGTGAAAGAAACAAGAGAATTTAAAGTAAGTGTTAAAAAAGTTTAGAGTAAATTAAATGAAGGGTAAATTTCAAAAGGTTTATGTTTGTGACTAAGTTGACTCTAATTAGTACAAATTTAATGTACTGATATAAAACAAAGTCTAAAATATTGTTCTGCTCTTATCAAGATAATTTTCTTGTGTGTATGGTTTTATCACTTGGGGAAACTAACTTTCAAAGAAATGAAGGTTTAGACAACTGTGGTTAAACAACAACTGTTATTTTTAGAGTACTGTACTATGTTACAGAGTCTAGATTTTCCTTTAAGAACTAAACTTAATTAATATAACAACATCAAGTTAGCTACGAAATGTGTTCATATCTTCCAGGTATACAAGTCTTTAATGTAGAAAGTTTAAAAGAACATTATATCCAACTACTATTCTCCAAACTAAAGTTGTATGGTAATTTTAGACTTATAAGGATAGGAAATTTTATTGAGGGTTTATTTATATAACTGAACCTGTTATCCATAATACAGAGTTTTATGTTACATTTTACACTGGGGTAAAATTTAAATGTGTTTCTTTAAGTAAATGAGGGCCAAATCTATTTAAATTTTAATAGTGAGACATGAGTTTTACTACTTTTTCATACAAAAAGAAAGTTAAAAGCCCTCTCAGCCTTTCTTTAATTCACATTTTAAAAGTAACATCATATTATGCTAACTAACATTTATGTGGACCCAGGAAACAGCATATATAAACTTTATAAAATGATATTTAAGACACAAAGGTCAACTTCAAAACTAAAACACTTTAAGATTTCTTGAGAAGCTCTACCTTACCTGAAATAAGTTTCTGTCTCCAGCTTACTACAATAACTTCAAAGTAGACCAGATTCCAGTTTATTTAAAGTTACATCAAAAGGATTAATTCTGTTGTCAAGATTACTAGGATCTCAACCAGGGAATATAATGTATACCTCAGCCAAAATTTGAGATAGCTATTGCAGAAACTAAACTTACTAATTTTATTTTGTATTTTCCTTAAACTCTATGGCTATTGCCTGTTAATGTTTTACAGAGGTACTGCTTTAAGAACAAGCAACCCAGATTAATTTAAGATAAATAAGCCACCATCTACAGAACAGATAGACCTTAAAGTTAAAGCCCAGTACCCTTACTTTAAGACTGGTAAAATTGACTTGTTGAATGTTTAAGATCAAGGCTTAAAAAACTAAAATTAAATTAAAGGGCCAAGAAAACCAGTATTTGGTTCTTGCCCTTTGAGTCAGCCTGAATCCAAGAAACGAGGGAACTTCTCTAAAGATATTTACAACTCTGGGCCACATAACCTCCCGAGCAGGGAGATTAATGAGACCACTGGAGAATTAAAAGCCAATCGGTGCCATATTATGAAGATGAAGGTTATTGAAAAATGGAACCATCCCTTATGCTTCCCAGGGAAGCCACATGGTCAATGCAAGACCTCAACCTATCCTAACACAAATGGCACGAACAGCTAAAAAGCTGTTCCCAAGTTCCCCAAGAGTGAACTCAGGTGGCTGTTAACAATAGGTAAAAACAAAAATCAGTTTGATCTACTTCATCTTAAACACCTAGAAAAAACAGTTATAAGCAAAATACAGCCATACCTGGGCATTTTAGAAAAATAATAATTCTTCTAAATAGACATCAGCCCCACAGCCCTGATGCCCCCAACTTTCTGAGTTTTTATTTGTGAGGCTTATAAATTGGCCCCTATACCTTAATTTTTCTTACTCTTCAAACTGACATTTAACCTCACAACCAAAACCTATCCATTCCAATAACTACACCCACTAGACTACAAGAGCAGCCAAATTATTCCCTTACAGAACTGAAAACATCCACCAGGATTAATACAGGAGCAGCAGGATTAAAAACCTCTATTTACTACAAAAATGGTCAGCACAAGTTGTTGTAGATATACAACAGATCACTGATTGGGCACTGACATTATGAAATCAATTAGACTCCCTGACATTTTGTCATTCTGCAAAACCAGTCATAAAAATGCTATTTTTATGTAAGCCAATCAGAAATGGTAATAGACCAAGTAAAACCACTCCAGGACCACTTAAAATATGGAGAATAGATTTGACTCAGGAGACTTTTCAAGTCCAGAAAAGATAAGCCATTATATGGGAAATCAAAAACTATTATCTCTCTTATCTGTTACCTTCATAAAAGTTCTACCTTACAACATATGTATTAAATCCCTTATATATTATTATCTGGACCCATTCAAATACAATATAATACTTTGCAAGATATATATCATGCTACATGTTGCAGCACTGTGTTAATTTGATCATATGGCAGGATCTAAAACAAACTGTTATAATTCTTAAAAGGCCAGTAGCTACCTGACTCCCCATAAAACTAAAAGAACATGGCTGGGAATACCCTCAGTAGCATTTATGCAACAGTTCTTAAGGCATAAATGCTTCAAAACACCGAAGCAACGCAATCACCTAATGGGACTTTATCCTTTTCATAATGCATCTTTGGATATATTAAAATTACAATCTCAGGTCTTGGCCACAACTAATGCCCAAACACCTACTTTTGATTATGAACAAATCTGGGACAGTTTAGCAGAAAGATTCTCTTCCTTCAACCCTTTTAGTTTTCTACTCACATAGCTGGATTATTAGCCTTAACTATATTGTTAACTGTAGCCCTGTTCTTATTTTGTGTACTTTGCCAAGCAGGATGAAATCAAACCACCAGGAAAATATGATTCCAAGATTAATCATGCTTGCTATGTTCCAAAAACCAAGCCCATGAACTCATGGGATAAAAACACCTCAAATCAGATTAGGCTTTAGGCTTTAACAAAAAGAAAATTTTGATTAACAGAACTTTTAGTTATGTTACATGCCAAAATTAACCCCTCACAAATTAATCTTTACATGTTGCTATAATTTTTGTTGTCCTCTCTAATTTTAGTCCTATAGTCTTTTAATAAGGTGATCAGCTCAGCCACAATCGCCTGGAAACTGCTCAGAATATCCTTTCTTCCACAGCTTACCAGTTTAAAGCACTGGGGATGACATCAGGACCTCCACACACATCCTCTCCTATGCGCCCCCCCCCATGCCCAGTTCCAGAGCTCTGAAAGGAAAGCCTTTTTCCCCACATCACCCTCTCTCAGCTCGAAGAAGCCAGAGACTTCGTGATCCAAATTCATTTTTTCCTTTCAGAGTCTAGAATAATAGGTGTGGAAAAAGAAAAATAGCCATGCATTTGGTTACCTTCACCTCCCCCAACAATATCTTCCTGATGCTAATTATGCTCACAGCTCCCACCTCCCCCAGCAATGTCTTTCTGATGCTAATCCAGGGAGGAAGGAGCATATCACCATACTGAAATGATAAACTGAGCATAAACTGAATTGATAAACAAGCCCCAAATTCCTGAGTGCCTGAGAGAACCAGAACATTTTACATTAGACCACCCCCCAAAATAGCCTATAAAAACCCAGTCCCTTTCTTAGTTTGGGCTCATTTTCCACCGGGAAAGTGTGTCCATCCCCATAGATGTAGTCCTGTTTTTGAATAAAGCCTGAAATGACTTGTGAAGTTTGTTGCTGTCCCGGTCTTTCTGTGCTAACATCTGCAACACCCCTTCTCATCAGTAAGCAGCCAGGTATGATATTGACACTCCTATTATCCCCTTTCAGAGTCTGGAATGAAGCATATGAAAAACAACAACCCCCAGAGAGAAAAGAACAATGTGTCCCCGGGAGATAAGGAACACAATGGGCTCTGAACTTTCACAATTTCCTGGATCTACAGCTGTTCCCCTTGACTTCCCAATTGACATATTCTGCTATGATTCAGTCTCACTAAACCCTGTAAAAGTCAGATCCCTATTGTAACAAGTTGCCATTTTCTCTCTCGAAAATGTACCCCTCTAGTGCTCAATAAAGCCTCACTGATCCATTGAGGTCTGTCTGTTTCTTTTTATTTTTCTTTCATTTTGTTTTCAGTAGATGTACTGCAAAGAAAAATTTCTATGTTTTGATGTGGTGATGTGTATGAGTGTTTATATCATCAAACTGATGTGGGTGGGGTGGCTGGCATACACCTGTAATTCCAGGAGAATGAGGCAAGATGATTGGAAGTTAAAGCCTAGCCTGGACAACTTAGCAAAAGCCTGTCATCTCAAAATAAAATTTCAAAAGGGGTTAGGAAGGTAGCTCAGTGGTAAAGCACTTGCCTAGTATGTGTGAGTTCCTGAGTTTGATCCCCACAATCAATCAATCAATGGATATGGGGTAGGGGTTTGGTGAAAGTGTAAGGTGGAGCCTGATGGGAAAGACTGTAATTGGCTAGGAGGACAGTCATTAGGGGTGACTGGCTGCAAAGGCCAGAATCTTGTCAATCTGATCACAATCCTTACCATACTTACACCCTGAACTACGAAGCCAGTGAATGAACAGAACTCCTAGAAACCTCAGATGGCTCAGAATGTTTCTTATTATCTCCTTTCAGGAAATAGGACACTTAGGTCCCCAGATGGGAGGGTATTAAGTACCCCCTCCCTCTGCCAGCCAATTCTCCTCCACTAGCATTTCTTTTTTTTTTTTTTAAGTTTTTTTTTAAAATATTTTTTTAGTTGTGGATGGACACAATGTCTTTATTTTATTGCTTTGTATGTGGTGCTTAGGATCGAACCCAGGGCCTCACGCATGTGAGGCAAGCGCTCTACCGCTGAGCCACAGCCCCAGCCCTCCACTAGCATTTCTTAAGAGCCCCTAAAGATAATGTGAAGAAGGCAAGGGACACACAAAGGTGAAGCTTATAAAGTGTGGACAGAGCAATCCCCCAAATCAGGAATGATAAATCATGCTCTCACTTCAATGAAGTTCAAGGGGAATCCTATGTGTGCAGAAATTTTATTATATTTTGTGGTATATATTTTATTATATTTGTGGCATTTGGTTGAATTGATTGATCACAAAGTGGGAACATTGCTTCAGGAAGGGAAGAAAGACCCCCTGATGAGGAATTATTCAGTGAAGGAATGGGAAAGGATAAAGGGAACAGGCTGGTCTTGGAGAAGAGGGCCCCACCCCTTGGTATGAGGGGGAGACTTGCAGGAACATGCACTTCCCAGTTTGTTTCTGAAAGTCTGAGAAATTTCCTTCCTAATGAGTTTTATTGTATTTTTCATTTAAAAACAAGGAAAGTCCTGAGGGTGAAGGGGAGAATTAGGGTGGAGGAGAATAAAACTGGAGGGATAATGTCCCAATCTACAGCCAGTTCTTTTATATATCTGATACCGCTTAGTGGATTGCATTTTTAAATCTGTTATATGAAGGATTAAAATCATAATACTATGCAAATCAACATCAGAAGGTAGTGAGGGAGTGATGTTCTAGGTGAATGAATGTACAGCTACCTAGACTGGCTCAAGCAGATAGGACAGGACTAGAGTAGACACTGGAATACAGAATGCAGATCTACATTATGTAAATGAGAATTGAAAAGTAGCAAAAACACCAGAATTCTCTAGAGATTGCAGACTACTAATTGGTGGTGTACTGAAAAATGTTAAAACTTGCTCTCTGAAAAGAAAAGAAAAAGTCCTGATTCTTAGAATATTCCATTTACCTTGGCTTATTACACACACTATGAGAGATACAAAATCTCGAACCTGATGTGACTGAAGGTGGAATTGGGAAGAGATGCACAATATCACAGCATTATGGGACATTTCCATGCAGATACATTTTTTGGAGGGTTGGGATTTTCTGTGGGTTGAACCCAGGAGCACTTTACCACTGAGACACATTCCCAGTTCTTTTTATATTTTATTTTGAGACAAAGTCTCAGTAAGTTGCTTAGATCCTCAGGAAATTGCTGAAGCTGGCCTTGAACTTTCAATCTTGCCTCATCCTCCTGAGTTGTTGGAATTACAGTTATGTGCTATCTTGCCCAGTTCCAGCTAGATACAATAGACAAAATAAAAACATCATGAGTTTAATACAATGTAGTATAATAATGCAGAAGCATGCATTTTGAGTATTATCTTTGGGCTTTTAAAACATGTATTTTTAACTATAACTGACATACTGTAATGCCCAGACTCACGAGACCATCAGAGACTACCAGGAGTCTGATTCTGACACAATCACAAAAGGAGTCTTTATTACAAGCTCAAGCAGGGACCACACACCTTCCCAACGCAGCGGATAGGGAGGTGCGGCCCCGAGTCTAGTGGAGCAGGGATTTTTATGGATTACAATCACAAGCAGGGGAGTACATGTCTTGGTGTTACATGATTGGGTAAGGGAAAGCACGCACAGGGGGACAGCAGTCTTGTCATTCTAGGATTGATTGAAGGTTAGTGTGACCAGCATGAGGTCAGTTGACCTTTAGGCTGATAGGTTTGGCTGAAGTGGGCCCGATATCTAGTTTCCTGATTGGTTGGCCCAAATTGCAAAATGACTTACTGGTGCCTGAGCAGGATGCCATTAAGGGTGTTGCAACTTTTCAGGAACTGGGTGGGGACTGCTGATTTGGGGACAAAGGTCAACAATCTCGAGATGGCCTTGGTCCTGTCCTCTCAATACCATAACATTCACCCATTTAAAATATAAAACTCAATATTTGCCTGGCATGGTGGTGTATGTCTGTTACCCAAGGTACTTGGGAGGTTGAGGCCAGAGGATTGCAAGTTTGTAAACTAAAATAGTTGGGTTGTAGCTTAGTGGCAGAGCACTTTTCTAGCATGCACTGGGTCCTGGATTCCAACTCCAGTACTCTAAAAAACAAAAACAAAAAATTTGAATGGTTACAGTACATTCACAGTTGTTAATCAGCACCACCTCAATTTTAAAATATTGGCATCATCTCTAAAAGCAATCCTATACTCTAAAATGTAGCAGTCACTCCCCTTTTCCCTTTAAGTGCCCTCCTCCTCAGCTCTAGGCAACCACGGATCACTTTTGTTGTGATTTACAGATTTATCCTTTATGGACTTTTCACAGAAATGGCATCATAGAACATGTGGACTATTGTGACTTAAGTCCTGCATGTTGTTTCATAGTGGACTCATGTTGTAGCATGTATCTAATCTTCCCAGTTTTGTTGTCTTCTCACCCTTGTGGAAAATCACAATGTAAGGGACTGTTTCTGGACTCTCAATTCTATTCTGTTGATCAATAAATCTATCCTTATGCCAGTACCACACAGTATTAGTCACCACATTACACCATCATAAGAAGGCAATAATGCCAAACAATATTCTGTTGTATAGACATACCCTGTTTTACTTATCCAAACATCAGCAGATGGGCATTGGAGTGGGTTCTATTTTTTTGGCTATTATGAATAATGCCATGGACATTCATGTAAAAGTTTCATGTGAACATATGTTTCCATTTCTCTTGGTTGTAGAACACTTGGAGTGGAATTGCTGGGCCATATGCTAACTCTATGTTTTATTTCTTTAGGAACTGCCAGAGTTTTCCAAAGTGACCATACCATTTCATAATCTACCAGCAGTGGATGAGAGTTCTAGTTTGTCCATGTCCTCACCAACACTTGTTACTCAGTTTCTTAAAAATATACCCATCCTGGTATGAATTTATTGGGATGAACTAAACTACTATGTATAATCATAAAGGTATAATAAAAATAAATTAATTAAAATTAAATTAAAATATATTCATTCTAGTGGAATGAAGTGGTATCTCATGGTGGTTTTGATTTGTGTTTCTCCAGCTAATGAAGTTGAGCAACTTTTCAAATGCTTACCCATCATGCTAATGCTTTTCTGGAGAAATGCCTACTTAATTAAATCCCTTGTACTTTAAAAAACTGAGTTATTTGTCTTTGTATTGTTGAGTTCTAAGAATTCTTTATGTACTGGATACAGTTTTCTTATAAGATATAAGATTTGCAGATATTTACTTCTGAATCATGCATTGTTTTTTTTCTTTCCTAATGTTGTCCAGGCAGGAACTCTAAGGAGGGTTCCTGCTATGGCCTGTGAGCCTATATTCAATCCTTTTATGCTTTAATTACTGAAATGTAAGAGTAAGGAGAAAAGAAAATAAATATCATGTAACTTGTAAGAAATTTAATCTAACCAAGCTCATTTTCTTAATAATTTGGCTCAAAACATTTCCAAAGCTCTGTACAATTAGATAAGTATTGATGAAAAGATTGAGACTAAATTACTGCTTTAAAAGCTACTGTTACAAATATCAATAATGAGTTTCCCCGCCCTCAAATTTAAACAAAGGCTTGAATGCCATGCTGACTATAAGTACATCTGTGTTACTGCAGCCAATTATCATACCTCCCAATGGGATTGGGAAAAATTTAAAAATCATCTAATGAGCTCTTGGCATAACAATAATAATAGCTTAAACCTTATGGAGTTACATCATAACATCCAGTATATTCAGAAAAGCAGAACTAATCTCATGGACCCTGCATCTGTAGCTGAATTAAATGGCTTTAATCCTGGAAACATGTTAACATTCTGCATGGTATATTATTGGACTGACATGTTTGCTACTAATTATTTTTTGCATCATGATAATGGGTTGTTGCACCCTCAGAATAAGGATCCAGGAACTCAAAGTAACCACTCATCTCTTGCATTTAAAAGATAGAGAAGGGGGATATGCTGGGAGCCATCTATGAACCGTGCATCAACTAAAGCAATGTTGAAGCCATTAGGCAGGAAAGCCTGGTATGAGGAATTCTCAGTAGGAGCCCACTGGTTTGAGAATGCCTGGTTCTTTTGGCGTCCTACCTAGCTCACTACTCCAGTTCTAACACAGCCTCTCAGAAATGGATGTGGCTTGCCAAAATGCCAATCAACTGTTTACTGCAATACCTCTGCCACACTGCCATACTGAGAAGCAAGCACAGAACCGAAACCTCCCACTGAAACCTTATCCCTGCCTTAAATAAAGAATTGGGGCCTTTTTTCAGTTGTTGAATTCTAGCTCCTATCAGGACTGGAAGGCCCATCAAGTGCTCCTCTTTTTATATCTAATTTCTGGCTCTGTCTTTATTTCTTACTGATCATTTCAGACTTTTTTATTTTCCCAGGCAGCTCATACTTCCTAGACAGGAACCTGCTCTGTTGGGGGTACTGGCCACTTTGTTACAGTTGTCCTTTGAAGCAAAAATCTTTCTAATTTTGATGGAGTCCAGGGAATAGCTTGCAGGTGCTCTAACAACTAAGTGATGACCATCCAGGCATAGCCTTGATATTTCCTTAAGCATGACAGAGACTGCAGAATAAAGGATTTAATGTCTACCTTGCAGATTCAAGGTCGCTGAAAACTTTTGTTATTGTTACATTATGTCAGATAGTAGTTCTCATACTGAAGTTAACAATTTACAGTTCAGTGACTTAAAGATCAAGGGCTTTATATCTTGGGTTTGGTTTTTAGGATTTACTAATACTAGCTGTTTTGACAGTGTAAAATGTAATTGGTCTTTTGAATGTCAGTTCCCTCAACTGTGAAATTAAACAAAATCAATATCTTCCTCTCAAGACTGTTGTTAGGGGTTAAATAAACAGGGTCAAGAAAAGGAACTCATCAAACAGTAGTTTCCTTACACTTCAGATTGGCATTTTAAATTGCTGTCTTACTGAGAAGATGTTTAGAATCACTGCCAACGCCCATCAATCATTCATTTAAATCATTTATGAGAATTAATTAGTTGGGTTCTTGTGGTGATTTCAAATTCCCCTCTCCTCCCCCAGTTTTTCATCCAGACCTGCATTCCTACCATACTTCTTACCATACTCTGACTTTTGGAGATGAGCAGATATGCCATCTTTTTACTCTTACCTTATTTTCTTAAAGACCCAAAGTTTTGAATTGACCTATAACTCTGATTCGTTGGGAGATTTTGCTGCTTTTATTGATTTTAACTACAAGTCCTAGAGCCCAGTTTCTGGGCTTTCAGCCCAGAGTAAGAGTGAATACAGAATATGATCAAAACAGCTCTCTCTTTGTATCTCATGAATTCTATCTGTAAATACCACCTTTGATTCTACAGTATTTAGGAGCCTCTTTGTACAATGCTGGCAAACTTCAGAGCCACAGTCCTTGCATGTAGAGAAGAGGGAGCCCGTTTCTTTGTTGATTAAGGTGTGCCATGTGTAAAGTGAAGCATGAAATTCTTTATCAATGTCATGTCTTTCTATTCTCTCCCCCAAACTACCATTACAGACAACATAGCACTTCATTAACTATTGAATTAATCAATAATGATTTAATGCATGAACAAGCTATTTTCACTTTAGATTATAAACTTGACAAGAGGGATCAAGCTCCCAAGAAGTACAGGGTAAAACTACTCAGGGCTCATTGTACTTGTTCTGTCTCCACTGAGCCCTGCACTCAGCAGATGCTGTCAATGATTTTGTAACTGCCTAAGTGTGGATGGAGGAGTCTGGCCTGGTGAAACTGTTTTGCAGTAACAGAAGAATCCAGGTCCTTGGGTCAATTATTTATGTTACATTTCTGGATGTCAACCTTCTGAAGGAGAAGCATCCCAGTGGCCCTCTGCCACCACAGCCCTTACGTGCACCCATTTTTCTTGCCCAGCAGCTGTCATGGTTGAAGAGATGATGAAGTAACAAAACCAACCAAATGTTTCTCCAACTATACAAAGAGCCTATAGGTAAAACTGCCCCCTGCTGGTTGTGATAGATGGTAAGAGGTGTTCCTTATTTTTAAAATAACAAGTCACACCTCAATTTCTCTTAAATGGAGCTTCGACTGTGGGTCCATCTGGTTAGTCTGAACCTAGGGTCCCATGTGTATCCCCAGTGCTGAGCTCACCATGACAAACAACGTTGGCAGTGGATCTTTCCCCTCTGGCTGTACCATGCCAAATGGCTGGCTGGACGCAACTATTTTGTTGTCATGGCAACCTGGGGCAGAAGAAGAGTGACTGTTGGGGTGTGAAAACCGGTCAGAAATGGGGCCAATAGCCATGGGAATCTGTGATTTTTTCCCATCTAAGTAGCCATGGGTGTCCCTTTCGCCTGCGACTCCCTACTCCAGGAGTCACATCCTGGGGCTTTCCGGATTTCAGCTGGAGATGTCCAAAGAGCTTCTTAATGGGAAGAGGGAACGCCCAAGTTCTGTCACAACCCCGGCTTAGGCAGCTATTTGTATCTTACAATATATACAAAAGAGAAGAGGTCCTTTCACTCCGAGAGTGTCAGTCTGGGTTTTATAGGACACTGCTGAAGATTTTTGCTTCTGTGCCCTTTCCTGTGTGGGTTTAAAATTCGAAGGGCGGCCAGGCACGAGTGCCCTTCTGGGAGCGATGGCTACCGTGGTCCCCCGGGTCCGGCAGCAGCCGCACCCCTCGTCCTCCGCCCATCTCCTCAGACTTCCCTTGGAACCTAGCGTGAGCGGGTGCCGCAGGAGCTCGCCTTCTGCCAGGGAGCCCATTAGTCGGGGCACGTGGGTCCTGCGTGGGGGCAGCGGACCAGTGGATTGCACCCAATCCCTGAACTCTCTCCTGGAGGTCCAGTGCCGCCTGGACGTCTCGCACCCCCGGGGGCCAGCGCTCACCTAGAGCTAGAGAGGCCTGGGCTCAGAGACCAGATACCCTGCTGTTGCCCGAGACGCTGCCCACACTCGGTGGCTCTCAGGGGAGCCCGTGGCCCTTCACCCCCCCGGGGAAAGGAGAGTCGGTGACGCTTGTGACACTGGGAGAACTCGGCCTCCACGTAGGGGAAGGTAGTTTGCGGAGCCCAGCCCAGCACGCTTAGGTCCGGGCACAGGCGGCACCAGGAGCGCCCCCTAGAGGTGTCCCCACAGAAGCCAGGGAAGCCCTCAGAGATCTTGACAAAACCCATAGCACCAGGCTGAGACAACCCATTAGGTGAGGCTCAGCCAGAGCCAGTCAGGGTCCCCAGTCACCCACCGCCTCCTGGCGCAGGCGACCTGAGGCCACTCCAAGTGCCTGAGGAATCTTCTGCCTGCAGTACCTCCTGTAGTCCCCAATGTGCCGTAGGCCTCGAGGACAAGGAAATGAGAGGAGGTCCTGTCTACAGGATCCGAGCTCTGCTATTCAAGGATGGAGTGTGAGTGGCCCTGTTCTCTGCGAAGTACCACCAGTAGTACCAACAGACGTTTTTATCACTGTAATAACTGAGCAACAGGGAGTCCGCCTTGTCCCCCGCAGCCATTTCAGGCTTTCGGTGCTCTATATCTGAGAACTGGTGCTGATTGTATCAAGCACCGGTTCTCGGAGTTGGAGAAGAAAACGAAGAGCCCCTGTCAACGCCCCCCACCACCAAGCTAGAAGAAAAACAGGATAGGGGCTGCCTAAACTGAGCTCATGTAATCACAAAATTTTTGCTTCTGTACCATGGCTTGCTTGCATTGGCTGGAATATTGTAACTGTAACTGAACACCCCACCAGCATCCCACCTGTTTGTGGTTTTTCCCTTAATATACTCGTAAAAAATCCTCTCCGAGGGGGTCATCCTTAGCACACAACTTTGGGTGGCCGGAGTGGGGTCAGCCGGCCAGGGCGATAAAGGCTTCTTTGGCTTTACGTGAATGGTCTGGATGAGTTTCTGATGGGTTTGGGTACAACATCAGTGGCAATTTTTATTTTCTGTGACTTCCTTGCTTGAACATTGCCACTGTCAAGGCAGTTTATGTTATATGTAAGGGGACACATACAATCTAACTTTATCTGTGCTCTTTAAAATGGATAATTCTCCCAGCTCTTACATTTTATATCTATACACACGTGTATAAGTTAAATTATGTATCATTTAAGTTAAACATTTTAGAAAAGTTTACATAATTATATAATATTAATTATATAATTTAAATTATATATGTTTCCACCTATATACACACATATCTCTAACTGCAATATTATAATCAGATAAAAATAAAGTGGTTTTTTTTCCTTCTTTTTGTATTAGTGGAGAGTGAGCCCAGGACCTCACGCGTGTTTGACAAATGCTCTACCGGTGGGCTATTTCCCTAGCCATTTTTATTTTGTTTTGAGACAAGGTCTTCTTACTAATTTGCCTAGGATGGTCTTGAATTTGTGATCCTCCCACCTCCATCTCCTGGGTAGCTGGAATTACAGGCATGTGCCACCATGCCTGGCTTAAAGTGATCATTTTTTTTAAAATATTTTTTCCTTCTATAAAATTAGAAAAGTGGCAGGTGAGATTATTTTTTTTGAACTGTGCCTGCAGCCACTTATGTCTACTTAAAATACTGTCATAAAATCTCTGAAAAAGGAGCAGTCTTGGTCCATTAAGAAGACAAGACCCCTCTTGGTAGGATTTTGGCAACTTTTCCATTCAGATATGTCAACAGTTTTGCTGTTTATCAGATTCTAGACCATAAGCAACCAAAGACATATCACAGAAAGCTCTTTTTTTTTTTTGCCTTGTATAAATACACACAAAAAAGAATAGCAGACCTAAAGGACCTTACCCAATGGTCATGAGAATGACCCTAAATGTTCTTCATATTAAATATGCATTACAGTCATTAAGCACATTGGCACTTACAGGCACATTAGTAATTCACCTTAGGTGTTTCTTCTGTCTGGAAATGAAAATGATGTTTCGTGCCTCTAGGAAGAACTGGGGGAATCCATGTTTTTAGGGAGCAGACTGGGAAGTGGATGTATAGGAAGCCAGAAAGACTGTTTGCAAAAGCTGGCCATTCCGACTAGGTTCATGAAATATAACAACTTGTTTTTTTGTGAGCTAGATACTTTAAATTTTTCTTTAATCATTTATTGATTATTTCTTTTATGCTCTCTCCCTTGACACCTAGTGAAGTTATATTTGACAATGCCAGCCAGATGGATGGGAACTCCATGAACCTTACTTTTCTTGCTCCTTTCCTTGCAGGGTTACTTCTGGTACCCCATAGACACCCCAGACTTTTCTTTGCTGCTACTTTCTGTGAGACAGGCAAATCTCCTCCTTTCTTGTCCCTAGCCCTCTTCTAAATATGATCTTCTTTCTGGTCCTCCCTCATATCAGTTCATTTGTGTTCATTTGAGCCCTTTCACTGGATAAGCAATGCACACATGGAAAGTGGTACTGAAAACCCCCTTTGTTTCTGTAAAACTCTAATCCCTTTCATTGACAAATGTGAGCACTAAATAAACTTTGATTATGTTTCCTGTAATACTGGAAACCTCATATTCCACTATTTCTCTGTTTATTGAGTATTGATGTGTATTACAAAGAAACTTGCTCTACATACAGAGATGAGAGTTTTTTTGTTGGTTGTTATTGTTATTTTTATTTATTTATTTATTGCTGTATTGGAGATTGAACCCAGGGACACTCTATCACTAAGCTACATCCCCAGTCCTTTTTATTTTTTGAGATTTTTACAAAATTTCCCTGAATGACCTCCCACTTGAAATCTCCTGCCTCATCCTCCTAAATCATTAGGATTACAGTCATGTGCAACCACACCCAGCAAGGTGAGAATCATTACTAATAGTTTCCTGTCAGAAGCCATCTGTGAACTGTTCATGAACCAAATTGGCATGGAAGGCACTGGATAGGAAAGTCTGGTTTCTGGGAGCTCCCAGCGGCACTCTTGCAGGTTCGAGACTGCCCACTACATCTGACTTCCTATTCAGCTCTGCCAAAGGTTCCGCACAGCACAGGAGAAGGAGTGACCTGCTGCAGCCACACAGCCTCTGAGAGATGAGTGTAACTTGCCAAGATGCCAATCAACCTGTTTGCAGCAAGACTCTTCCCGCTGAAACCTTATCCCCGCCTTTGATGTACTCTCCCTTAAATAAAGAACCAGAGCCATTTTTTAGATGTTCAGTTCCAGCTCCTATGTGGACTGGAGGACCTGTTGAACCCACGACACAAAGAAAGGACCACCGACTCCAATTTTAAATCAAATTAAGCAAGCTTATATTGTGCACACAAATTAGCTATACAGCGGCTATACCCTACAAACAGTGAGGGCAGCTACCTTGTCCAGGAGCAGGGAGGTTTTTATAACACAGAGAATTATAAAGGTAGGTATCTTAGGAATTTACAACTGACAAGGTTCTGGCAAGTGCAGTACAGAAGCAGATAGCATATCAATGATTTACATGGCTTAACATCTTTAGATGAGTAAACTCAGGTTTACTCATCTTTAGGGAGTAAACTCAGGTTCCAGCATGGGGGCGCCTCTGAGATTTTAAAGAGGGCAGTTACCTAATCAAAGCCAAACATGGTCCAAGCAAGTAAAACAAAAAAATAAACCTTTACGACCTCTTGTCGAAATGGCTTTCAATCTTAAAATAGAATTAGGCTGGGTTCATCAGACCTATCAGGAGCTCCACTTTTTTTGAACCTAATTTCTGGCTCTGTATCTTATTTCTTTACTAATTACCTCAGACTTTCTTTTTCTCAGGTGGCTCATCGCCTTCTGAGCAGGAAATTACTCTGGTGGGGTGCTGGCCACCCCACAATAGTTTCCCCCTGTTTTACTCAATTGAGCATTTTAATCCATGACTTTTAATTTAAAATAGTTTTTCATTTTCAGTTGAGACCTCCTCTTTGCCTCAGGTGTTATTTAGAAGTGTGTTGTTCAATCTCCAAGTATTTAGAGATTTTCTGCCTTTTTTTTTTTTTTTTTGGTACTGGGGATTGAACTCAGGGGTATTTGACCACTGAGCCACATCCCCAGCCCTATTTTGTGTTTTATGTAGAGACAGGGTCTCACTGAGTTGCTTAGCACCTCGCCCTTGCTGAGGCTGGCTTTGAACTCATGATTCTCCTGTCTCAGCCTCCCAAAGTGCTGGGATTACAGGCATGCACAACTGCACCTGGCTTCTGCTTTTCTTTTATTAGGTTTAGGTTTAATTTTATTGTGAGTTGACAGCGTACTTTGTAAAGTTCCTATTCTTATGGCCCAGAGTATAATTGATTTTGGTGAAAGTTCTGTGTCACTTGTGAGGAGAGGAGAGAGAAGAGATGCTGTTGACAGAGAATACTGGGAATGGTCTACACATTGCCATTTTATCCACAGGAGCATGACCATGGTGTTTCTGGATGGTAGAATTATGAATTTTGATTTTATTCTTTATATTTTTCTGTGCTGTTTGATTTTTCTATTAAAGATGTGTGCTACTTTTAAATCAGAAAAAGCATACAGAAGAAGAAGAAAAAGGAGGAGGAGGAGGAGGAGATGTTTAGCTTCATAACATTTTGAAGCTTGTGGCGGGGTTCCTGCCTGCATTTTGTTTGCCTGGTGATGCTGCCCTGCCATCATGTGGCAGCTGGCAAATGAGCCTTCCAGCCAACATTGCAAAACAGCAAGAATCTGTTTTGTCAAGTTCGAAGAGGACAGCTAATCTACAGTGTTCTAAGTAGATTTTGATTTGGTTGAGGTCTTATTGATACCGAATATAAATGAGGTATCCCATTTTAAAGTACTATCTTATTCTTTGACATCATCAAGGAACACAGCTTCTCCCCTTTTAGCTTAAGGAACTACAAAGTGAACATCCTCACCCATTCCTTTATTTGTTTTTATTGGTGCATTGTAATTATATATAATAGTGGAATTTATTGTACCATATTTGTATATGCACATCAGTCTTATCCCTCAGTATCTTCCCTTTCCTTCCCCTCCTCCTTCTCCCTGATCCACTTGCTCTACCCTACTGATCTACCATTATTATTTTAATTAGTACATTATTTATACATGCATGTACGTGTGTGTGTGTATATATATAGTTTGAATTCATTGTGTTATATTTATATGCGGACATAGCATAATTTGTTCCCCAGTACTTCTCTGTACCCTCCTTTCCTCGCTCTCTCTCAACTCCCTTCCTTTACTCTATTGGTCTCTCTTTTATTTCAGTCTCACCCATTTCTTAAACAGAATGTGTTGAACACAAAAAACTTTTCCTTTAGAGATCATGATCATTTATCTCCTCAATGCATAAAAAAGTTTCATTCATTACCAGGCAGAGCTAATTAGTAATACAAATGAATCCAGGGAATGCCATAACAAAGTACCAAAAACTGAGTGACTTAACAGAAATTGTTTCACCATTGTGGAGGCCAGAAGGCTGAAATCAAGGTATTGGAAGGACTGGTTTAGAATAAGCCCTGAAAGGGTTATCTGATGTTATTGTTGATTCCTGTACTTGAATACTAAAGTTCTGATGACTTTTGCTTTTGTTTATATTTCTGCAAGAAACAGTTTGGCATTTCCTTACCATCTTGTTTTCATTCATAACTTTTGTATACATGTGATACTAACCAATAAAATGTACAGGGTTCTGTTTTTGTTTTGTTTTTACCTGCCTCCAATACATCCCCACTCCACCCCTTCCTCTGGCCCTGTGACCTCATAAAATCACCTAGATTTTTATTCGAGAAACTGCCTCAGCCTCCATGTTTTGGAGATGCCTGACTTGGCTTCCAGCTCCAGGGTGTCTGTCCAGTCAGATCATCCCATTCCTCTAAATGGACTGATTGGCTGAGGAGTAAGCCAATGACCTGGATCAAGCCAGTGAAATGCAGTTCTGGGACTTTTTCTGGATCATTTTGGAAAGTAAGAATTGCTAACCTATAAGAATATAAGTTGGGAGGGACCAGAGGTCACCCTGAGGGAGAAATCTGTCTGACAATGGAGTCAATATGGAGGAATGCAGAACTGAGAGATGGGGAGGGCTGCCTAATACTATATTTGAATATCTGAGACCAGTTGTGCATGCACACACAAACACACACACCAGTACGAGCACACACACACACATCCCACAGTTCTAAAAGCCAATAAAAATTATTTTGTCTTGCTTATATCAATTTGGATTGAGTTTCTGTCATTGTAATTGAAAGACCTGACAAACCAGTCCTAGAAAGAAATATGACATAGCCTGTATGATCCAATTGCTCATTTCTGTATCTCTTCCACAATTTTCTCCCTTCAGTAGTGTCTTATGTGCTCTTCTTTATTTTCTCATGGGAAACAATCTGATAACAACTGCCCTTGAGGCAGCAGGGTAAATTTCTGTTACTGTGTTACTTTTCGTAGAATGGTGACCTTTGTAGTCTCATATTTTGTACTACAAAGATAAGCTTTGTCCTGCTAGAGGAATTTAGTTCAAAATAAGCAGGTGCATATAGATTAAAAGAGACTTTTAAAATATATCAACCAAATACAGCTCGTAAAGCTTGGTTGGTTTCTGATGCAAACCAACTGTTTTAAAAAATAGATACTTCTACGATATCATAAAAGAAAACTGAACAGTGGATATTTTTAATTCAGTAGTAATTTTAAAATATTCATATGATAATACTAAGTAATTGTAAAAGGGTTTTTATCTTTAGATATAAATATGAATATGTTTCTGAATAAAAAGATACAGTGAGATTTGCTTCAAAATATTCTGGTAGATAAGGGGCAGGAGGGAAGGGGATATGAAGGAATATGTTAGTAATGGTTGAAGTTAGGTAAGGTTTGAGCATGGGGTTATATTTCTCCTTTGTATGTTTGGAAGTTTTCACAATAAAAGGCTTTCCCACTCTTTTGTCATGTTAAAATATAAAACAGGGCTGGGTTTGTGTCTCAGTGGTAGAGCACTTGCCTAGCATGTGTGAGGTACCAGGTTCGATTCTCAGCACCACATAAAAAATGAATACATAAGAAAAAGGTATTGTGTTCATCTACAACTAAATATTTTTTTAAAAAATACATAAAGAACATAAAATTTACCATCTTAACGATTTTTAGTATGCAGTTCTTAACAGATTCATAATGTTGTATATTCATTACCATCATTCATCTCCATAATTATTTTCATCTTAAAAAACTGAAATTCTATTTCCACTAAACAATAACTTTCCATTCCTCCCTTTCCCCAGCTTTGGCAATCACCATTCAATTTTCTGTCTCTATCATTTTGACTTTCCTAAATATCTCGTATGAGTGGAATCATACAGTATTTTTTTTTCATGTGACCAACTTTCTCCACTTATAATGTCCTCAAGGTTCACCCATGTTGTAGCATATGTCAGAATTACCTTCCTTTACAAAAGCTGAATAATTTCCCAGGATATATATATGTCATATTTTGTTTAGCCTTTCATCTTTTGATGAACACTTGGGTTGCTTCCATATTTAAGCTATTATGAATACTGCTGTTACAAGTATGTATATATCTCTTCAAAACCTTGTTTTCTTGGGGCTGTGGTTGTAGCGTAGTGGTGGAGTGCTTGCCTAGCATGTGTGAGGCACTGGGTTCGATTCTCAGTACCACATAAATAAAATAAAGGTATTTTTTTTAAAAAGCCCTTGTTCTCTCTCTCTCTCTCTCTCTCTCTCTCTCTCTCTCTCTCTCTCTCTCTCTCTCTCTCTTTGGTACTGGGATTGTACTCAACTACTGAGCCACATCCCCAGCCCTATTTTGTGTTTTATTTAGAGACAGGGTCTCACTGAGTTGCTTAGTGTCTCGCCATTGCTGAGGCTGGCTTTGAACTCACGATTCTCCTGTCTCTCCTGTTTTGAGTATATAATCAAAAGTGGTATTGATGGACATAAAGTAACTCTATTTTTAATTTAAAAAAATTTTTTTGAACAACCACCATGTTGTTTTTACAATGGTTGTACCATTTTAATCCCTATCAATAGTGCACAAAGTTTCCAATTTTTCCACATTCTTGCCAACACTTGCTATTATGTTTTTTTTCCAATAGTAGCCATACAAATGGGTGTGAGATAGTGTTTCATTGTGATTGTTCCTGAGATGTGGTCTTGCTACATTGCTCAAGTTCATCTTGAACTCCTGGCCTGGAGTGATCCACTAGCTCAGCCTCCTGAATAGCTGGGTCATGCCACCATGCCCAGCTCTTTCTGTGGGTTTGATGTGTATTTCCCTAATGAATATTCATGAGTATTTCCACTTCCTTATTGGCCAATTTGGGCCATTTTAAACTCAGGTTGTTTGAGTTTTTGTTGTTGAGTTTTAGAGTTCTCTACATATTCTAGATATTAATACCTTATCAGAGAGACAATTTGTGAATATTTTCTCCTATTCTGTGGGTTGCCTTTTTACTATGCTGATATTGTCTGTACAGTGTTAAATATTTTTCATGAAGTCCAATTTGCCTATTTTTCTTTTATTGCCTGTGCCTTTGATGTCATATTCAATAAATCATTGCAAAATTCAATGTCATGAAACATTTGCCCTACATTTTCTCCAAGGAGTTTTTAAGTTTTAGATCTTAGGTTTAGGTCTTTGATCCATTTTGAGTTAATTTTTGTACTTGCTGTGAAGTAAGGCTCATAGAACTCAGGGAAATACTTGCCATTTAATTTTAAAGTACATTACAAGGGATACAGATACATAGCCAGATGAAAGAGGTATATGGCAAAGTATGGAGGAAAGGACATGAAATGTTTGTCTTCTTCACAATCCTCCACAATTCCTCACAATACTCCAAGGACCTCCACATATTCAGCAATGTAGAAAATCCCTGAACCCTGCAGCTCAGACATTTTTATGGATACTTCATGTCTTACACCTATCTTCTGTTGATGTAATAAAATACCTGTGACTGGATAATTTATAAAGAAAAGAGGTTTGTTTTGGGTCATGGTTCTGGAGGTTGGGAATTCTGAGAGCATGATGTCAATGATAGACTCATGCTGCTTCAACTAATGGCAGAAAGCAGAAAACAGAAGGGCAAGCTGGCCCATGAGAAAGAGACAAAGCAGAATGGATAGGTTTATTTTGTATCAACCCACTCTCAAGTAACTAATTCAGTCTCCTAAGAGTCAGAACTTGATCTTTTGAAAGGTGTTAATCCATTTATGAAGGCTCTGCTCCCATGATCCAAACACCTCTGCTAGACTCCGGCTCCCAACACTGATGCGTTGAGGAAATTGGCTGACAATCTTATTGAGGATTACTTGTATATGACAAGTCACTTCTCTAGTACTGCTTTCAAGATTCTCTCTTTATCTTTGGAAAATTTGATTATTTTGTGTTTTGGTGTGGGTAATCTTTGACTTTACCTAACTTAAGAGTTCATTGAGCTTTTTGGGGTATTTATATATATGTCTTTCATAAATTTGGGGAAGTGTGTGGCCATTATTTCTTGCAATATTCTCTTACCTCTTTCTCTCTCTGCTCTTTCTGGACTCCCACAAAACATAAGTCGGTTGACTCAATAGTGCACCACATGCTGCTTAGACTCTGTTCACATTTCTTCCATCTGTTTTGGTTTCTGTTTCTCAGACTCCATTTTCCATTATCCTGCCTTTGAGGCCACTGATTCTTTCTTCAGTCTGATTAAATCTGCCTTTGAATCTCCCTAGTGAATTTTTAAAATTTCAATTATTGTGCTTTTTAGTTTCAGATTTTCTCTTTTGTTTCTTTTCAGGTTCCCTATCTCTTTATTGATGTTTCCACTGTGCTCATACATGACTTTTATTTTATTTATTTATTTTTTGCTTTATCCACATCTTCCTTTAGTTCTTTGGGTATTTTTAATATAATTCTTTTAAAGTTTTAAGCTGGTTAAAGAAGAAATCCGTTATCAGAGTCCAGATCCTAGATATTTGGAGGACAGGGTCATTTCTGTTCACTCTAGCTCCTGCTAGCTTTGTGCAGGGTTCTCCAGGAACTCATGAACATCTGCCTATCATGGGGCTGAGAATGGAAAATGGGTAGTTGCTACTGTGATAATAAATTTAATTGATAAAAATTGGCCACAATTTATCATCTAAGCCTTCTCCTGGAAGTTGCAAGCCTTCTGTAGGCTCCACAGTTCCAAAACTGCTACATCAGTCAGATTCTACTACTGTATCTGTAGTCTAGGCTGGAAGACATATTCTAGTGTTTTCTACTCCATCATCTTCCCAGATTCTTAAAAAGTGTTTTTTTACAAATAATAATCATAAATGGCCTATTTGCCTATGTAAGGGAGGTAACATTTTTTTCCCACCTTCCTAAGGTCTCCTGTTGGCACTGACATAAAACAGATTAACTAAAGAAAAGTATGCACATTTTAATACATTTTTTACATGTGCACAGGAGCCCTCACTGGAAAATGAAAACCCAAAGAAGTAGTTAGAGCTGAATGCTTATATACTAGATTGGGCAAAGAATAGTAAATTGTGAACATGTGACAAGAAAAGAGATTGGGCTAGGGCTAGTTCATTGTGGAGAAGTGACTAGGAAGATAAGGTTTAAAAGGTTTATTTGTGTATATTTCACAACTTCTGTCAGCCTTAACTTCCCATCTCTGGTGATAAAAATGTCTCCTCTTGGTATAGTGAGGTCATCTTTGACATTGGAATTTCATCTCCTGACTTCAAGGAGAAAAAAAAGTCAGTGTGCCTTTCTTGTATCAAATGGTTTTAAGTGACTTTAACAAAATAATCTGTATGCCAGAGGTGGCCTGTTTTGGGGTGATGTATTCAGAAGTCCTTCATCTATCCAGTATATACATTCTTGTTTTTACTTATAAGTCCATTAATATTTTGAAGGCAAACTTTTTAATTTTTAAAGGATTTTTTCCCCAGTTTTTCTCAGAGATGTGAGTGACTAGAGAAAGTAGATAGAAGTGATTGGGTGCAGCTTGCAGGAAAAGTCTTTAAAGGTGCTAGCTCTGCTGGTACGTGAGCCTATCACCCTTACCTCTTCCTCCTGCTGCCTGGGACAAAGACTTGAATACAGGGATTGAAAGACCCTCTTGTAGCCGGGCGCGGTGGCGCACACCTGTAATTCCAGCACTTTGGGAGGTTGAGACAGGAGAATCACGAGTTCAAAGCCAGCCTCAGCAAGGGTAAGGTGCTAGGCAACTCAGTGAGACCCTGTCTCTACATAAAACACAAAATAGGGCTGGGGACGTGGCTCAGTGGTTGAGTACCCCTGAGTTCAATTCCTGGTACCAAAAAAAAAAAAACCAACAAAGACCCTCTTGTACCACAGGCAATTGAAGGCCAGAATGCATGGTGCTATGGATGGCAGAGCCAAAGGATGAAGGCACCTAGGTACATGATGATGAAAGGACCAGACTAAAGCCATTTTGTGACTCTAGGCCTCTTGTCT
>CM053412.1:21660328-21684063 GCA_028644305.1 Xerus rutilus | reverse complement strand
GATCATTTTAATTATGTACATTCTGAATTCTTTCTCTGACATTTCATCAACTGTGCTGTCAATGGATTCTGTTACAGTGGTATCCAGGTTTCTTTGGGGCACTTTCTTCCCTTGTTTTTTCATGTTGATTGTGTATCTTCCTTTCTTGAAATACCAATCTGAGGTATTGCGGCTTCTATCCTATAATCTTGTATTGACACTCCAGATTACCTGTGTCTCATCTTGGAGTTACTTCTGTTCCCCTAGTGTCCTCAGATGGGCACTACTGCCACTAAAGTTGGTGGTGGAGGTAGTGGACGTACCTTAAGAGGGCAGTGGGAGTGGCCCTGGCTGGGCTCCTGAGGCGGCCCTTGAGGGCTGTTTTGCCCCTCTCTTGCACTCCTGCTGGTGAACAGGAACTCTGGAGCAGAACCGGAGGTGGGCCCAAATCTCACTTAGGCAGGGTCACAAGCAGGAGAGTCTGTGTGTGACCCTTACAGTGAGTGTGAGCTCTCCTGGGGCTGGAGGCTAGCAGCCTTTGGTCTGCCTTCAACTGGGCACCCCTGGCATTCCCTAAGGATGGTTTTGGGCCTGCTGTCTCGCCTGACCACAGGAACTCTGGAGTGGAACTGGGGCGGACCCAGTCTGCCTTTGGGCGAGGCTGGTTACCGCTGGTGTCTCTGGAGCGACTCTTGCCCTGAATTTGGGCTCCCCAGTGGCTAGTGGGTAGCAGTCCCTGGGCTCCTGTGGGCTGGACACCTCCGAGGTTCCTGAGGGCGGATCTGGGCCCTCTGCAGAGGCCTGGAACTCTGGAGTGGAACTGGGGTGAGCCCAGGCTGCCCTTTGGTGGGCCTCCCTCGAGCTAGGGTCTCTGCGGGGACTCTTACCCTGAGTTTGGGCTCCCCAGTGGCTAGCGGCTAGCAGTCTCTGGTCTCCCTTTGGCTAGACACCCGTGGAGTTTCCTGAGGGCGGATCTGGGCTCTGCAGCTCCCCCTGGTCCACAGGAATTCTGGAGTAGAACTGGGGCGGACCCATGCCGCACTTGGGTGTGGCTGGCTCACACAGGTGTCTCTGGAGTGATTCTTGCCCTGAATTTGGGCTCCCAGTGGCTAGTAGGTAGCAGTCCCTGGTGTCCTGTTGGCTGGACACATGTGGAGTTTCCTGAGGGCGGATCTGGGCCCTCTCCGGCTCCTGCTGGTCCACAAGAACTGTGGAGCGGAACTGGGGCGGACTCAGGCCACCGCTGGGCGGAGTTGGCTCGCGCTGGTGTCTCTGGAGCAACTTTTGCCCTGAATTTGGGCTCCCAGTGGCTAGAGGTAGCAGTCCCTGGTCTCCCTTTGGCTGGACACCCGTGGAGTTTCCTGAGGGCGGATCTGGGCCCTCTGTGGCTCCTGCTGTTCCACAGGAACTCTGGAGCGGAACTGGGGCAGGCCCAGGCTGGGCTGCCTGGCAGTAGGTTCTCTGCGGGGACTCTTACCCTGAGTTTGGGCTCCCCAGTGGCTAGCGGCTAGCAGTCCCTGGTGTCCCGTTCACTGGACACCCGTGGAGTTTCCTGTGGGCAGATCTCGGCCCTCTGTGGCTCCTGCTTATCTCAACCCCATTGTTAATGCTCCAGCCTTGATACATCTTAGTTCTAGTGATTTTGTGGCCTACTTGGAATCTACTAAAGGAAGTATTTTCTCCTTAAACTTTGCAAGTCTAGGGCTGAGCTCACTAGCTCTCTTGTTACTCATCACCAAACCTGCTACTCCTGTCCTTCCATCACCTAGCAGGGACTTGGCATCCTTACTTTGCCTCACTGTCTCTTAGTCATCACCTGTCTGTTCTGCCTCTCTCTGCTTTTGTCTGTCCCTCCTTTTCCTTATTCTTACTGCCTAACTGTATAAGATCTTCTGTCATCTTTTGTCTTTATAATTTGAGAGGTTCTGTGTTTTTGTCTTCCATATTTCTTCTTTCCCATCTCTTCAGTTCACTGCCAACAAAATTTTACTTCTAAAAGGTACTTTGAGTAGATAAAAACGTTCCATGGCCCAATTTAAAAAAATGAAACAGAAAACTTTTGAAATGTGTCATATGTACAGAAAGTAATTAAAGTATTATTTTTACAAATTGAAGAATAATGATGCAAACATCCATGTGTCTACCAGCCAACGTAAGAAACAGAACATTACCAGTACCTTAAAATGCTCCTGGTGGAGACCCTCCCTCTGTCACAGAGGTACTTGTTTTCCTGTCCTTGATGATAATCTTGCCTTTGCACATATGTTCCATAAACAGTATATTGTTTAAACTTGAAAAACTGAAAGGCAGACAATGAACTTTGCCATGTAGGGAAGGTGTCATAGTGCTGCTGATGGTGGAAGGTCTCCAGGAGTGGAAATTCTTCAGTGTCCCTGGTCATGATCAGCATGCCTGGGAATTTCCCTGCAAGAAGAGAAGACTAGTAGACAGGGTCGTAAGTGAATACTAGGGAACAGAGTCATCATAGGATATCTTCAGGGTTGTAGTATGGGCCAGACATTAGACATCCGGCAGGAATATGACAGGAAAACAGGAGTTCACTGAGAGCTGAAGCTCTTGAGGGTAGGTCAAGCAGAACCTTTCTATAGGTTGAAATGATTGTTATTGGCTGATACACACAGCAGAGCATGCAGGAGGAATATGGCACTTACTTAGCGTAGGGCAAAGACAGGCAAGTATAGGAAAGAATCAGGCAGTTTCTCAGTGGAGTCTTACATCAACATTCACATTAGGATGATGACACCTTCACGTTGGGCATCATTGTTTCAGCAGCCCATGACAACCATTCAAGCCTGGTAGCTCTCTGGTGCTTAGCTATCATCTTGGGGGTTCCCTGTGCTTTCCTCTGTGTTGGATCTGTTGTTTCCTGGTGTTCTCTTTCTTGTACTGGTCAAGCCACTATGGCCACAGAGTTTTGTTCCTTCCCTGGTGGTTAAACAACCTAGAAGTGACAACCTGTTTCTTGAGCCCCATCAGGCTTTTCATTGAATAAAATTAGGCAGACTGAATATAGTGACCCATACTCATCGCTCACAACTAAAATGGGTCCATAGTAGGCAACAACTGACACAGGCAACAGGATAAATTAGGATAAGTGTAGGTCTAAGATGAGTAGTGCTGGCAAGTTCAGAACTATGGAAGTTGGGAAGAGATGTCTTGCATATATCCTAAGTATCCTACATTTCAGGTATGTGAGTAAATACAGCTGTATTATTGAAGATTTGAAGACTTAATTTGTTAACATTTCCTTCACTATTTGGATCTTAATAGTGAAGGGCTAGGGGAAATGTTGGTTATAAAATTTTTATAACAGAATGAGTCATGTGTTTAATATTGATTGTTTTCAGTTGGGAAATTTTTCCAGGATGCTGCTTAATTCTGACAATTACCTGTTTGTAAGTACATCTCTATTTTTTAGGGCTCAAGGGTCAGATCTTGACCCTGAAGAACCAGTCAAAGTTGAGGAATCTGTACCCACAAAAAAGCCCCCCAAAGAACAACGAAATGTTAAAGAAATGCTGTTTATAACTACTGATGAGTTCAATGGTATTCCTGCGTAAGTATTTAAGATAGATTTTAATGTTTAACTCTTGAATAATCAACATACGTGATTGTTTAAATCATAAGGCTTGATTATATTAATTGTAATGTGCAGAGTTCAAAATCCTAATGTTATCTAAAATATATTTGCATTGTGTTATGAAAAGGCAGGAAATATTTTGTTGAAAATGCTCAAAATCAGGGTTTTTATTTAGTTGTAAAAATCTCTTTTCATAGAAATCTAGAGATGGATCAGTCTGTTGCTTATGTCCTCTGTAGGATCATTCTGTGATACAGATTTATCCAAGTACATCTTTGAAGTACCCTCAGTTTTGTAGTAGTTTTAAGGAAATTGAGTGTGTTGTGTAGATTCGAGAATTAGAACAGAGTACATGTGTGGTTTCCATTTGTCTCTTGCACCACATGCTCATCAAGTCTGTGCTATATTCTAAGCATTGTGTCCTTGAAGAGATACAGAAATGAATAAGACGAGATGCCTCCCCTAGAGGGAAGTTTTCTTTGCTTTGTACAGATAGCAGCAATGGGGAAATAATTAGGGAAATCCATACTCTTTTTTTTTTTTTTTTTTTGGTACTGGAGATTGAACTCAGGGGCACTTGACCACTGAGCCACATCCCCAGCCCTATTTTGTGTTTTATGCAGAGACAGGGTCTCACTGAGTTGCTCAGCACCTCGCTGTTGCTGAGGCTGGCTTTGAACTCGCGATTCTCCTGTCTCAGCCTCCCTAAGTGCTGGGATTACAGGCTTGCGCCACCACGCCTGGCTAATCCATACTCTTAAACTCTCCTAATTTCAGGGCTTTGCTGAAAGTTTTTATATCATGTTACATTTCTAGTTTCTTTTATTACAAATAATGTGTATTGTTAGAAAGTATTTATTGTCAGAAAATAACTCATTTATAATTCTGCCACTCAGATAAGACATGATAATTCTTTCTAGATTTCATTTTATTACACACACCTAACAGGTATTTCTGATTGTTAATGCAATGTGAACTACAATTTACTTATTTTTATCCTTTCCATCATTAACTATCATTGAAAACTTGAATTTTAATAGTTGTATAATATTTCATTACTAAGTTATCCTACATTTTGTTTAAGGATTCCCTTATTTTTTAATATAAAACTTTTAACTGGGTTGTTTATTTTCTTATTGTTGAGTTGTGAGAGTTCTTTGCGTATCTTTCCTTCTTTGGTGGTCACATTGTGTGTCTGCCATATACCATACATTGTGTAATTGCCTCACAGTTCTTGGGTTTTCTGTTCTGTCCCTTGCCCCCACCCTCTTTACATTATGGTTTAGGAAGTTTCTGTTGAGATATCTTCAAGTTCATTACTTCTTTGCTTAGTTGAATTCAGTGTGCTGATGAGCCATCAAAAGTGTCTTCATTTCTGTTACAGAGTTTTTAAATTCATAGCATTTTGTACTGATTGTGGAATTTCCATCTCTGTTTACTTTGCCCATCTGTTCTGTATTTTGTCCTTTTTAAATTAAAGTCCTTAGAATATTAAACACTTACTTGAATTAGCACTTTAATACTTCTAAAATCTGTCATTCCTGAGACTGCTTCTGATGCTTGCTTTGTCTCTTCAGACCATGCTTTTTATTGTTTTGTTATGCCTTTTAATTTTTCTGTTGAGAGCTTAGGATTAATCTCCAGCACACGTGCACACACACACAAAAGCAAGCTGGACAGTGGGCAAAGTGTATCTGGTAATAAGAACTAAAGTAAATAGGCTTTTAGTAAGAGATTTTATGTTGCTGTGTTTAGGAGCTGGGCTGTTCAATGTTTGCTGTAGGTATAGATGTCAGAGGATTTAATTTCTTCTAGTTTCTCTTTTGTTTATCTTCCCTGTTGTCTTTGGGTTTCCAAGAAACTCCTTCTTGAATAGATTCTGTGACTTGTAGCTTGCTCAGTTTTAATCCACTGTTAACATATTGGAGCCTTCTTGGTTGGTGATAAGGTATGGTGGATAGGAAGCATTGTATCATCTAGTGGTTAATTCTCAGGCTTTTTAGTGGGTTTAACTAAGAGCTGACTCTGGTTTCTTAGCTAGAGGATGCTGAAGTTCTGTGATTTACTCACTCTAGGTCCCATAAAGCTCTGGTAGTTTCCCTTGAGCACAGGCCTTTGGAGAAGAGAACTGCTCTAGTTGTAATTCACAATGGTTACTTTTCCCTGGTCCATCTCAAAATGATTACATTTTCCCTCATGCCGCTAAAGCTCAAGAGAATTTTTCTTTGAACTGCACCACTAAAATCTAGGAGAAGGAAGTTATCCTAGAGATAAAACTGATGAGCATGGGTGGGGGGCTCCCTAAGCTGGGTCCCCAGGATTTTTTAAGTCTCAAACTAATTCAAAATGAGCCTTAGCAATTTGTCAGTTACTGTTATAATATTCTTGTAGTTACTAGTTCTGATGGCTTCTCTTCCCAGGAAGCTGAAATTATCTGTATTTTCTTGTGTCTTCAGTTTGGGCACTAGTGCTTTGCCCTAGAACCTCAATTCTCTGATGGATTGAAGAAGAGTTATCATTTTAGTTTGTTCTTGGAGAGACTAGAATGAGGGGTTCCAAGTTGTTTACCTGACAGAACTTGGCATACTTGTTTTTATTTCTGTTAATGATGTATACATAAGAATACACATCTTGTGTCATCCTTGCCAGCATTACCTACTGTCTTAAAAATTGTTGCCAGTTAGGCCCTTGAAAGATACCTGCTACCATTTTGAGACAAGTCATGAGGTTGGCATTTGTCTTTAGTCTTTTCTTTGTTCTGTCACTCCTGTCATTTCCTTTATTGACAACTTTATTTCCAAGGAAACAGTTTGACACTTTGATGGTGTTCAGTGTTGGTTGTGGTTGTTGCGGATCATCACCTAAGCTACAGGGAAGAGGAAATGGCCGTGAGGAACAGTGGACTAGAAGTATTTAGAAAATGCTTGTGTGTATGGGTGAAGGAAATTAAGATAGTGATGGTAGAGGACTCATTTAAAAATGAATTCATTATTTAATGAATGAGACACAAAGTTAGAAGATTCTGATAAAGAAGAATGTATTCCAAACATTTGATTTTTATTTATTAAGTTTAAAAACTTTTAATTCTGAGGGTGGAGTTAAAGTGCAAAACATTGGCAAACATAGGGGATGGTTACAGAGGAAATAAAGTGATCAAGAGGACTTGGAGGGACTCCTAAGTGCATTGTAGAGAGCGATGGTATTCAAGTTTGGAAATTGTGTTTAGAAAAAAGGGCTGCAGACAGAGGGCCCAGATCTGCCCTCAGGAAACTCTACAGATGTCCAGCCAACGGGAGACCAGGGACTGCTAGCTGCTAGCCACTGGGGAGCCCAAACTCAGGGTAAGAGTCCTCAGAGAGACACTAGCTCGAGGCAGGCCTGCCCAAGGGCGGCCTGGGCCCGCCCTAGTTCTGCTCCAGAGTTCCAGTGGACCAGTGGGAGCCACAGAGGGCCCAGATCCGCCCTCAGGAAACTCCACAGGTGTCCAGCCAACAGGACACCAGGGACTGCTACCCACTAGCCACTGAGAGCCCAAATTCAGGGTAAGAGTCACTCCAGAGACACCAGTGTGAGCCAGCCACACCCAAGGGCGGCATGGGTCCACCCCAGTTCTACTCCAGAATTCCTGTGGACCGGGGAGAGCCACAGAGGGCCCAGATCTGCCCTCAGGAAACTCCACGGGTGTCTAGCCAAAGGGAGACCAGAGACTGCTAGCCGCTAGCCACTGGAGAGCCCAAACTCAGGGTAAGAGTCCTTGCAGAGAGCCTAGCTCGAGGGAGGCCCACCCAAGTGTGGCTTGGGCCCACCCCATTTCCACTCCAGAGTTCCAGGCCTCTGCAGAGGGCCCAGATCTGCCCTCAGGAACCTCCACGGGTGTCCAGCCAAAGGGAGACCAGGGACTGCTACCTCTAGCCACTGGGAGCCCAAATTCAGGGCAAGAGTCGCTCCAGAGACACCAGTGCAAGCCAACTCCGCACAAGGGTGGCCTGAGTCCACCCCAGTTCCGCTCCACAGTTCCTGTGAACCAGCAGGGCCCGCAGAGGGCCCAGATCGGCCCTCAGGAAACAATGAACGAGAATCAATTTAACAAAAGAGGCGAAACACCTCTACAATGCAAACTACAAGACACTGAAGGAAGAAATTGAAGAAGACCTTAGAAGATGGAATAATCTCCCATGGTCCTGGATAGGCAGAATCAATATTGTCAAAATGGCCATACTTCCCAAAGTGCTATATAGATTCAATGCAATCCCAATTAAAATCTCAACGTCATTCCTTATAGAAATAGAAAAGGCAATCATGAAATTCATTTGGAAGAATAAGAGACCCAGAATAGCCAAAGCAATCCTTAGCAAGAAGAGTGAAGCAGGAGGCATCACAATACCAGACCTCACATTATACTACAAAGCTATAGTAACAAAAACGGCATGGTACTGGCACCAAAATAGACATGTAGACCAATGGTATAGAATAGAAGACACAGAGACGAACCCACTTACATACAGTTACCTTATACTAGATAAAGGAGCCTGTCTTGGTCTACATGTACGGCAGATTCGTGGAGTGAATCACCAGCCTCACAACAGGATGAAGTTTATAAGCCTTAATATGAGACAATATAATAATAAGCAAGCAACAGTTATAGTTTGTAATATTGAATATTATATATAATATATCAATAATATAGAAGAAAAGAAAGAAAGAGCGCCTCCAGCCTGATAAGCACTCACCAATCAACACCGGATAACCCAACACGGGTTTGCAAGTACACTCAAAGCATCATCATCACCTTCAACACCCAGCCTTGGGTAAAATAAGCAACAGCAAGAATGGGGTAAACACATAGGTGAGAGTCTTTCTCCTCAAAGCACCATCATCACCTTCAACACCTGTCCTCGGGTAAAAGGAGCAACACCGAAGGCAGGGTAAAAACATACGTGAGAGTCAGATTCTTTCTTCACAAATCAGGTTCCTTTTTCTCATCATCAGGTTCCTTTTTCTACACTCCAAGCATCGGATTCCTTCTTCTCCAGTTGGATTCCTTTTCCAGTTGGATTCCTTCTTCTCTGGTTGGATTTCTTCCTCTCCAGTTGGATTCCTTCTTCTCATAATCATTCCCCTTTAGAGGACTTAAAAAGGCACAGCAACCCCTCCCAATATGCAGTCCAGCATTATGCAACTGGCCTTAGGTGGTTTTTCTTTTTTTTTCTCTGCCAAGTGGGAACTGGCCAGGTTCTAAACTCACAGGGTCAGAAGTTGAACGTTCTGATGCACCAAGAGCTCATTAGTGCGCCAGCTGGCCCCGAACAATAACATTGAGAGTGTTTACTATCTTCAAAGTCTCTCCAAATTCCTCACTAATGGGCCCTCCTCTCGTAAGTCACTTAAGGACAGGCCCATATTAATAACTTTCTATGCAGAGCCAAACACATACACTGGAGAAAAGATATCTTGTTCAACAAATGGTGCTGGGAAGACTGGAAATCCATATGCAGCAAATTGAAACTAAACCCCTATCTCTCACCATGCACAAAATTCAACTCAAAGTGGATCAAGGACCTGGGAATCAGACCAGAGACTCAACGCCTAATAGAAGGAAAAATAGGCCCAAATCTTCATCATATCGGATTAGGACCATACTTCCTTACCAAGACTCCTGTAGTATAAGATGTAAAATCAAGAATCAACAAATGGGATGGATTTAAACTAAAAAGCTTCTCAGCAAAAGGAATAATCAGTGAAGTGAATAGAGAGCCAACATTCTGGGAACAAATCTTTGCCACATACACATTCGATAGAGCACTCATCTCCAGGATGTATAAAGAACTCAAAAAGCTTAACACCAAAAACCTAACAACCCAATCAATAAATGGGCCAAAGAGATGAACAGAAACTTCACAGAAGAAGATATACAATCCATCAACAGACATTTGAAAAAATGTTCAACATCTCTAGCAACCAGAGCAATGCAAGTCAAAACTACCCTAAGATTTCATCTCACGCCAGTCAGAATGGCAACTGTCAAGAATACAAACAACAATAAGTGTTGGCGAGGTTGTGGGGAAAAAGGCACGCTCACGCATTGCTGGTGGAACTGCAAATTGGTACAACCAATCTGGAAAGCAGTATGGAGATTCCTTAGAAAACTTGGAATGGAACCACCATTTGACCCACGTAGCCCACTCCTCGGTCTATACCCAGAAGGCTTAAAACCAGCAAACTACATTGCTGCAGCCACTTCAATGTTTACAGCAGCTCAGTTCACAATAGCTAAACTGTGGAACCAACCTAGATGCTCTTCGATAGATGACTGGATAAAGAAACTGTGGTATATATACACAATGGAATATTACTCAGCAATAAAAGAGAATAAAATTATGGCATTTGCAGGTAAATGGATGGAGTTGGAGAATATCATGTTAAGTGAAATAAGCCAATCTCAGAAAACCAAATGCTGAATGTACTTGTTGATAAGTGGATGCTGATCCATAATGTGGGGAAGGTCATGGGAACAATGGTGGAACTCTGTTCACAGGGGTGTAAGCGGGGAAGGGGCATGAGTGGTGGAATATGATGGTCACCATAGCCCTAACTTTATGTATGACTGCATATATGTTGTGATTCTATACAACTTACAACTAGAGAATTGATATGTTATCCTATATCTATGTACAGTGAATCAAATTGCACTGTGTTATCATGTAAGCCTAAATAGAACAAATAAATAAATATAAAAAAAAAATGGCTGCAGAAGTTTGGAAAAAAAGAGGAATAATGAAAATGAATGCTCTTGGAAATATGAGCATTCTCCTTTAAATTCCCTTATTATTTTATACTAAAGTACTTTTTTATACATATATATATTTTTTTAGTTGTAGATGGACACAATATCTTTATAGCTTTGTATGTGTTGCTGAGGATCCAACCCAGGGCCTC
This sequence comes from Xerus rutilus, assembly GCA_028644305.1. Taxonomy (NCBI): domain Eukaryota; kingdom Metazoa; phylum Chordata; class Mammalia; order Rodentia; family Sciuridae; genus Xerus; species Xerus rutilus. Next base: position 21,673,547 of record CM053412.1, on the reverse strand, counting down.
ACGCATGTGAGGCAAGCACTCTACCACTGAGCTACAATCCCAGCCCCTATACTAAAGGACTTTTTAAAAAATATTTGTATTAGTTGTTAATGGACTTGTATTTTATTTATTTATATGTGGTGCTGAGAATCAAATCCAGTGCCTCATCCATGCTAGGCAAGAGCTCTTCCACTGAGCCACAATCTCAGCCCAATACTAAAGAACTTTTGATTGAAAAACTACCATTTCAAGTAGAAATTCTTTGACAGAGTTTAACATGATGAACCCATAGCTAGTTGAGGGGAGGAGAGAGATGATTGAGTTTTGGTTTTGGTGTGTCCAGACTCCTTAGAGTTGATTGTCTGATTTTTATATTCTAAATCCTTGGTAACAGGACAGACGAGAGTGGAAAAGACAATGAAGGACTTTGAGGTGGAAAAGAGCATGGCTACAGACTGTCTTTGTGCTGAAATCTGGAATCTTGTTCTTTGTGTCCCCTTTCTAGCAGTTGTTCTTTGTTGCTGTCATCTTTCCTGTGGCCTTTTTAAACCTCATCTTCCCCTCCTTCATTTTCTCCTTTGCCCTCCCACTGAACACATAATTTTTTTCAGAAAATTGTGCTACGGGTTGTATATTTTCTCAACATTTAAATTTTTCTTGGCACACATTTTTAAATGCCTGAATAAATATATCTTAGGGTTAGTTAGTTCATTTAAATTAGAATTTGCTTATTTTGAGTTGAGTATAAATATTGTATAGGTAGAGAATAGAAATTGATTAATGCATCCCGATATAATTAGGGAAGCTAGGCACTGATATGTTGCTACCTCATTTTAATTTTTCAGCTGTTGAGATGTGTCTGGTGTATTTGAAAGTTGATATAAATTTTTTTAAAAAGGGCGTTTTTTAAAATATAAAGGATATTTTGCTACTGTACAAACTTGTATTTTTCAAAGGAAGTAATTAGATGATTTTTAAAAAATTATATATATTTTTACAGGTACATGAAATCCCGCTTGACCTATTGTCAAATCAATGATGTTATTAAAGAAATCAACAAAGCAGTAGTTAGTAAATACAAGATTGTACATCAACCAAAATCATCTATGAATTCTGTGACCAGAAATCTCTATCACAGATTTATTAATGAAGAAACAAAGAATACTAAAGGTAAAATGATGTACACATACATATACATGTCAACTGTTGGGAGTCTACTTAATCTTGAGCAGCAAGCTGATTCTAGAAAATTCTAAATCTAGATGGTTAGATCTCAACCAGGGCAGTTTTCCAGCTGACAACATTTGTCATGCTGGAGACATTTTTGGTGGTAACAGCTGGGGTAAGGGGCGTGCCTGGCATCTAATGGATTGGGGCCAGGGATGCTGCTCAAACACCCTGAAATGCACAGGACAGTACCCAACTGTCAGTAAGAATGACTAATGTCACTTACTTTCAAAATTTAATGCCTTAAAGACTCATCTTGAAAGTTGGCTTCATAAAAGTTAGCACTAATATCTTTATTTTCAGGACATTATTTTATAGTGGAAGCTGACATAAAGGAATTCACAACTTTGAAAGCTGACAAGAGATTTCATGTGATCTTGAATATTTTGCGACACTGCCGAAGGCTGTCAGAGGTCCGAGGGGGAGGACTTACGCGTTATGTCATAACCTGAGGCCCTTGTAAGCACGAGAATTAAAACAGTAGAGTATAAAAGCTAGTCCTATAATTTTCTTACATATAATTTCTTTAGCTTTTCATTTTCTATTTGTTTCTTACAGAAATAAGACCTTTTTGTATAAAACATGTATATTTTAAAATTCACTTCTTTTCAGCAAATGTTTAATCATCTACCATATAAGCCTCTCTACTAGGCATATCATAGACTAAAATCACTCATGTCTAATTTTTTGCTAGACCCCAATGAAATGGATAGAGATGTGTAATTGCAAGAAAAAAGTCAAGAAGATGAGGTGCAGGATACCCAGGCCCTTTGAAACTAAAGGTCATTATTGTCTAACTTCCATCAAAGGCATTTCAGTCTCTTCCTAGAAGTGGATTTGGAGGCAGTTTATCCATCTAATTTTTGTGCTTTTCCACATGTCCTTAGGAGCAGCTCACCTGAAATGTATTCAGTATAACTCAGTCCGTAGACTTCAGCCTATAATGAAAGTATATCAAGATAACGTGATATCATGATATAATAAATATATATTTGTTTCATCTTTGGTTTCTTGTTCAGAGATCCTAAAACCCTTGTAATGTCCTGAGTGATAGGGATACATCTTTTGTTCTTACTGGTCTTTGGCCCCAGTTCCTGACACAGAGCTCTTAAATCTCTTTGAATTTCCTGGCAACAGGATCATTTTTTGTTCTAACAAAACAATGCTTGGTGGACTCCTGGATTGCAGTGGATGGGGCCTGGTCACAATGACTAGATGGTTGCAACTTTTAGCTCCCCCAGCTATCCACAGGGAACAGAGAAGGGCTGGAGATAGTGTTAGTAATCAATCATACTAATGTGATGAAGTCATAAAAAATTTTTAAACTGTGGACTTTGGAGAGCTTCCATGTAGGTGAACACATTGATGTGCCAGGAAGGTACTGCACCCGAGGACGGAAACTCCTGTGCTTGAGGGCCTTCTGGAAGTCACCCTGTGTACCTCTTCAACTGGCTGCTTATCTGTAATCCATCATAATTCCCTTTATAATAAACTGGTAAATATAAGTTTTTCCCTGAGTTCTGTGAGTCTTCTTAGCAAATTATCAAACCTATAATGAAGGGGTATGGGAACCTTTGATTTGTAGCACATTGAACAGAAGTGTGGGTAACCTGGGGACTCAATAGTTGTGAGTGTGTCTGAAGTAGAGACAGTCTTGTAGGACTGAGCCCTTAACTTGTGGTGTCTCTACTAATTCCAGGTAGTTAGTGTAAGAATTAAATTGTAAGACACCCAGTTGGTGTCCATAGAGTTGGAGAATTGGATGGTGTTATAGTGTTAATGGTTGGTATTATGGATGTAAAGCATCCCTCAAAGCTCCTGTGTTAATGCAGGAATAGTCAGAGGTGGAATGATTAAATCATGAGAGCTGTAACCTAATTGGTCCATCCTAGTTTGAAGGGACTAATTGGGTGGTAACTGTGGCAGGTGGGGCATGGTAGAAGGAGGTGGGTTACTGGGGGCAGGCCCTGGAAGGGTGCTTCTCCCCTGGGGGAGGTCCTTCCTGGCTGCCATGAATGGTGCAGTGTTCCTCCACAAAGCCCTTCTACCTTGAGGTTGTGCCTCATCTCGGCCCAAGGCCCAGAGCTGTAGCATCAGCTGACCACGAGCTGAACCTCTGAGACGGTGAGCCAAAATAAACTTTTGATCCTCAAAATGGTTCTTTGTCAGGTATTTTGGCCACAGCAACAAAAAGCTGACTAACAGTATGAAGGGAACCTCACCTGTTTGGTGTCAGAAGTGTTATGTGAATGTAGTATAGAAGAAAACAGTGAAAGTTTTCCCTTTTGAGATGGAAATGATGGTGAGATAATGTGTGCACAGGTTGATGGGGTGATGTGAATGTGTGGGTAATAGGATTTTAAGAATCGAGCCCTGTTCTGGACCTGGGTAGACAGTCTGGTCTGTCTGTGACTGTGCCATCTGCTTGGCAAGTTCATCGCTGCAGCAGAGGGAAAAAAATGTGTCATCTGGCCCTGTGGCCTTGTTAACACCCATGCTGTGTTGACCACGGCGTATAGGACCCCAATACTGATACTTTCTCCTTAATTTATGTGCAGGCAAGTTGTATTTTTCTACTTCAATTAAAATATTAATGATGGCATTATCCTTTATTTTGTTTTTAAGTCTTACTTCATTTTCTCTGTGAATCATTTTTCCCTATGAAAAAATTTCTGTTTAAAATATTCCTTAACAGTTAAACAACTGTGTCAGCAAGTTTGTTTCATTTTTACTAAATGGATACTGAGATGAACAGTCTCTATCTTATTCATTAGCACATAATTGATTTATTGTACGTATTTAGGTACATAGTTGATAATATTATATCCTGTGAAGAATAATGATGGCATTAATTTTAAAATAACTAATCTCTTATTCCAACTTCGTTTTCAAGCAAAATGATAGGTTCTGCTTGTTTCTTGAAAATCACATTTTAAATCTAATTTTGAGGGCGTTTTGTAGTCCAAAGTCTGTGCCCTCAAGTCAATTGCCTACCCTTTCTTTGCTGTCTGCTTACAGGAGCACATCCTAGTGGGCTGGCTCTGACTGGACCTGCAGAGCCTAAGGCCAAGTTTCTTCTCTTCTGTTCTCATCAGCCTGTGGCAGTAGGCACCCAGAACCTTCTGTAGCTTCTGTGTATGTTGGTTGTAAGATACTAGTATTTATGTGATTGTCAACCCAGAGAGTGAGTGGGGATATTATCAGACCTCCCCACTTAATTGGCTACATGTCAGGCCACGTTAGCCTAGAGACAAAGTGTCGAGTCAAGGAATGCAACTTTAAGACAGAGAGCACTTGTCCCAAGTCCATCTTGCTGGGAAGCTGAGTTAGGAGTAGTTTATATAGGCGAGTGATAGGTGTTTGTAGACGGGTGGCCACCTTCTCTCTGCTGGTGAAGATTCCAGGTTTATGGCCAGATGATGCGTGCCTGATCTTTTTGTGGGGAGGGAGTACAGGGAATTTAACCCAGGGGCAATTTACCACTCACCTACATCTCCAGCCCTTTTATTTTTTATTTTGAAACAAGGTTTTGCTAAGTTGCCTAGGGCCTCGCTAAGTTGCTAAGGCTGGCCTTGAACTTGCAATCTCTCTGCCTCAACCTCCCAAGCTGCTGGGGCACACCTGATCTTAATTACTCAGTCACAGGACGTTTTTAGTTCTGCACATTTTAAGAAAAACTAATCATTTTTATTCACTGACTAGTTTGCTTGTGTGCAGTTCCAGACGTTATGCAATGGACAGGCTAGAGGTAGTAGCTGACCAGAAACAAAATACAAGCATTAGGTGAAGTTAAATATGGAGCGCTTAATGCTTGGCTTCTGGTAGGCACCCCAAATGTGAGAGCAAGTTTATTCAAGCTAAATGGGGGTAGCCACCCGGGAAACACATTCTGGTTGCCCAGACTCAGTGCTCCAAAATGGCGCCCTGGCCTGGGATCTGGTTTGTTAGATGAAAAAGAACCAGAAGGGGGTAACAGCAAAGGGATCAGCAAGCATTGCACAGTCATTGATTTGTCATTGCTCACTTATGTCATACATTCCAGTAAAGAACTGCGATAAGTGGGAAAGGCTTTTACTTTTATTTATTATCTTTATGGCGTCAGGGAGGCAGCAGAAACATGGCATGCCAAGTCAGAATGACCTAGGTGACTTGTCTCATGCCTCATGTTTTCCCTGGGCTAAAGAATTTTGTGGCCTCTTTTTTGTGACACTCCAAATCCTTTCTCATGATAAAATCTTCAGTTTGTTCCTTTATAAGTTCTGTTTTTTGGGGGAAAATTTATACATACCCCCCGCCCTTTATCCCCAGGAAACAGACTATGTAGAGAGCCATCCGTGGGCTGTGTGTGGACCACCACGCATCATAGCCATTTGAATAGGGGAATCTGGTGTCTAGGAATGCCATTTGACATTTTGTCTGGTTTGACTGCCCAGACTTCTGGAGCCCTATTCAAGCTCTGCCAAGAGTCCCACACAGCACCAGAGATGGGCTGACCTGTGGTAGCTGCGCAGCCCCTCTGAGATGGGTGTGACCTCCCAAGATGCTGGTCAACCTGCTAACTGCAAGACACCAAGAAGACTCCACCCTTGAAACATCATCCTTGCCTTTGATGTACCCCCCCCCCATTATAAACCAGGGGAGCCATTTTCTTGTTGTCTAGCTCCAGCTCCTGCATGGACTGGACTTATCAGGGGCTCCAACTTTTGAAACTATAATCCTGTCTTTGTCTTTTGTTCTTTACTAATTATTCTAGACTTTGGTTTCTCAGGTGGCCTACATCCTCCTCGAAGAAGAACCTCTCGAGACGTTGGATGTCTCCCCACAAGACTAGTTAAAAACGATCTTGGAAGACTACCACCTCAGTCCCACTTTATTTCTCCTGGGTACATTTTGTGCCCCACACCTTTCCTGGTTACACTGTGTCTCCTTGCCCCTCTCCTAGGCAGGCTGTGTTCTGTCATCTCTCTCCTAGGTACATTCTGTCTCTCAAACTCCTCCTGGGTATACTTTGTTTGTGGCACCCCTCTCAGGTATGTCTGTCCTCCTTTACGTTTCCTGAGTGTGCAGGTGTCTCCTCAGATTCTTTTGGCCTCATCTTATCTCAGTCTTGACTAGTCCTGCCACAGGGACCAGCACAGCTGACAGTCTCCTTCCCTGGGCGATTGTCAGGCTCTGGCCTCCATGGCTCCCACTATTGCGGCAGCTTCTGCAGTGCCAGTTCTCAAACCCCACCCAGCTATAGCTCTGGAAGTTCTGGCTTCTCCTCCTGGACTCGTGAAATAGCTGGCCACAGGGTATGGACATGGGCTTCCCCAGCAGCTGCTTGAGGAGGCCAGGTGACAGCCCAGATTTGTGACAATATACTCATGGAAGGTACTTTCCCAGTGAGAGAGAGGAGATGGAGTGGCAGATAAATTCTTTGTACCTCTTCTTGAAAGGCTATTCCAAAGCACAGTTTTCTAACCTGCCTGTATCGATTGTGGGTCATGGAGCAGCAATGAGCTTAGGTGTGCTATCACTTTGTATTTGCGTCCCATCTCCTGCCTTAGGTCTCTTTTCCCTCACTCTTGCTGCCCTGGGCATGGAACACCCAATGAATTATTAGCCTTGCCTCTGGAGAACTTTTACAAAGATAAAACTCGTAGACCTCTAGTTTTACATTTCCCAAACTGCATATTTTGAGCTCTAGTGTCTCAATATAGTAGGTGGTTTTAAAAAGGATTCTGTGGTTATAGGAGTTTGTGATGTGTTCAGTTAAGTTGAACAATTTTTTTCTTTTTTCTTTTTTTTTGTAGTGCTAAGGATCTAACCCAAGGCCTTGTGCATGCGAGGCAAGTGCTCTATGCTAAACTGTGCCCCTAGCCCAAGTTAAATGGATTTTATTATTGCTCAGCTTATCATGTAATTCGCTATGCCCATTTGCATTATAAATCTCCAACAGAGACAATCTGTGTTATTTCTTTAACTGTTTTTGAGGAATACATATTAATATCTCTGGCAGACTAATGCTCCATGAAATACATCTTGGGACCTTGTTATAAGGCAATCTGTTTTGAAATTGTGCTCATTTTTATAAATGAAGTTCATTACCACAGTTCACTAATAGTAAATGTATATATCACTTTCTGAGGGAGTATCATGGGCTTCGGAGTGAGAAGTCTGGTTGGAGTTCAAATCCTGGACCTGGTACTGACGAGTGGTGTGTAACCTGTGGCTAAAGACTAAAGTAACAAGCTGAGATCACAAAAATGTCCTTTCTTCTAATGGGCCAGGCTGGTAAATGTGGTCTGTTCTAATTACGGACTTTTTTTTAGTGAAGTGATTGTGAGCTGTGCCTCATTTGTGAAACTAAGAACTGTAACTACAATCATTAATCATGACTAAAAAATCAAATTATTCCTTGAAAATGGTTTCTTTAAAAATTATTCAGCAATGTGATCTGTCAAAAGGAACATGTAGGCACCAGGAAACCTGAGATGGAGTCCTAGCTTTGACACTTACTCTATATAATCTAAATTTGACTTGTTCTTTCACAAGCTCCATTTCTGGCACCCTATTCCCAAACAATGTCACCTCTCCCACAGAGCACTTGCCTCACGTGCACGAGGACTAGTAGGGTAGCTTCCTAAGTGCTCTGTTTTTGTCCTGGCCCTATGACTGTCCGTACTCCACAGGAGTGAGTTAGATTAGGTCATGCTGCTACTCAGAAGCTTCCTACTTCTCACAGAGGAAAAGCTGTGTTCTTACAAAGGCCTGCCCAGGGCATCATCTCCTGCTACCCCTTTGCTGGCTCTGTTCTGGTCACTTAGGCCTCTGCTGCTTCCTGAGCAGGCCAAAGATCACTCCTGTGCAGTGGCCGTTTCTGCCCGAGGGACCTGCTTTTTCCTGCTCTGCCCCTCTGCTAAGTGTCCTCTGATCCCTTGGGCCTTCTCTGGCCACCCCTTATTAAACATCTCAGCTCCCTTTGCAGTCCTTCCTTTTCCCTTCTCTGCTTTACTCTTCATCACAGCCCTTACATGTATCTGATGTTTTTTTTTTTTTTGGTCTTTCTCTTTCCACTAGAATATAAACTTAAGGGCAGGAGTTTTTTTGTCCAATAGGTTCACTGCTGTGCCCCAGCCTCTTTAGATGGGCTCTGCAGTAGAGGGCGCTGAATAAATATTTATTGAATGTACATTAACTGAAACAGTTGGTGGCCATGGGCAAGTGACCTCACCTTTCCTTGGCTGTTTCCTCCTGTACATACTGAGATGGTTGTACAAAAGTTTCTCTAAGGTCTCTGTGGTTTTTATATTCTACAATTCTAATATTCCTAGTTTCTTCTGGAAAATATGTTTGTGTTGAAATTAAAGGATATCCTGTCTGAAATAGATCATAAAAAAATGTTTAAAAATTCTGATAATTACATGAAATCTCATCTTTTAAGCAAATAATCTCTAAATTATTAAGCTTCAAGGAATACTGAGATTGTTATTAATTACATAATTAAAAGTAAGAAGCTTCACTGATTAAGGGCCTTTCTAAAAATTCCTTTTCAGCCAGTATTGTTAGTTTTCTAATTTATTTTGCTTATCAGATGTGATTTCAAGATTACTGTGAAATTACTGCAGTTGCTTTTATGAAACATCCCATCTGATAAACAACTGGCATTGTTCCTTAACTATGTAAGCGGCAAAAAAGAGTTACTTAAGATATTGAGAGCTCTTCCTGCTATATTTCAAAGAAATGTAATGTAATACAATATCAATTGATTTGTTAAAGTTAGGTGCTCTAAGGAGCACACAAAAGAAGTATTTATGAGAAATTATAATATTACTACCAAGCTGTACTTCAAATTCTTTACTTTGAGTAGTTTGCCCTATTCCATTGAAAAGCAGTAAACTGGGTAGCTAGGAGTGATATCCTTTTTTTTTTAGTAATTGAGATAAAATATACAGCAAAATGCACGGATTTTAAGGATACAGATCAACAAATATGGACCTGTGCATATGTCCACATGCCTATCATTTTTTGTTTTTTTCTCTTAAGCTTTTCATTTTGAGAATAATTATAAATTAACACAGAGTTTTAAGAAATAACACAGAGATAGTTTTAACTTTACCTCGTTTACCCTCACGGTAAAACCATAGCACAATGTCACATCCAGGATACTAACATCGATACAGCCAGATACAGAACATTTTCTGTACCATAAGTCCCCTCCTCTTACCCTTTTATAACCATATCTACTTTCTTTCCTTAGCCCCTGGCAACCATTCATCTGTTTTCCATTTCTATTATTTTGTCATTTCAAGAATGTTACATAAGACCTGGCTATAATTCCAGGTACCTGAGGCGGAGGCAGGAGGATCCCAAGTTCAAGGCCAGCCTCTGAAATTTAGTCAAATTCTGTTTCAAAATTTAAAAAAGAGCTTGGATGTAGCTCAGTGGTAAAGTACCACTGAGTTCAATCCACAGTACTGCCACAAAAAAAAAAGGAAAGAAAGAAAAAGAATGTTATATAAATAGAATGATAGGCACAAAGCCTTTGGAGACTGGCTCTTTTCACAGCATAATTTCCTAGAGATTCACTGGGTTGTGTCATTCTCATCAGCACTTTGTTCCTTATTGTTGAAAAATGTTCCATGGTGTGGATGTCCCAGGTTGTTTAATCATTCCTCTTTGTTTCCAGTTTGTGGTTATCATAAGTCAACTTGCAAGTACAACTTATAAGTCAACATTCAAGTACAGGTTTTTTTTTTTTTTCTGAACATGAATCTTATCTGGGTGTACAATTCTCAGGAATGCTATTGTTGGGTCCTCTGGCAGTTGCATGTTTAGTTGTTGGGTTTCTTTTCTTTCTTTTTAATTTTAATTGCCAAAGTGTATTCCAGAGTGGTGAAGTATATTCCAGAGTGGTACTGTTTTAAATTTCCTTCTGCGTACTCTACTGCATCTCACAAATATTGATAAGTTGTATTTTTGTTTTCCTTTCAAAATAACTTTAAATTTCTCTTGACTCTTTATCCATGTGTTTAGATTTATTTTTCCATTTTAATTCTTTTTTTTTTTTTTGGTACTGGGGATTGAACTCAGGGGCACTCGACCACTGAGCCACATCCCCAGCCCTATTTTGTGTTTTATGTAGAGACAGGGTCTCACTGAGTTGCTTAGTGCCTCGCCGTTGCTGAGGCTGGCTTTGAACTCGCAATTCTCTTGTCTCAGCCTCCCTAAGTGCTGGGATTACAGGCTTGAGCCACCGCACCCTGGCTCCATTTTAATTTTTTTATTTGTTCTTTTTAGTTATATGTGGGAAGCCACCTGTGAAATGCTTCAGCATTGAAGCCAGTGAGGGGGCAGATCTGGTATTTGGGAACTTATAGCAGCAATCCCGCTATTAAGATCACCCATTACATGTGAACTCCCCCTCAGTTCTGCTAAGAGGTCCCATGCAGCACCAGAGATGGGTGTGACTCTTTAGGAACTGAGCAGCCTACTTGCCCCCATCTCTATCCTGTTTTGGCGAAAAACTTTCTATAGAAACTCTTTGATCTGTTCCAATATAAATAAACTGGGCACGGGCTCTGTTCTTTGTTAGAAGCTGTACCCGTCTGGTTAGCTTGTCCTGTTGCTGTCCCCACTCTGAAACTATATTTCTGTGTCCTGTGGTTATTTCGTAGTGCTACTTTTCTTAGCTTTTGTTTCTCAGCCAGCCCATCCCTCCAGAGGGGATCCCTTTCCTTCGCCTGTTGTACCCAAAAGAGATCAAAAACTCATCCAGACCATTCATGTAAAACTAAAGAAGCTTTTATTGCTGGCCAGTGGTCACCAATTCAGCCACCCAAAGTGGTGTGCTAAAAATGGCACGCCCAGAAGTTTTTCTATGAGTTTATAAAGGAAAAAACTGCAAACAGGTGGGGTGCAGGTGCTGTGTTCAGTTACAATATTCCAGCCAATGCAAGCGAGCCATGGTTTCAGAAGCAGAATTTTTATAGTTAGTTTGGCCCAGCTTAGATAGCCCATATCCTGTTTTTCTTCCAGTTTGACATTGGCTAGTAGGGACTTTCCATGTTCATCTTTATTTCTGAGAACTGTGCTTGACCTTTAAAGGCTCTAAGATGGCTACAGGGGACAAGATGGATTCCCTGTTGCTCAGTTATTGCACGCCCACAAGGGACATGGGCTGGATTTATACATGACAGTAGAGAATATTTTGATATATTTATCCAAACATGCAGTACATTGTATTCTAATTAGGATCCCAGTCTTGTGGTTGTATATGATGTGGAGATTCACTGTGGTGTATTTATATATGTACATAGGAAAGTTAAGTCTAGAAGTCTTTTTTTTGGTTTTTGGTACTGGGGATTGAACTCAGGGGTACTCAACCACTGAGCCACATCCCCAGCCCTATTTTGTGTTTTATGTAGAGACAGGGTTTCACTGAGTTGCTTAGTGCCTCGCTTTTGCTGAGGCTGGCTTTGAACTTGCAATTCTCCTGTCTCAGCCTCCCAAAGTGCTAGGATTACAGGCGTGTGCCATCAAACCCGGCTTAGAAGTCTTTTTTTTATAACTTCATTTTATTTGTTTATTTTTTAATGTGATGCTGAGGATCCAACCCAGGGCTTCACATGTGCTAGGCAAGTGCTCTACCAGTGAGCCACACAACCCAGCCCCTAGAAGATTTTAATCTCCAAATATTTGGGGACTCTTTCCAGCTGTCTTTGTTATATTGATTTTTAGTTTAATTCTATGTTGGTCTGAAGGCATATTTTATATGATTTCTGTTTTATTTGTTAAGGTATAATTTATGGCCTTGAATGTGATCTCTCTTGGTAAATATTCCATGTGACTTGAGAAGAGTTTGTATTCTGATGCTGTTAGATGAAGCATTCTGTAAGTGTCAATTAAATCCAATTGATTGATGATGTTGTTTCACTCAACTCTGTACTGATTTTTCTGTCTGCTGTATCTGCTGATTTCTGATAGAGGAATGTTTAAGTCTCTAATGAAAATAGTGGATTTGCCTACTTCTGCAGTTCTGTCAGTTTTGCCTCATGTATTTTGATGCTGTTATTAGATACATCATGTTAAGGATTGTTAAGTCCTCTTGGAACATTGACTCTTTTATCATTAAGGTCTCTTGTGTCCCTGATAATTTTCCTTGTTCTGAAGTTGGCTTTGTCTAAAATTTGTATAACTACTCCAGCTTTTTTTGTTTTTTAACTTGGAGGAAATTATTCTTTATTGAGAAATACCAATAACATTGACAGACTTCAAAAGCATTCACACTCCCAGGATACAAAGTGTTTAATACAGTTTCAAACCTGTAGGTATTTGAAACAAAACTTTTTTTTATAAATCAAATTTGATAACCCAACTAAAAATATTTTCCATCTTTATTTAAAGTGCTTCACATTTAAAGTAGGGGCCATGACATGAGCAGAAGCAAAGGACAGAAGGTACCCAGGACTGAGCAGCAGTCTGAAGCAGCATCTGCCACAGCTGCAGTGCTGGGAGGGAAAGCCTGCACAAGGTGGCCGTCCTGCGCTTTCTTTCACTGGTGTTAGCAGGGTATAGGTGTCTTTCTCCATCTCCCTACTTTTACTTTGTCTTTATATTTAAAATGCATTTCTTATAGACAATGTGTAGTGGAGCTTTGCCTTTATTTAACCTACTCTGACTTATGATTTGTATATTGACAATTCATATATGGATGATTAGCTACCATATTTATTATTTTTTCCTATTTATTGTATTTGTTCATTTCTTTTTTTTCCAATTCAGTCTTTTTTTTAATTCTCTTTTTTTCCTTTTATTTATTTATTTATTTATTTATTCTGCTTAGGTATACATGATAGCAATGTGCATTTTGATTCATTGTACACAGAGCACAACTTTTCATTTCTCTGGTTGTACGTGATGTAGAATCACAACATACATGCAGTCATACATAAAACTAGGGCTATGATGTCCATCATATTCCACCATCTTTACTGTTCCCATGCCTACTCCCCACTCCCACCTCTGTGAC
>CM053412.1:21442592-21660228 GCA_028644305.1 Xerus rutilus | reverse complement strand
ATGCTGTTTTTAAGTCTTCTGGGTATAGACCGAGGAGTGGGATACCTGGGTCAAATGGTGGTTCCATTCCAAGTTTTTGAAGGAATCTCCATACTGCTTTCCAGATTGGTTGTACCAATCTGCAGTTCCACCAGCAATGTGTGAGCGTGCCTTTTTCCCCACAACCTCGCCAACACTTATTGTTGTTTGTATTCTTGATAATTGCCATTCTGACTGGCGTGAGATGAAATCTTAGGGTAGTTTTGATTTGTATTTCTCTGATTGCTAGAGATGTTGAACATTTTTTCATATGTCTGTTGATGGATTGTATATCTTCTTCTGTGAAGTTTCTGTTCAGCTCCTTGGCCTATTTATTGATTGGGTTGTTCATTTTTCTGGTGTTAAGTTTTTGGAGTTCTTTATATATCGTGGAGATTAGTGCTTTATCAGATGTGCATGTGGGCAAAGATTTGTTCCCAGAATGTCAGCTCTCTGTTCACTTCATTGATTGTTTCTTTTGCTGAGAAGAAACTTTTTAGTTTGAATTCATCCCATTTTATTGATTCTTGATTTTACTTCTTGTGCTGTAGGAGTCTTGTTAAGGAAGTAAGGTCCTAATCTGACATGATGCAGATCTGGGCCTATTTTTCTTCTATTAGGCATAGGGTCTCTGGTCTAATTCCCAGGTCCTTGATCCACTTTGAGTTGAATTTTGTGCATGGGGAGAGATAGAGGTTTAGTTTCAATTTGCTGCATATGGATTTCCAGTTTTCCCAGCACCATTTGTTGAAGAGGCTATCATTTCTCCAGTGTATGTGTTTGGCTTCTTTGTCTAAGATATCTGTATTTAAGTGGGTTCGTCTCTGTGTCTTCTCTTCTATACCATTGGTCTACATGTCTATTTTGGTGCCAGTACCATGCCGTTTCTGTTACTGTAGCTTTGTAGTATAATTTAAGATCTGGTATTGTGATGCCTTTTGCTTCACTCTTCTTGCTAAGGATTGCTTTGGCTATTCTGGGTCTCTTATTCTTCCAAATGAATTTCATGATTGCCTTTTCTATTTCTATAAGGAATGACGTTGGGATTTTAATTGGGATTGCATTGAATCTATATAGCGCTTTGGGAAGTATGGCCATTTTCACAATATTGATTCTGCCTATCCAGGACCATGGGAGATTATTCCATCTTCTAAGGTCTTCTTCAATTTCTTCCTTCAGTGTCTTGTAGTTTGCATTGTAGAGGTGTTTCGCCTCTTTTGTTAAATTGCTTCCCAAGTATTTTATTTTTCTTGAGGCTATTGTGAATGGGCTATTTTTCCTAATTTCTCTTTCAGGAGGTTTATCACTGATGTACAGAAATGCAATAGATTTATGGGTGTTGATTTTATATCCTGCTACTTTGCTGAATTCATTTATTTATTCTAGAAATTTTCTGGTGGAAGTTTTCAGATCTTCTAAGTATAGAATCATGTCATCTGCAAATAATGATAGTTTAACTTCTTTTCCTATTCGTATCCCTTTAATTTCTTCCGTCTGTGTAATTGCTGTGGCTAGCGTTTCAAGAACTATGTTGAATAGCAGTGGTGAAAGAAGGTATCCCTGTCTTGTTCCCGTTTTTAGAGAGAATGCTTCCAATTTCTTTCCATTTAGGATGATGTTAGCCTTGGGTTTAGCATAGATAGCTTTTATAAAGCTGAGGTATGTTCCTATTATTTCTAGTTTTTCTAGTGTTTTGAACATAACAGGGTGCTGTATCTTGTCTAATGCTTTCTCTGCATCGATTGGCAAAATCATATGACTCTTATCTTTAAGTCTGTTGATGTGATGGATTACGTTAATTGATTTCCGTATGTTGAACCAAGCTTGCATCCCTGGAATGAACCCCACTTGATCATGGTGTGCTATTTTTTTGATATGTTTTTGTATGCGATTTGCAAAAATTTTATTGAGAATTTTTGCATCTATGTTCATCAGGGATATTGGTCTGAAGTTTTCTTTCTTTGATGTGTCTCTGTCTGGTTTTGGAATCAGGGTGATACTTGCCTCATAGAATGAGTTCGGAATGGTTTCCTCCTTTTCTATTTCATGGAATAATTTGAGGAGTATTGGTATTAATTCTTCTTTGAAGGTCTTGTAGAACTTGGCTGAGAATCAATCTGGACCTGGGCTTTTCTTGGTTGGTAGTCTCTTGATGGCCTCTTCTGTTTCCTTGCTTGAAATTGATCTGTTTAGGGGGCTTGGGTGGTGGCTGGGGATGGGGTGGTGTCTCAGTGGTAGAGCACTTGACTAGCATGTGTGAGGCACTGGGTTCAGTTCTCAGCACTGTATACCAATAAATAAATTTTTAAAAAAAGGTCCATTGATAACTAAAAAAAAATTAAAAAAAGAAAAGAAAAGAAAAGAAATTGATCCGTTTAAGTTGTGTGTGACCTCTTGGTTCAGTTTGGGTTGGTCATATGCCTCTAGAAATTTGTCAGTACCTTCAGGGTTTTCTATTTTACTGGAGTATACATTTTCAAAATAGTTTCTAATTATTCTCTATATTTCAGTAGTGTCTGTCGTGATATTTCCTTTTTCATCACAAATTTTAGTAGTTTGTGTTTTCTCCCGCCTCCTTCTCGTTAGAGTGGCTAAGGGTTTGTCAATTTTGTTTATGTTTTCAAAGAACCAGCTTTTTGTGTTGTCAATTTTTTGAATTGTTTCTTTTGTTTCAATTTCATTGATTTCACCCCTGATTTTAATAATTTCCTGTCTTCTACTTCTTTTGGTGTTGCTTTGTTCTTCTTTTTCTTAGGCTTTGAGGTGAAGAGTCAAGTCATTTATTTGTTGACTTTTACTTCTTTTAATAAATGAGCTTAATGCAGTGAACTTTCCTCTTAGCACTGCCTTCATGATGTCCCAGAGATTTTGATGTTTGATCGGAGTTTTCATTTACCTCTAAGAATTTTTTTATCTCTTCCCTGATATCTTCTGTTATCCATGCATCATTCAGTAGCATATTATTCAGTTTCCAGGTGTTGGAGTAGTTTCTATTTTTTAATCTGTCATTGATTTCTAATTTTATTCCATTGTGATCAAATAGGATGCAGGGTAGCATCTCTATTTGTATTTGTTAAGACTGGCTCTGTGACATAACATATCCTTTTCCTATTTTGGAAAAGGATCCATGTGCTGCTGAGAAAAAAGTGTATTTGCTTGTTGACGGGTAGAACACTCTATATATGTCTGTTAAGTCTAATTTATTGATAATTTCATTGACTTCTATGGCTTCTTTGTTTAGTTTTTGTTTGGAAGATCTGTCCAGTGGTGAGAGAGGTGTGTTAAAGTCTCCAAGTATTATTGTGTTGTAGTCTATTTGATTCTTGTATTTGAGAAGGATTTGTTTGATATACGTAGAAGCCCCATTGTTTGGGGCATAGATATTTGATGATTGATTCTTGTTGATGTATGATTCTTTTAAGAAGTATGAAATGTCCTTCTTTATCCCTTTTCACCAGCTTTGGTTTGAAGTCTACTTTATCTGATATGAGGATGGAAACTTCTGCTTGTTTACGCGGTCCATGTGAATGAGAGTTTTTTTTCCCACCCCTTCACTTTCAATCTGTGGATGTCTTTTTCTGTGAGATGAATCTCTTAACAGTAGCATATTGTTGGGTGTTTTTTTAAAATCCAGTCTGTCAGTCTATGTTTTTTAATTGGTGCATTTAGACCATTCACATTCAGGGTTATTATTGAAATATGATTTGTAGTCCCAGTCATTTTGGTTTATTTTTGGTGTTTTTTTTTAGTTTATTTATTTTTATGTGGTGCTGAGGATCGAACCCAGTGCCTCATGCATGCAAGTCAAGCGCTCTACCACTGAGCCACAATCCCAGCCCTATTTTTGGTTTTTACCTTGACTTGGTTTCTCCTTTGATTGCCCTCCCCCTGTGTTTTAGTGTAGTTCCTCTTTTTGTATATTTTCATTATTGGTTGTCATTTCCTCTTCATGGAATATTTTGCTGAGAATGTTGTGTAGTGCAGGCTTTCTTGCTGTAAATTCTTTTAACTTTTGTTTATCATGGAAGGTTTTTATTTCATCATCAAATTTGAAGCTCAGTTTTGCTGTATATAAAATTCTTGGCTGGCATCCATTTTCTTTCAGAGCTTGGAATATGTTGTTCCATGATCTCCTGGCTTTGAGGGTCTTGGTTGAAAAATCTGCTGAGATCCGAATTGGTCTCCCCTTATATGTAATCTGATGTCTCTCTCACAGCCTTTAAAATTCTATCCTTATTCTGTATGCTGGGCATTTTCATTATAATGTGCCTTGGTGTAGATCTGTTGTAATTTTGTACATTTGGTGTCCTGTAAGCCTCTTGTATTTGATTTTCCAATTCATTTTTCATGTGTGGGAAATTTTCTGATATTATTTCATTGAAGTGATTTTGCATTCCTTTGGTTTGAAATTCTGCACCTTCTATCCCAATAAATCTTATATTTGATCTTTTGATGCTATCCCATAGTTCTTGTATGTTCTGTTCATGAATTTTTACCATCTTCACTGTGTGGTCCACTTTATTTTCAAGATTGTATATTTTGTCTTCATTCCGAGGTTCTGTCTTCCAGGTGATCTAGTCTGCTGGTGATGCTTTCTATTGAGTTTTTTATTTAGTTTATTGTTTCCTTCAAGAATTTCTGATTGTTTTTTTTTTTCACAATCTCTTTCTTAAAGTAATCTTTTGCTACCTGTATTTGCTCTCTTATCTCTTAGAGTGATCAATGGCTGCCTTTATTTGCTCTCCTATTTCTTTGTTGGATTGATCAGTTTTTGCCTGTATTTGCTTGCTCATGTCATTCTTTAATTCACAGATCATTTTAATTATGTACATTCTGAATTCTTTCTCTGACATTTCATCAACTGTGCTGTCAATGGATTCTATTACTATCAAGGTTTATTTGTGGTACTTTCTTCCCTTGTTTTTTCATGTTGATTATGTATCGTCCTTTCTTGCAATGCCAATCTGACTTATTGCTGTTTCTCTCCTATAATCTTGTATTGACACTAGAGATTACCTGTATGTCACCTTGGAATTACTTCCTGTCCCCAGCAGGTGTCCCCAGATGGACACTATCGCCACTAAAGTTGTTGGTGGTAGTGGAAGTACCTCAAGAGGGCAGTAGGAGTTGCCTTGGCTGGGCTCCTGTAGGGGTACCTGAGGGCGGTTTTGGGTCCTCATTTGTGCTCCCGCCAGTCCGCAGGAACTCAGGAGTGAAACTGGGGCCGGTCCCAGGCCTCACTTGGACAGGCTGTTCATTTCTTTTTAAAAAAATCTTAATGTCTTTTTCTGACTTCTCTGGTTTTATGTAAGCATTTTCTATGATTCCATTTTCTCTTCTTTCCTAGCAGATAAATTATATTTCTTTACTATTTTTTTTTTTTTTTTTGGTGCTGGGCATTGAACTCAGGGCCTTGTGCATGTGAGGCAAACACTCTACCAACTGAGCTATATCCCCAGCCCTTCTTTATATTTTTTAAATGTGGTTTCCCTAGAGTACCATATATACTTGCCACTAATCTAAGTCTACTTTTTTTTACTTGAGTATATTATGCTTAAGTGTAAAGGTTTTTCATATTTATCCTGCTCAGTGTTCTCTGAAATTCTTAGATCTACTTAGTATGTCATTAATTTTGGAAATTTCCTGGGCATTATCACTTCAAATACTCATTCTGTTTTTTTTTCCTTCTGTTATTCTCATTTATATATGTTTCCCATCTGTTCATTTATTAGTCCTGAGACACAGGTCTTTCTGGTGTTTTTAATGAAAAGCCAAAAATGTTTGGTAAGCTCCTCCAATTTAGCAAAGTTCCATTTTCTAACTTTGTCTCTGCTGTAGTGGGCAGCTGCAACTGCAACTTTTTTAGTCTTCAAGCTGGTTGTTCCCTGTGTGCTCCTTGAAGACCCCTCCATCCCCTATGCACGGCAGGTATCTTGTGTGGCCTCTTTTCTCCCAGGACTTTGCCTCGTTTCCAGCCATCCCGATATTCCCAGAGTCCTTCCTCTGATACCTCACACCAATAGTACTGTTGCTTGCTACCTGGTTTTAGTTACCAGGCACACGGATTGGGGAATGCCCTCAGTGAAAACCTGTCTAAATATGGATCTTTTTTTGTTTTGGTACCTGGGAATTGAACCACTTAACCACTTAACCACTGAGCCACATCCCTAACTCTTCTTTATATTTTGTTTAGACAGGGTCTTGCTAAGTTACTTAGGGCCTCAATAAGTTGCTGAGGCTGGCTTTGAACTTGGAATCCTCCTGCCTCAGCCTTCTGAGCCACTGGGATTACAGGCATGTGCCACTGCACCTGGATACAGATGGATCTTAACCCTGTGCAGCTCCTTGGTTTCAAGGGACAGTTCCCCAACAGTTCTGCTTGCTTTGGGTCATTTTACAAAGTCTTCAAATAGTTGGCTTTTTAATGTTTTGCCTGGAGTTTACAATTGTTACCTGTGGGAGAGTTAGTCCATTTTAAGCGACTCTTACGACTCTTACATCTGGAGACTGGATTTAGGAAGCTGTCTCTTGACCTTTTTGAAGAGAGCAGCAAAGCATGCTCTCTTTAATATATAGACATTGGCCCTGTCTCCCTTGGTGGCTGGTAATCAAAAATGTCATGTACCTGCTGTGTACTTTGAAGGGTTCATTAGTATTCTCCTATCAAGTGGAGAGGAATGAGAACTATAAATCTGTTTTGAACATTTGAATTTTGGACTTGGGATTTTCTTCAAGTAGGAAAAATATATAACTATACTTGATTTTGGCCTATTGCCACAGCTTGGAAGAATATTAAGAGCATTGTGTGTCTATGTATACTTTTATTCTCAGAGCTAATAATTGAGATAAGTACCTCTGCCAGCTGTCTTTTCTCTGGTCCTTTGTGTTGTTACAAGGAGCTTTTGGTATTAGTAAGCTGAAAATAAATGACTCACTTCTGGTAATCACTTCCAAGTTAGAGATCATGATAAATCATAGCAATCGCTTGTTTCCCTGAATCGGAACACCCATGCCTCCGCTGTTCCATGTGGGCAGGGCATGGAGGTAGGTGGTTCTCTTCTATTCTGAGGTCTTCTTGGAGGTGGAGTTGGATTTAGGGATATATAGTGACAAATACCTGTGCCATTTGTAAGTG
This sequence comes from Xerus rutilus, assembly GCA_028644305.1. Lineage (NCBI taxonomy): Eukaryota > Metazoa > Chordata > Mammalia > Rodentia > Sciuridae > Xerus > Xerus rutilus. Next base: position 21,653,075 of record CM053412.1, on the reverse strand, counting down.
TGAGCTGACTTCTGTCCTGGGGGAGGAGTGAGAAGGACATTTGCTCATTCTGCCTCTTTGATTGAGGCAGACTCTGAGTAAGACTCCTGACATTAGATGCTATTTGGAGCATCCCAATCATGTAAATGGTCTTATTTCTGGGGTTTGGAATCTGCCATTACCCTTTTGAGATTTGGTCAGTGGCAGTGTTCTAACCTGCAGGCTGGGAATTCCTTTGTGCCATGAGATCTGTGGTGTATCCCTGAGGCACAAGTTCTAAGTCCACTTTTAAATAACACTATACCAGTTCACAATGCTTATTTTTAAAATATTTCTTTACAACAATTAAAATATTAGACTTGAAGAACCTTGGTGGGACATAATGTCTAATTGTATGATGTTAAATTTTGTCATGTTGACAGATGTCCTCTAGGTGGCGATGATTTCAGATGGTGAGATGTCTGTCCCCTGCTGAAAGGAATCAGGTGGGTTATTTATAAGGATTGAAACCTACCATCCCAGTTTTCTTAGCTACTAATTTCTCTTCCTTATCTGGATGAACCTCCTAGTTTGCCCATTTCTGTGGCATCTTTCCTTTCTACCCTTTGGCTCATCCTCTATCACTAAGCCCAACCCTACCCTCAGCCTGTCCTGGATATGTGTGATCTACACACTCATTCTTCTGAGATGTGCTCCCTGGTGCCCCTGCATCCAGTGTGAAGACCCAGGAGAAACATTCACACAGTGCTTTTCTATCCTACCCACCCACTTCCCTGCTCCAGGAGACAAGATAGATAGGTTTAAACATTTGACACATATTTATTGAGCATCTTTCTTGGCGAAGACACTGTGTTAGGGCCGGAGGGTCAGTGACATGCAGACACATGATCTTTTGTTCTCCTGAAGCTTATATTCTGGGAAGAATTATAGCTAAGTAAATTTAAAAAATGGTAGAGTGATAAATACTTGGATGTGGATGCACAGGCTATTGTAGGGACACATGGAAACACCTAATGTAAATGTATAAGGACCAAGGATACCTTCCTGGGAGAAGTCAGAGGCCTGGGGTGGTGAGGAGGAGAGAGGATCCAAGCAGAAGGAGCAATCTGTCATTCCCATGAAGGACACATGCCCCAAAGAAAATCCAGCTGTGTTCTATACCCAGTTTTCCTCTCTTGTCATGTAGAATGCCAAGTGAGCAATAAAGTCATAGGGATAAATATGAATCTTCTCTCTAATTTTAAAAAAGATAAATCATAAATTATTTACAAATTGTCTATTAAGAGTCCAGGTGTGACTCATAGAAATACACTTCCAAAAGGACTGAATGTACAGATGTGAGGCCTTACACATAGCAATTAATAAAGGAAACGAGAAAAGCCATTTAAAGATGTATCACCTCCCTGAAGGTATTCATCATTAAGATGCATTCTTCCATTTTTTCTTTCCAAGTGTGAATGTATTGTTATATTTACAAAAAGAGTCTTTTGCAATGTATCCAGCTCTTTTTATTTAATATTGGCATGCATCACTACACTAGCCCCTTTAAAATTTTTAAGGAAAAAAAAGCCAGGTATGGTGGTACATGCCTGTCATCTCAGCTCCTTAGGAGACTAAGGTAGGAGGATGACAAATTCAAGGCCAGCCTCAGCAACTTAGAGAGACCCTGTCTCAAAATAAAATAAAAATGACTGAAGATGTAGCTGAGTGGTGGAGAATCCCTGGGTTCAATTCCCATACTGTAAAAAAAATACAATAAATTTAAAACTAATAAAAATTTTAATTAAAAAACCAAGTATTTTCATTTTATTGACATCCAACTGATTTTGAATTTCTTTTTTAAAATACTTTTTAGTTGTATGTGTGTGCAAGAACACCAGAATTCACAGCTCTATGAACTTGGAAGCATAGAGAACACAGCCATTTCCTCATGCTTTCTCCCTGTATATAGCTTGTCAGGTGGTAAGTTCAAGTTACTCAGGTCTCAGGGCTCTGCTGAGGACTGATGGTTTCTTTACATTTGATCATGTTAATAAAAATGGCCTCTCACATAGCATTGTCTTCATCAAAAAACGTGTGTATATGTTTATATAAATATATGATATGTACTTACATAATTATTCACACACTAGAGTATGTGTAACATGTTTTAAAAATATTAACATGGCTTTTAAAAAATTGGATCTGTATTGCCCTCCAGTGGTCATGAAAGTTTTAAAAGAGTAACCCTTAGCTGTAGCTGTTTAAGTGCCAACCTAAAATCATCAACCATACTACTGCTACTTATTACTGGGGTGCAGTGGCCAGGTGATGTCACAGTGAAGTAGGCTGGGACAACTTGAAAATTGTCTACCCCCCCCCTTGCATCTAAAGGGGGAGGCCTCCATTACATTCTAACTCATAGCTGCCCTGGGAGAGGGGGGAAACAGTTGTTAAAGAGCCTCAGCCCCAGGTGTGAGTTTTTGGGTTTTTGATACTGGGGATTGATCCCAGGGGTACTTAACCACTGAACTACTCCTCAACCCTTTTTATTTTATTTTGAGACAGGGTCTTGCTAAGTTGCCAAGGCTGGCCTCAAACTGGCCATCCTCCTGCCTCAGCCTCCTCAGTTGCTGGGTTTACAAGCATGTGCCATGATGCCTGGCTTCCAGACCCAGATATTATGTCAAAATGCTCAATGTTTAAATGCAGGCAGTGGACTAATCCTCCTCCAGTCTTTGTGTGATCCATTCACAATTCTGTGGGCTATTTTTGGGTTGCAAATCCAGCCACTTGCTTAATTGTGACCTTGATTGCCACCTGTACAATGGCAATGTGCTAATGACTTCACTGACAGTGTCCAATTTTGACCTGAAAAACAACCCTATGACAGGTGAGCCTGTTTTTATAAATGAAGAAAATAAGCAGAGAGAAGATAGATGTATTTCCTGAGGCTGCATGGCTGGTTAAATCTAGAGTTGGGCTTTGAACCCACCCTGATAATTCCAGTACCCGTGATTTTAACTCCTGCACTCACTGCCCTCCATGTGGTGTATAAGGATCATTCCATTAAGGGATATGGGTTGAGGTCCTATGTCAGAAACTATTCCAGTTAGTAAAAATACTGCTCTCATTCTAGTGTGCTTGGAGGGGGAAATTGCTGAGGTGAGGGCTAATAGAGACAATAAACAAACAGAAGCCAGTGTCGGATAGTGATAACTTCCATGAAAACATAAAGCAGTGCAAGAAGAAATAATGATGGTGGCTTATTGGGGATAAAGTGGTCAGGGAGACCCCTCTGATGGAGTGTCACTTGAGGAGAGAGAGGAGGAGAGTTATGTGAGTCCCTGAGATGACACAGGGGAGGACAAGGAGACCAAAGGGGACAGCAACTGCCCAAATCTTCAGGGGATGAGCATTTGGTGGGTTCCAGGAGCAGCCAGGAGGTCAGTGTGGCTGGAGTGAACCAAGAAGCGATGAGAGACAAAGGTGGCCTGCAGAGCCAAGGCAAGTGGAACGAATTTTGTTCTAAGTTTGATGGGAAACCCTGTGAGAGGCTTTGGCAAAGGAAGGGATACAGTAAGAAGAGTCAAGAATAAAACCCTCCGAAGACTACCAACTGACCTTTAACTTACAAAGTGTTCTCTGTGTATGCTCCCAGGTGGGCTCCTCTTTCAGCTATGATAAACAGTCTTAGTTTGCTAAAAGTAACATATCTTCCATCCTTGTACTTCTGCATGTGTGTGGGGTTCCCTCACCTGCATGTGCCCAACCATGCCTCATCCATTCCCCTTGCAGAACTATTTATTCTTCCTATGAAGCTCAGCCCAGATGCCAAGTCAATTTGAGTTGTTTCTTAGTTTCCTGGCCAGAGTTAGGATATTCTTTGCTCTGATCTTCTGTCCAATAACTATCAAATTAAAATTGAATTATTCTTTTCTCAAATTATAAATATAGTATAATATTTTTAGTAGTATATTTTATATACAAATGCAACAAATAATACATGAAAAAGTCAAATGAACTGCTCATAATTCCATAATAATACTGTCACCCAGAGGCAACCACACACTGTCCTATTATCTTCTAATCTTTTTACTATGTGTACATTATATACATTGTTTGACTGATTTTTTTCTCCTTTAACATTATGCTATAAGTACTTTCCTGTTGTTGAAAACTTGATTATTATACATAAAAAGTATAGAGAATTGTATAATCAGTTCCAATATACTCATCACCCAATTCCAAAAATTAACAATTATGACCATCCTTGTTTTCTTTATACCTCCAGCCCTTCCTTTGCCCAGGATTATTTTGAGGCAGATTGTTATATATCATTCAATTGTTTTCCAATGTGTATGTCTGAAACAGTGGTTTTCAGTGAGGGGTCATGTGTCTCCCAGGAGATGTAAGACAATGTTTGGAGACTTTTTTATTTTTATGATTGAGAAAGGAGAGGTTGCTACTGGCATATAGTGGGTAGAGACCAGGGATGCTGCTACTGTAAACTGGACAGTTCCCCATAGGCAAGAATTATCAAGCTCAAATATCAATAGTGTTGAGACTGAGAAATACTTTTCTAAAAGACAAGGCTTCTATTCAAAAACCTCTTATTGTGGTATTACATACATAACAGCAAATGCACAGATCAGAAGTGAACAACTCAATTAGCATCTGTAAGCTAACTATACATATCCAGATCAAGAACACTGCAGCATACCAGAGGCCCCTCCCTGCCCCAAGGTAACCACCCTGATGGCACTCGAATATTGTGCAGTACAGGATTAACTCAGCAGGTCTGGATGGTTCATACCCTGTATTCTCCAAAGGAAGGTTTGGCCTTTCTCCATCTCCCAGAAGATAACCTATAAGTTCTTAGAATATCCTGTCTGACACTGGTGTCTTTATACCTAGGGCATTGGCCAGCACCAGATGCTTTATACTAACACTGTGCTTTATGATAGGATCTTAGAGACCATAGTATCAGCTTGACCACAGGAGCTGGAGGTTAATGGCTAGCCTCACCAGGAGGTCAGCCATGCCTACGTGTTCAGCTTCCACATCCTGGACACCAAGGCTTGGGTGAGTTTCTCCAGATGACAGTATTCTGGGTGATGTCACACACCATGGCTGGGAGAAGTAAGACCTGTCCCTACAACTCCATTGGACAGTGGAAGCCTGTGCCTGTTCTTTCTTGGGCTCTGCCCTGTGTACATTTTCTGCTGCTGGTTTTAAGCTGGATCTTTTCACTGCAATAAACTATAACCATGAGTATGACAGCTTTACCAAAGTGAGTCCTCATGAAGCATTAAACTGAGGGTGGCTTTTGGGACCCTCAAACACACACAAGTTAATTTTGAAGGCTCTTGTTTTGAAACTTGTAGTTTGGATATGAAGTGTCCCTTACAAAGTTTATTGAAAGCATGGTCCAAATGCAGCCAGGTTCAAAGCTAGGGCCATAAGGAAAAGATTGATGAGAGCTGTAAGTCTTCAGGGGGTTCATCTATTTGCTGGATCAATAATTTGAATGAACTACTGGGTAGTAAGTGTAGGCCGGTGGAGAATGGCTGGAGGAAGTAGGCTACCAGGAGTGTGGCATTGGACTCTTTGTCTCTGGCCCCTTCCTCTCGTTTTCTCTCTCCCCCCTGCTTCCTGGATGCCATGAGCTCAGCAGCTTCCCTCTGCCATGCCCTTCCTCCATGATGTTTTTGTTTTGTTTTGTTCTTTTAAATATTTATTTAGTTGTAGATGGACACAATATCTTTATTTTATTTATTTCTATGTGGTGCTGAGGATTGAACCCAGTGCCTCACACATGCAAGTCAAGTGCTCTACCACTGAGCTACAATCCCAGTCCTCCATCATGATGTTCTGTCTCACCTCAGGCTCAGCAGTGGAGTCGACTGACCATGGACTGAGTCTCTGAAACCAGGAGCCCCAAATACTTTTCTTCCTCTAAGTTGTTCTCACCAGCTATTTTGGTCACAGTGGCACAAAGTTAACTAATACAGAAATAGCCAAAATACCATTATTACACCTAAAAACTTAAAAATAATTCCTTAATATTCTCAAATTTTCAGCCAACATTCAAATTTCTCTAACTCATGATTTTTTAAAAAATGTTTATTGGAGTCAGGATTCAAAAAAGAGCTCTACATTATATTGGGTTGATAACGTTTTTAAGACAGCTTTAATATATAGCTTCCCCCTGCATCTAATTTCCCCCTTTTAAAGGTGTTGTTTTTTTTTTTCCCCCAACTTGTTTGTTGAGGAAATTTTTTGTAGAATTTCTCAAGGTCTGGACTTTGATGATCACATCCACATGGTGGTGCTGGAAATATCCTTCTCTTCTGTGCTTCCGTTAGATCTAGAGGCTTAATCAGATTTAGGTTTGGCTTCTTTTGGAAACTCTTCATCCTTTTCGGCTGCCCTTCCTATTTGGGGGAGTGCATTTCCTGTTTTGTCTTCACTTTCTGTTACAGAGCCTAAAAAGGCAGCAGGTGTTTCTGGGAAGCCAGCCCATGGGCTTATGTAGACTGGACCAGTTGGAGGCTCCCTCCAGGTCTCTGACAGGAAGGAGAGGGTAACACAAAAGCTCAGTAGAAGGCAGAGGACTCATCCTGGGAGTGGGGCAATGGCCAGGGCAGCAGCGATGTGTGCCAAGTCTGGGGCCCAAGACTAGCAGACCGACTCTTCCTGTGGCATGATTTTGGCCTATTGCCTGTGATTCCAACTGTCCAGCCTCCCTTGTCCTTGCCCATTTGCCAACCCTTCTTTCCAGTCAGAGGTGGATTCTGTTGTTTGCAACCAAAACTCTGGACAAGTCTACCTCCCAAGTAATGATTCTGAAGAGAACAGTTTAATTTTGATGTATAACATCTAGTGTATTTTGTCCAAAGATGTGCCTCTACCTTATGACCATAATACAGAGATTTTCATATTTTTCTTAAGTAGTTAATTTCACATAAAATGGAATCTCACTGCTGTAACTCAAAATAATAGTGGCAAAGACAGCTGAACTTAATGAGATGATATAAAATAGAAGATGTTGGAAAGTAGAAAACATTGAAAAGAGAGAGGGGGAGAGAGAGAGAGTAACTGTAAGCAAGAGGATAAATTCTAATGTATATTAGAATGTACCGCGAAAGACAATTAGATCTTCATAGAAAACTAGTGTTTCCATGGTATTCTGTGACATAGGTTGATTGGATTAATCTTACCTGGGGTAGTCAGTAGGCATTAGTTTGGTAGAAGGGAGAGAAATAATTCCAGGAATGGTAAACAGCATGTGCAAAGACTATGACTTTGTGCTGCACCGGGTTAGAATGAACTTAGGGCTGATATGCATCTGTCCTGGTTAGACCATCAAAATATGAAAGATGTGTTTGTGATTGATAAGAGCATGTGCCTTACTGATTGTTAAATGCTTTTGAATATCCCCACTGAATGTGCCCCATGGCCAGCCAGCCTTAGCAGTTAGGCCGTTTTGTCCTTGAGCCCTTCTAGAAGCAAAAGCCAGAAGGAAGTCACTTGAACTGAGATTCCTATTCATAAAGTCATCCTGGATTGAGGTACTTCATAGTAAAGCTTCTTAGAGAGACCAGGCCTGCAGAGCTTAACAGTAGTCAGTGCACCAAGCAAAATTATAGTCTTCAAGAGTCCTGACACCAAGAAAACAAGATGAACTGAAACCACTTGTGAAAGTGCCTGATGAGAGCTGGGCATGATGGCACATACCTGTAGTCCTGGCAACCTGGGATGCTGCGGCAGGAGTATCATTTGACCACAGAGGCTCAAGGCCAGCCTGGGCAACACAGCAAGACCCCATCTTAAAAAGAAAAGAAATGAAGGAAGAGAGAAAGGGGAAGGAAGGAAGAAAAAACAAGATACCTGGCACAAAGCAGGTCATCACCTTGCTGAGCAGCAGCTGGAAGGGACATAGGCGTCTCTGTTATTTACTTTTTTCTGAAGTCATGATTCTGATTGATGCCAATTTTATCTAACAATCTAGACTTGGCTCAACAAAATTCCATTTCAACTTCAAATATTTAGAGATTATCTATTCCAATTATAATTTTACAAATGAAAAAGAAAGTAATTTGGAGCTCTCCAGTGATATAACTGACTAGGACTCAAGTTCACCAACTAGGAGTCTATGTACTCTCCTATTCTAAATGCTCCACACACCCTCCCTCCAAAAGAGAGAAAAGTGTGTGTGTGTTCCTGGAAGCAAGGCTGATTAGATTGCTGTTTTGGGTCATAGTTCAATGAAATCCTGGTTTGGCCTACAGCGGTAAATAAATATTGCTGATGAAATGGATATAAAAAGGAAAGGCCCAGACACCTCATAAAACTTCAGTACACCATCACAGAGAAGCTGAAACTCAACAATTTTGTGATGCCGTCCTTGGGGCAGGCCCTTCATCTATTGCTGGAGCTCCCCTGGACAGGAGGGTCCCGATTATCTGGAATAAAGAAACTGAAATAGGGTTAGTCTAGGAGACCTTTATCTTAGTGCTGCTAGAATACTCTTTACTGCACAAATGATTTCCTTTTATACGTCTTACACTGATAAGAAGAATAATTTACAGAGTGTTATATGTCTGGGTTTTGTGATGGAAAAATGGGTGACTGCTCTGATTTCTGTGGGTGAAGGAGAAAGGCTTTGGGAACTGCTCGCCTAGGCCAGCCAGCTGGATTCCTTGTTGAGCAGTTTTGCGGTCTAATTAGGATGAGTTACATAAAATGCAATTTGGACTGGGTTGCCTTCTTGCAAAGGTAACAGACTTTCTGCCTCTTAGCTTTCAGAATGGAAAACTAGAAATGAGCCAATTAAAAAAAATGTTTTCACCGTTTTTGAAATAACAAAAAATTAAGTGAATGAATCTCAACTATTAAAATCCTCTGAATGGAAGGTACCTCCTGTGATGCCTTTGATGATCGAATGCTCTTAACTGGTGGCTTTGTGTTCTGTTAGGCCAAATGTGAATAATAAAGAAGCTAAGAGCCTTGCCATGGTCCCTGACATTTAAACAGACCTTGCAGGTGCTGGGGACTCCAGAGGAACAATAGCAGTCAGCCAGGCATCTTGCTCCTTGTTGAAGAAATGCCATAGCAACATCTCTGAAGTCTGTGTGGGTGGATGGGTCCGTGCCAAAATCCAAGTTCATGCCATGTGTGTTCATTCTTTTCACATGGATCACCCTTGCTCATAAATCCTCATAGACTTCTATATATTTAGTCACATATCCTTGCATCAGCTACCCCAAAGCAGCTTCTAATTGTTGTTCTTAACTTCAAGCTAAGAACAAGAAGTGAAATCGAATAAATTTATCAGTGAGGGGGCCAAAGTCTGCACATAAGCCTACGCTACCCAAATGACGCTAAAAACAAAAAGGTACTTCTTGGCTTCCAGAGTGCTCCAGACACGCAACCTATGTGGAGGTAGCAAGAACGGCAGTAGTCTCACAGGCCAGAACTTTGAGACTTGGATTCTTTCTGTAGGTAGAACAAAACTCTGTAGTCCTTCCAATTTAGAGATTTAGTTTCAGTTACAGAAGATTCAAAGCAGCATAAAAAATTTCACAATTTAGTGGCTTCAGTATGTGCCATTTACTCTGTTTTGAGGATTTATACAATATCCTTGACCTATTTTACTGAAGACCAAGGATAGGCTAGAAACAAGTTGTGGGAATGAAAACAAAAACAAAAACAAAAACAAAAAAAACAAAAACAACAACCCCGGAGGAATGGAGTAAACTCTGCTTCTCCATGCCAGAAACCGTGATTTCTGTTTTACATACATGCTCAATTTCCTTGGATAGTTGGAGAAATTACTTTGGTTCTTCCCTTTCATATATTTATCCAACAAATGTTTACCATGTCCCTATGCTCTGGGCACAGGATAGTCCCTGGAAATAGAATGTTGAGCCAAATGGATATGGCCCCTACTTTAGGGAACTTATATGCTAAAGGGAATATGTACATCAACCAGATAGCACACAAAGGTGATAAGAAAGAGGACAAAGGTAAAGGAAACCATGGAAATACCTAATGGCAGATGAGAGAAGTCTTCCTTAGAAAGTACAACTGAGCCAGGTTCAATGGCACATACCTATAATCTCAGCAAATTGGGAGGCTGATGCAAGAGAATTCCAAGTTTGAGGCCAGCCTCAGCAACTTAGCAAGGCCCTGTCTGTAAATATAAAATAATAAAGAACTGGGGATATAACTCAGTGGTAAAGTGCCCCTGGGTTCAATCTCTAGTACAAAAGGAGGAGGAGAAAGAGGAGGAGGAAAAGGAGAAGGAGAAAAGGAAAAGAAGAAGGAGAAGAAAGTACAATTGAGCTGAGACCTAAGAATGAATAAGAAATAACTAAATGAAGTGAAATGAAAGCATGTTCCAGGCAGGTGGAAGAAAGGACATGTGCAAAGACCCTGAGGTAGAAAGAACTGTGACTTGTCTGAGAATTAATGTTGGCCCATGTGTTACTCTAGGTTCTTAATTGAAAACAACAAAAACTAGCCGATTTTTGCTGAAAAGGAATGTATTAAGAGATTGAGAGTTCACAAGATACCCTAGAGTATTGGAGAAGCAAGTCCAGTGATCACTTCCAAATAATTCCATGGAGCCTGTATGCCACGAAGTTACCACTGACACTAGTATCACTGGTGCCATAAGTACTGGACACTGAACATCGGTCAACCACTGGAAGTGACACAGCTACTGTGGCCACCATGCTGATAAGAGTGGACTGCTGGCTTCTTTGTCATTAGTTGCTGAGTCAGTACCTGCCCACGTGTGTCTAGCTGGCAGACCTAGTTTCCATGTCTGTACCCTTGCCATAAGGCAGATTTGGAAAGCAAGGTGGACAATGAGAAACACAGCTTCCTATTGTGCCTACCAGGAAGAGTCCCCTTCTGTGTGACCCATCATGTCACTCCATTGGTACCTACAAAAAAGCACAGTATTCTGGAAACTCAGACCCTCTAGGAAACTGCCCTTAAGTTGAGGAAGTTGTTACTATGATAGGTGAAGACTGATGGATGTGTGAGCCTCCTTGTGACATTGTGTGTCACTTATACACTGCACAGTCAGCCTTCCTTATCCAGAGGTGAGGATGGAAACTATTTAGTGGAGGGGAAGTGTCCACACTGACCTTTTCCTTATCACTATTCCCTGAACAATACAGCATAACCACGTTTTAGGCAGCATTTGCATTGAATTAGGGATTATAAGTAATCTAGAGATGACCTAAAGTATAGAGGAGGGTGTACCTAATGTATAAACAAATACTACACTATTTTATTTGAAGGACTTGAGCATCCAAGAATTTGGGGATCTATGGGAACTCCTGGAATTAATCCCCCATGGATACTGAGGGATGGTTTTACAGTAGTTATTTATTGCTATATAACAAACTACCTTGAAACAACATCTTAAGCAACAAATATCTGCTGGGCACCATGGTACATACTTATATTCCCAGCTGCTCAGGAGACTGAGGCAGGAGGATCACAAATTCAAGGCCAGCCTGGGCAACCTGACGAGACACTATTTAAAAATAAAATAGAAAAGGTTGGGGTCTTGCTTATTGCAGACTGTGCCTAGCATGTGTGAGGCTCTGGGTTCAATCCCCAGTAACATGCATATAACCTATTATGTCGTATAGTTTTTGAGGGACAAGAAAATGGGAATCTCTTAGCTGGGTGATTGTGACTCAGGGTTTCTCACAAAGCTGTAATCAGTTTGTCAGGTGGGGCTGTAATCATCTGAAGGCTTAGTGGGCAGGGGGTTCTGGTAGAGGATCCACTTCCAAGGTAGGCTACTCACATGGCTCTTAGCAGAAGGCCTCAATTCTCCATGGGTAATTAGAGCATCTTTACGGCACAGCAACTCGCTTATCCTAAAGTAATCTGAAAGAGAAAGCATGTCAGAAACCACAATGTTTTTTATAACCTAGCTTCAGAAGCTGCACATCACCACCTCTGCTACATTCCATTGGTCACCCATTCCAACCTTGATACAGTGTGGGAGGGGACTACACAGGTATGGATACTGAGAGGTCAAGACTATTGGGAGCCATCTAACCACCACAGATTGTTTCTCCTTGCTGATGGAGTGCTATGGGGCATCTCTGACTTTATTGCTTGGTACACCAAAATACATCCATTTCAATGGGGGGAAGTTCACATGCTATGTCGCTTGGTGACTAGAAACTTAATTTCTATTGGTGTTTAGTAGAAATCCAAGACCTGTTTTTCAAAAGGAGGATGGCTACTTTCTAAAGAGAATATGATTTTACTTCAAAGCCCTTTGGGGCTGTGGCTGAAATTCTCCACTTGGGGCTTATTGTAAGTGCCTTTAGTATGCTGATACGTCACAGTTGCTTGGATCTCCTTGGCCAAAGGATCAAATGCTAGAGCTAATCGTACTGTAAACCAGCTGAAGCGACTTCTTCCATTGTGGGCTCTATCCAAAGCAAGAGTATATAATTGGGTCAGATCAACACAGCTACAACAAGACCCTCCCCCAAAATCAGAATGCAGATACTCTATAAAACTGAGGGTATACTGCAATCCCCAATAGGAGAAAAAAAATTTTTCTGGTATTTTTCCTTAGGATATATTTTTACAAAGCACCCACTTGTACTCTGCATACCAGATTTCAGAGACTGCTAATCTGTTTTGATGGAGACAGCTTTTAGAGCAGCAGCCTTACATATCATTGATTTAGCTGGTGTCTTTTTTCTAAGACTGAGCTGTCTTTTCTACTAACCAAATGTAATTTTAAAAGTATTAGAATAGGAGTTACTGTTCCTCCATCTTTTAATAGAGCTCTTCTGTTCTTCCAGGATAACAATATTGGTTTTGGTTTATAGTTTCAGCAGAAGGAGGTAGCCTCAGGGTCTTGTTTCTTCCTATCATAAGAGCACCTACATGCCCATAAATGCCCACAGGTCAGGAAGCCAGTGTCTAATTCCTGCCTATTGTGGAGTATCTCTTCCCAACCTACATTCAGAATGAGGAAATAATCTTGAAACAGTGTTAGAGTCTCAATGGATTCATCATGACAGGGACTCAGACCAAACTTCACTCATCACCTGACCATCACTGTTCCTTCTCTGACTGGCCCATTGCGGTAATCTGAGGTCCTGGGAATTAGTTTTCACTCAGAATCTATGTCTGATAATCCCAAAGAAGCGTGGATAATTACCATTCCCTGATGTCCATTTGCCCTGTAAGTGGCCATAGTTTCCTTTGAACAAGACTAAGGTGAGGTCTGGGAATGCAGCTCAAGGGTAGAGTGCTTACCTAGCATGCACAAGGCCCTGGGTTCCATCCTCAGCAGTGCAAAACAATAATAGCAACAAAGTCTAAAAAGAATATTTTTAGTGAGTACATGGGTGGTTCACAGGATCTTCCCCTTGCAACGCTTCTTTATTCAGGACACTCTGAATCCTGAATTTAACTAACTCTGATATGGGGTATCATTGCAAGCATTGTGTGTCTATCCATGTCCCTTGTGTCTCTCCTTCCATTTCTATGCACCTCTCCCCTTGTTTCTGGCTTTTCTTCTAATGTCCCACACTGCTTGTCTCTTCAGAACATTTGACCTTTGGCACTTGAAGACAGCTTGGCCACATTCACGGAGAGTTGGAAGTACCTGAGAATTTATGACACATACACCCTGCCCCCTTGTGCTCCTCAGACTTCTAGTGAATGACTAGTTGGGGCACAGTGTGAAAATCCAGCTCCCTTCCCTAGAGTGGGGACAGACTCTGAAGCACAATTTAAACTCCAGAGTTCCATTATGGGATCAGGCTGAAGCTGGTACTTGGTCTGAAATTATGCCCTTGCTTGGTTTCTTTCCCTTTTCTGGCATTTCCCATTTCTGAGAAATCACTTTAGTAATTTCTCAAGAGCACATCCTTAGTATATCACATAGAAATCTTTATTTCAGGGTCTGCTTCCAAAGAAATTGACCTAAGATAGGACCTATGATTATTGTGGTGGCTCAGACCTCTGTTCATCAGACTTAGATTTTATTTATTTGTTATATTGATCTAGAAAGAACTAAGTGGACTAGCTTCCAATTTCAGTTCTAAGGTGCTCATGATCAGCAGCCATTGCCAAGTTCCCTTAGGTCAACCATTCTATTACCCTGGCCCCACGTTTTATTCAGTAACCAATCCCTCCTTGAATCTGGGAGCTAAACGTTGAATATAGATTCATCTACCCTGGAATCCCAGCATTGTCCTTGACATCAAGAAACCCATTTCCTTTTCTGCCACCAGCACCCTCAATTTATAGAGAATAGACCCTACCACTGATTTGGAAATGATGGCAGCACTTTCATCAGTGTAATTCTTGAAGTTCTGCATACACAGAAGACAGATGAGTGGAATGCCCATGATAAGTCTACTTCAGTGTTCTCATTTCCCCAAAGTGTTGGATCCTTTCTTTTATCCTTGCTGCTCTAAGTGTATGAGGACCTGGCATCACTTGGGAACTTGTTAGAAATTCAGAATCTTGGACTCTACCCCAGATCTTACTAAGTCAGAATTTTAATGAGATTCCCATGCTATTCATATGTGCATTAAAGCTTGAGAAGCACTGACTTAAATTTGGTGTGCCAGCAAATTTCTGGCATCTTAACATCTTACAGTTAGGCCACCCCTGAGCCCAGGTATCAGTCAACTAATTGAAAACATAACGAAAATCACTTCCAGCTGCTTAACCTAGCATATTGAATTCAGGGTTCCTGGTATATGCAAATACCAGTTAATTCAGCCTGATCTAAAATAATGCTTCTTTGTCGTTGGTCTAGACCCATATTCTGCAAAATTCTGAAAATAAAGTACATATCTTTCAATGCATACATTTCCTCTTAGGTTTGTCTTCTTATTGTATCCTAGTCATAAGCCTGGCAACAATGAGGGCTGCATGAGGAGAATTGGCTCACTTGGCAAGGCACCTGCCTCAGGCACGAGTCCTCAAACAAGACAGGAATAATGTCATTAGAAGGGGAAGGACCTTCTGCTGGACTTTGGATGTTCAGGGGGTCTTATGGTTTGAATGTGTTCCCCAAAGTTCCTGTGTTTGTCCCTTCATCCCCACTACCATTGGCAATAGTGTCCAGAGGTGGGAACTTAAGAGGTGATTAGGTCATGAGTGCCTGCCTCAGGAATGGGTTAATGCCATTCACAGGAGTGGGTTAATTATTGTGGGAGTGGGCTCCTGATAGAAGAATGAGTTCAACCCCCACCTCTTGCTCTCTCGCATGCATGTGTATGCAAGAGAGACACCCTTTGCATGGGATGACACAGCAGAAGGCCCTGACCAGATACAGCCCCTCAATCTTGGACTTTGTAATATCCAGAATCATAAGCTAAATAAATTCCTGTTCATTATAAATCATATTGCCTATGGTGTTCTGTTATAGCAACACAAAATTGATTAATACAAGAGGCATTTGAATTATATCCCATTCCATCATAATCCACTGATTGATGCCCAAGCTTTTACCTAAGAATCAATGAAGCTGTGAATGATCCTAAAAGTGAAATTCAGCAATCCATAGGATCAAATTTTGAGTTCAGTTTTTGCATATCTCAGCATTGCAGCCTTAAGAGATGACAAATTATTTTCGTAGTCATTATTTCTATTCCTATCTTTAGCTTAGTATTTAGAACATAAAGTACATCATTCTTATTTCCTTAAGCTCTTTGGTATTATTAGTAAACAACTGCCTCAAATTGGGGATATAGTTCAGCGATAGAGTACTTGCCTAGCATGCACAAGGCCTTGGTTTCCATCCCCAGCATTTTGAAACAAACTACCTTCTACCTTGTCCTTGAATTATTTGTGCTTTTGATGACTGTTCTATGGCAGATGCCATTTAATCCCCAGAGCCCTACCCTTAATGGACATTTTGTTCCACATAATATAGGTAATAATTTAACTAACATTTTCGTCACTAGATACCACAACATGTTGATTTTCTGAACTTTACTGATTTCATCTTCAACCATATCAAATAATCAAGTTCAGATTCCCCTTGTTATCTTAAGCATCAATCATAAGCAATCATTCCTTGCAACCTCTCCTGGGTTTTTTATCTCAGGATAAATAGGTCTACTCTGGATAATTTGAGCATGAAAAAGAATTTATTAGAAGATATTGAACAGTTTGCAAACTCTCCAGGAAGGCAGAAAAGAAAAAAAAAGCACAGAAGGAACATTCAAAATCCTGCTGTAGAAATGGCCTCAGGAGCTCTGCTGCTGCCTTCAGGGGGCACAGCCTTTTCTACTGGCTCTGCAGACATTGCCACTGCTTCTTAGTGGCTGCTGCTGCTATATTTTCTTTCCCTCTTATCTCTGGACAACAATCATGACTTTCATCCTCATCTCAACAGATCACACCGTGTTGTAATCTTTTGTGTCACAAGCTCTGGAGTCTGGTATGGGGCAGCTGATGACTGGAGCAGAGGCCGCATGCCTAGACCTTTTCTGCAAGTGATGCCATGAAAGCCAGTTTCCAGGCTTGGATGCAGGCGGAAGTTTCTACTGCACTCAAAAAGTCCTAGTTGGGACATTACCAAATAAAAGATGTTCAGATACTGGCTCCTACAGTTGATATGGTTGAATACAGACAATAAAACTGAGTGTGGATGAGATGAGGCTGGAGAGATGAGCAGGGGTCCATATTATTAGAGTTTAAAGGTTATATTAAGGATTGAGTTCTTCTAAATCAGTGGAAGACTTTAAAAGGGTTTTAAATTGAGAAGGGGGAGGGTTGTCACTTGACCAATTTTTGCATTATAAGAAGAAAGATCCCTCTGGAGCACTGATTGGGTGAAGTGAGAGAGGCTATGGATGTACCATTAGGTTAATTATTCAGATGAGTCATGATAGGCAGCATGAGCAATACCAGCACGACAGGAAAAGATGAGTTCGGTAGACTTGATGATTAGATATGGGGAAGTGAAGGAGAAGAAGATGTCAAGAATGCCTTCAGGTTTCTGGCTCATGTCCCTGGATGAACTCTGGTGCCACTCATTGAGATTGGGGACACTATACATGGGTTCAGGTTGGGTCAGGAATATGAGTTGTTTGTGTATATTAGGAGATAAAATCTTCTATGTGCTTTTCAAAAAACTGAACTCGAAGTGCCTTTTGGGATGTCTACAAGGTGATCTCAGGAAGACAGCTTTAGATACAGATCTAGATCTCAGAGGAAAGGTTTAGGGTAAAAATGTAAACTTACTCATCAATGGTTCATAAGGTGGCATTCAAAAATAGTATGAATGAGATCATTTGGTGGAGGTGTCTAAGGGCAGGTAGAAGTGGTTCCAGAAATGAGTCCATAGGGATGAAATAGTTTAATGGCCAAGTTGGTGTGCCTGGTTGGTTGCTTTCTCAGTGTTGGTGTCTTGCTTTTCCTAACAGAACCCCAATTTTGTTCAGATACTTACCTTTTCCATATGCAGCTCTGTGTCTCTAGAGAATTTTCAGTTCTACACAAAGCCTGACTAGCATAAGATCAATCCCCTCCTTTTTCATTAATTGGTTCGAGATGGTCATGTGACCTGATGCCTGCCAATGAGAGACGAGAGAAGACCAGCTGTTGGGCTTTGGGGAATTGGTCCTTACTCTCAAGAAATAACCAGAGGTAAAGATGGTTTCTTTCATTCCATGGTTTCTTTTATTCCTCTGGATTTCCTTGAGTGCTACACAGCTCTGCTGCTATGAGCTCCAGCATGTAGTCATGAGGGGTAGGGTGAGGGGATGGATACTAGGTAGCTGAGGCCTTAGAGTCTTTGAATCCACTGAACCTGAAAGCCTGTTTTACTTCTGTACTTCTTTTACAAACTTGTTACAAACTCAAACCTAGTTTGAGTTGAGGTATCTATCTGTTACTTGTGATGGAGGAAGACAGGATGCAGATTTATGTCAGATCTGAGTTAGCAAGGCAGACACCTGGGATTTGGACTTGGGTATGTCTGAAGGTAAAACCCATGAACCAGGTCTATTGCCCTGCCTATGGAAAGAGAACTGGGTTTTCATTAGTTGTCAGTAGGTATTTCTAGAGCAGAGGATGGCAGGGGCCAGAGTAAATATTTTAGGCTTTGCAGGCCATATGATCTCTGTTTCAATTATCCCAACCTGCTGCTATAGTGAGAGTGGCAGAGTGGAAGTAGGCAATATGTCAATGAGTGGGTGTGGCTATGTGCCAATAAAACTTTATTTCCAAAAACGTGATGGTTTGTAGAGTTTCTCTGCCCTGTTCTAGAGTAAAAGGTAGAGAAAAGAAATTCTAGATTAAGAACCTGTCTTTTAATTACAAGTGTCAATATTTGAAATAGTGACAATATGTCACTATATGAAATATGTCATTATGTGAAATAGTTTAAGTCTTTGCTGCACTATGTGAAATTTCAGGACACAGCCATGTCCCATTTTGCATTTTTAAAAAATTATTTTTCAAAATTTCTATCCTTTAGTAGTGGAATTTGGAGCAGCATAATGAGTTGACTTCTAAATACTGAATAAATAGGAATGGTCAAGAATAAAAGGTTTGACGTACTATACTTAGGGCATTTTCAAAGGCAGCAGAGGAACCTGAAATGAGTTGAGTGGCTGCCTGAGGATTCTGGGAGATAAAGTTGATTTTCCCAAATTACTTCCCTGACACAGCGAGGGTTGATGCGAATTCTCTCATCAGGCACTAGGAGTACTTATCTCACAGGGCCCTGTGGGAGTGGTTTTGGAGTGTGGATGGATATGTGAGTTATGATCCCTTCTGTGTCTTTTCCCCAGTGAATGTTCAGATAATCCCAGACAATCAGATTTTTCAAAAACTTGTTTTTCAGCACTTATCAGGGAATTATATAGTGTTTGTTGGGCAACATGTCTTTACACAGTTTTGTTCTGTTTTGGTTTTGAGTTGGGGATGAGGTGGCTCACAATTTTGCTCTGGCCAGTCTCAAACTCCTGGGCTCGGGTGATCTTTCCACCTCTGCCTCCCATGTGGCCAGGATTAAAGGGGCACGCAACTGTGCTCCACTGCATGTAAGGTTATTGATCTGTGGCCAAGGAGGTAAGCATTTGCTGTTTTCTGTTTCTATTCCAGAGCTTATGATGATAATCAAAGTGTAAGCCAATGAGCATCTGGTTCTGGCAAGGTGTTCACCAGAGATGGAGAAAGAAAGGTGGGATGGGAGATCATTTAAAGCAATAAAGAATGGAATGTAATGAGCCTGCAGAAGCTGAGGATAGTGAGAAATGGAAAACACTTCCTTTTTCTGCCTAGTAGGCATTCTCAGGGAAGGCATGTGTTTAGATGGATACTCCACAGAGCAGAGTACTTAATGTTTCAACTTAGCAGGAATACAGTCAAGAGCAGTCAGTAAGAAGCATCACTTCCCACTCGCCTTGAGGAAGGCTAGCTCTGGCCTTGATTCTGTCCGCATTTGTGCCCAAACCCTCTTCTGCTCCAGGCTGGCTTCCAAGCATCTGCACTGGGTTGGCTCATCTTGCCTCACACTACTGGAGAGAAGCCCCCAGAGGCTGCAGGCCTGAGCCCAGGAGACTCAAAAATAATGAAGCCTGTTTAAACTCCACCATCCTGTCAATGCTGGATTAGGTGCCAGTTGGAGCATGTAATTCCAGCCAGGAGGACCCATGCAGGTAGCTCCAGAGAGAGCTACCTGCATGTGACAAGCACTTCATTTTACAGAATGCTTTTGAAGCCTGGGCTAGTAAGAAGAGATTTTAAAAAACAAAACAATTAGCTCCCCATCACAGATGTGGAGTAAGCAAAGCCACACCCAGGAGCATCCTGGCTCTGAGTTGCATCACAAAGCCAAGAACCTGGCCAGGAGCACAGAGCAGACCCTTTCAAAGAAAAATGTCTTTAACTGAAAGTCATAACTTATTCATGCTTCATAAACACACACAGACACTCTAGTCCCTTAAACCCAGCATGCTGCATCACTTCAATTAGCAGCAAAGCGATGCCATTTGCAGCCCAAATTCTGCCAGCTGCTGGTGGTAGGGAGCGCTCCTACAAGGGGGCAGCTATCTGTCAGGCCAAAAGCCAGAGTGACTGGTGTGAAAACAGCAAATGCTCACCTCCTTGGCCAAAGGAGTAGCTGTGTTTTGCTTAATTGTAGTAGTAAACCATAAAGTCTTGACTTGATAGGCACAAAGTACCAATTAGAAATAGTAGACCAGTGCAAGAAGGTGAAGAAGCGGCAAACTCATTATCATAAGAATGGATGGTCTGTTCGGTGGGAACAAAGAGCTGGAACTTCTTACAGGGCCTTAAAGCTTCAAAGCAACGCCCCATTCAACTATTGGCATTTGAATTGGACAAAACACCAACACCATAATACATAATATTCCAGCACACAGGACAGCCAAGTGGGGCTTATTGATAAAGCTTTTGCAAGCCACTGTAGGCATAGCCTCACCCTACCTTTTTGTGAGAAATAGCCTGGGTATAACCCTTTCTCTCTACATTTATCAACTAGAATCCTGTGACTGGAAGGCCCTTCTAGAGATCACTTAGCTCAGTGACTCTTGGCATAGCACTTATAAACCCTAAGTAAATGCTGTCTGTCATCATCAACATCCCTACCACCTTCATAAATTAAGCCTACACTTGCAATTAAGGTTTCCTAGGATGTAGATTGGCAATATGAACCATAGCTTCTAATTCAAACACAAAAGTCAGAAAAAAGTACGTGGGTTGGTACAATGAGACTTGACATTTGGAATCTGTTAATTCCAAACAGAATGTGTTGGCCTGAAAGGCCACATTTGGGGCAAAAGACCATATGGTGTCTTGGTTGGTGACATCCGGCAGAGTGCTAGAAAAATTATTCTTTGGTTCAAGTGTTCTTACTTTAAGTGATCTGGTAGAGTAATCACACTTACATATACCTAGAGATGTGTCAAGCATTACAGACACTTTGGAAGTAACAAGAAGTTAAAAAATATTTGTCTCCATAATGGAAAACAAAGTATGATTTGACAGGGAATGTTGAGAATGTCAATCCATGTTAATTAGCATGGGCTTCTGGGTCCCTGACTTGTTTGAAGTAATTTTCAAGTAGGCTAGGATTTTAATTAAAATGGAAAAAAGATTCACTGCATTCTCTTGAGTGATCATAATCAACGTGGCACTCATAAGGTTGGAAGAAACTGGTGAGCAATTTGCAAGTGCTTGGAATAACTTCCTGTGGAACTTTTATGGCTGTAGAAGTCCTTAGAAATTAGCTTAAACTATTGTTTTACAAGAAAAGAAGCTGAAGTCTGGGGAGGTGATGTGACTTGCCCACATCCTACACAGTATGTTAGTGTCATCATTCAGCTCCGCCAGCCTCCTCTCACTTGTGCCATTTTAAGAAACCTTGTAGAAATGTGTGTCCGCTCCTCTCATCTCTCGGCTTTTTTTAATTTCTTGTCTCAAAAGAGGAAATTTTTCACATGCAGAGAATTTTTGATATGCTCATTATATTTCCTGAGCTTTTTTTAGGATTTGAACATTCATATATAATAGAATGATCTTCCATTGTAGGAAATATGTCATTTTCTTCTTCTTCTGAGTCTTCTCTATGCAACATTCTTGAAAGACATTTACTATGAAAGTAGATGTTTTGGGGGTTGGGGTTGTAGTTCAGTGATAGAGCACTTGCCTAGCATGTGTGAGGCACTGGATTTGATCCTCAGCACCACATAAAAAGAAACAAAATAAAGATATTGTGTCCATCAATAACAAAAAATATTTAAAAAAAAAAAGTAGAAAGTAGATGTTTTCACCATTAAAGGAGACCTCAGGCCTCCATGTCCTGTGAAACCCCACAGAAGCCTCCAAGCCCAGGCTTCTGGCTCCTGGGTGCCCTTCCTTGGCCTAAGGAGATATATGGCATTGGAGGTGATGGCATCAGATGGGCTTTACTCTTGTGTGATGCTGGATAGTGGATGTCACCGCTCTGGACCACAGTTTCTACCTCTACAAAAGGCAGGTTGGGCATTCTGAAGGCCAAGGTCCAAACTCACAGCTGTTGTCCCACACTGTTTAGAGCCAGGCTCTTCTCTTGCAAACTGACTAAACTGGCTAGTGTGAGATAGACTGTATAATAGAATGAAATGTGAAATTAATGGTTTTTCCCCATTAATAAATTATACAAAACTCAGAGCTATCTTTCGCCTATAGGCCTTTATTTTAGTAGTGAAGATTTCTCCCCTTCTGATCAATATATCAGAAGTCCAGCTAAAAGAAATCAGGTGGAGGAAAAAAATTCATTCATACAGGAGGATGAGAACAAGTACAACTTGAAGCACATGTAATGGAAACAAATCCATTGCCTGACACCTTTTATTTTTTGTACCAGAGATTGAACCCATGGGTGCTTAACCACTGAGCCACATCCTCAGCCTTTTTATTTTTTATTTTTAAATATTTTTTATATGTTGATATACCTTTATCTTTTTCATTTATTTATATGTGGTGCTGAGAATCAAACCCAGTGCCTCACACATGCTAGGCAAGTGCTGTACCATTACTTTTTATTTTTGAGAAATGGTCTCACTATGTTGCTTAGGGCCTCACTAAGTTGCTGAGGTTGGTTTGAACTTGTGATACTCCTGCCTCAGCTTCCCAAGCTGTTAGGATTATAGATGTGTGCCACCACACCCAGCAGATACTTCTTGGTTCACTAAAAGGAAAACGTAAATAACCCTCATTTACTAGGGGACCCTATCATCATCACCACCATATATCATCATCACCATAAAGTAGGGTCCACCTCTGCATCCCCTGAGCATGAATAGTACAATTTAATTTTGAGTTTTAGGCAGCATGAACCACTGTGGCAATAAGATGTATTTTTGGTATGAAAATTCAAGTTCATAAAGCAAAGAAGACTTTCTTTCACTCCCTGAGGTTTCCCAACTGGCCAGAGCAGTACAGCTGAGAATATGTGTTCTCTTAGAACTGTGCTGTCTCCACCCACCAAGCTAAAGTGTCTCTTCCTGGGAATCCTGTGGAGAAGCCTCTAGGTCCACATAGAGTTCTCTGTTTTTCTGCTTCCAGTATCTGGTACTTAAGCACACTGCAAAATGGATAGAGAAGGAGGGGCTTAGGACCTGAGAGTAGGGAATCTATACCAGGGATCCTCCCTTTTTGGCCATCCTACCGAACATCTCCTAGGCCTAGTCACATACACAGGATAAGAGGAAGAGAGGAGGAGAACAAAGGAAGCCTAGGACATATAAAAAGGCAAAACACTTGTACTTCGTGGGATACCAGGATACCAGCTATGGCCCCCTTCTTCCTCCCAGGAGAAGTCTGTTACCCCTTTTTAAATAAACTCTGCCTTATATGCTTGCCTTGGTGTGTTTCTCTAATGTTCACACTTCAACATGTGAAGAAGCAGAACTTGTCACTGATAACTAGTGGTATCACAGGTGGGGGCCATTCTTGCCCAGGTCTACCAGTGAGACTAGCCTCAGGGGGACAGCAGGATAGTCAGTGCAACCTTCACTCTAAGACCAGAAAGCAGGGTTCCAACAGTGCCATCCTTACAAAAGCGACTCACTGTGATCAAGGTGATAAATTTAGAAAAAGTCACAGCAAGGCTTCAAATTGAACTCTATGATTTGACCTCATTTTGCTGTAGTAACTCAATTTTTAAATTACCATTTAGAATGAAATTACTTATCCCCAAACTCAGGAAGAACCTTATCAATGTATTTATTTGATTAGGTTTGAGAAATATAGGTTTGAGCTGTAAACATTAACAGAAATAGTTTTACCTTCAGAATAATGTGTTGGTAACATATTTTTGCTTTCACTTTAAAAAAATATTTGGTATAAATGTATTTCTTTTTTTAAATATTTTTTTAGTTGTAGATGGACACAATATCTTTTTATGTGATGCTGAGGATCGAACCCAGTGCCTCATGCATGCAAGGCAAATGCTCTACCACTGAGCCACAATCCCAGCCCTAAATGTATTTCTTTATCTAGGAATTCTTTTTTTGTTTTGGCCTTTTTTCTAAAAATTTTTTGATTTATTTATTTGAATTAGGTATATATGGCAACAGAATGCATTTTGATTCATTGTGCACAAATGCAGCACAACTTTTCATTTCTCTATTTGTACGTGATGTAGAGTCATATCATAAGTGCAGTCATACATGATCCTAGGGCAATGATGTCCATCTCATTCCACCATCTTTCTTGCCTCCATGTCTCATCCCCTCCATTCCCTCCCCTTTGACCAAATTTTCTTCATTCTTCCCATGCCTCCTCCCCCATTATGGATCAACATCCACTTATCAGAGAGAACATTCAGCCTTTGGTTTTTTGGGATTGGCTTACTTTGCTCAGCATGATGTTCTCCAACTCCATCCATTTACCTGCAAATGCCATAATTTTATTCTCTTTTAGTGCTGAGTAATATTCCATTGTGTATAAATACCACAGCTTCTTTATCCATTTGTGTATTGAAGGGCATCTAGGTTGCTTCCACAATTTAGCTATTGTGAATTGAGCTGCTATAAACATTGAAGTGTCTGTATCATTGTAGTATGCTGTTTTTAAGTCCTTGGGTATAGACCGAGGAGTAGGATAGCTGGGTCAAATGGTAGTTCCATTCCAAGTTTTCTAAGGAATCTCCATACTACTTTCCAGATTGGTTGTACCAGTTTGCAGTCCCACCAGCAATGTATGAGTGTGCCTTTCCCCCACATCCTCGCCAACACTTATTGTTGTTTGTATGCTTAATAACTGCCATTCTGACTGGCGTGAGATGAAATCTTTGAGTAGTTTTGATTTGTATTTCTCTAATAGCTAGAGATGTTGAACATTTTTTCTATGTTTGTTGATCAGTTGTATATCTTCTTCTGAGAAGTGTGTTCAGCTTCTTAGCCCATTTAGTGATTGGGTTGTTTATTTTTTTGGTGTTAAGTTTTTTGAGTTCTTTATATGTCCTGGAGATTAGTGCTCTATCAGATATGTGTGTGGCAAAAACTTGCTCCCAGAATGTAGAATCTCTGTTCACTTTATTGATTGTTTCTTTTGCTGAGAAGAAGCTTTTTAGTTTGAGTTCATCCCATTTATTTATTCTTGCTTCTTTTTTTGGTACCAGAGATTAAACTCAGGGGTACTCGACCACTAAGCCACATCCCCAGCCCTATTTTGTGTTTTATGTAGAGATAGGGTTTCACTGAGTTACTTAGTGCCTCACTGTTGCTGAGGCTGGCTTTTGATTCTTGCTTTTATTTCTTGCACTTTAGGAGTCTTATTAAGGAAGTCAGGGCCTAATCTGACATGATGAAGGGTTAGGCCTACTTTTTCTTCTATTAGGCATACGGTCTCTAGTCTAATTCCTAGGTCCTTGATCCTCTTTGAGTTGAGTTTTGTGCATGGTGAGAGATAGGGGTTTAGTTTCAATTTGCTGCATATGGATTTCCAGTTTTCGCAGCACCATTAGTTGAAGAGGCTATCTTTTCTCCAAAGTATGTTTTTGGCTCCTTTGTCTAGTATGAGATGACTGTATTTATGTGGGTTTGTCTCTGTGTCTTCTCTTCTATACCATTGGTTTGCATGTCTATTTTGGTGCCAGTACCATGCCATTTCTGTTACTATAGCTTTGTAGTATAGTTTAAGGTCTGGTATTGTGATGTCTCCTGCTTCACTCCTCTTGCTAAGAATTGCTTTGGCTATTCTGGGTCTCTTATTCTTCCAAATGCATTTCATGATTGCCTTTTCTATTTCTACAAGGAATGACATTGGGATTTTAATTGGAATTACATTGTATCTGTATAGCACTTTGAGTAATATGGCCATTTTGCCAATATTGATTCTGTCTAGCCAAGACCATGAGAGAGCTTTCCATATTCTAAGATCTTCTTCAATTCCTTTCTTTAATGTCCTGTAGTTTTTATTGTATAGGTCTTTCACCTCTTTTGTTAAATTGATTCCCAAGTATTTTATTTTAATTTTTTGAAGCTATAATGAATGGAGTAGTTTTCCTTATTTCTCTTTCAGAGGATTCATCACTGATGTATAGACATGCAATAGATTTATGGATGTTGATTTTATATCCTGCTTCTTTGCTGAATTCATTTATTAATTCTAGAAGTTTTCTAGTGGAATTTTTTGGATCCTCTAAGTATAGAATCATGTTGTTGGCAAATAATGATAATTTGAGTCCTCCCTTCCCATTTGTATCCCTTTAATTTCTTTCATCTGTCTAATTGCTCTGGCTAGTGTTTCAAGGACTATGTTGAATAGCAGTGGTGAAAGAGGGCATCCCTTTCTTGTTCCTGTTTTTAGAGGGAATGCTTACAATTTTTCTCCATTAGGATGATGTTGGCCTTGGGTTTAGCATAGATTGCTTTTACAATGTTGAGGTATGTTCCTACTATTCCTAGTTTTTCTAGTGTTTTGAACATGAAAGGGTGCTGTATTCTGTCAAATGCCTTCTCAGCATCTATAGAGATAATCATATGATTCTTTTCTTTAAGTCTATTGATATGATGGATTACATTTATTGATTTCCATATGTTGAACGAAACTTGCATCCCTTGAATGAACCCCACTTGATCATGGTGCACTATTTTTTTAATATGTTTTTGTATGTGATTTGCCAAAATTTTTTTGAGAATTTTGCATCTATGTTCATCAGGGATATTGGTCTGAAATTTTCTTTCTTGGATGTGTCTCTGTCTGGTTTTGGAATCAGGGTGATACTCGCCTCATAGAATGAGTTTGGAATGGTTTCCTCCTTTTCTATTTCATGGAATAATTTGAGGAGTATTGGTATTAATTCTTCTCTGTAGGTCTTATAGAACTCAGCTGAGAATCTGTCTGCCTGGGCTTTTCTTGTTTGATAGGCTTTTAATGGCATCTGCTTGAAATCGATCTGTTTAAATTGTGTATGTCCTCCTGGTTCAGTTTGAGTAGGTTGTATGCCTCTAGAAATTTGTCAGTGTCTTCAGGGTTTTCTATTTTACTGGAGTATAAATTTTCAAAATAATTTCTAATTATCCCCTGTATTTCAATAGTTTCTGTTGTGATATTTCTTTTTTTCATCACAAATTTTAGTAATTTGGATTTTCTTTCTCCTTCTTGTCATTAAGGTGGCTAAAGGTTTATCAATTTTATTTATTTTTTCAAAGAACCAGCTTTTTGTTTTGTTAATTTTTTGAATTGTTTCTTTTGTTTCAATTTCATTGATTTCAGTCCCGATTTTAATTATTTCCTGTCTTCTACTTCTTCTAGTGTTGGTTTGTTCCTCTTTTTCTAGGGCTTTGAGATGTAGTGTCAGGTCATTTATTTGTTGACTATTTCTTCTTTGAATGAATGAGCTTAAGGCAATAAACTTTCCTTTTAGCACTGCCTTCATAGTGTCCCAGAGATTTTGAAATGTTGTATCGGAGTTTTCATTTACCGTTAAGAATTTTTTAATCTCTTCCCTGATGTCTTTGGTTATCCATGCATTATTCAATAGTGTATTATTTAGTCTCCAGGTGTTGGGGTAGTTTCTATTTTTTAATCTGTCATTGATTTCTAATTTTCTTCCATTATAGTGAGATAGAATGCAGGGTAGTATCTCTATTTTTTTTTTTTTTTTGTATTCGCTATGAGTTGCTTTGTGGCATAACATATAATCTATTTTGGAGAAGGATCCATGTGCTGCTGAGAAAAAAGTGTATTTGCTTGTTGATGGATGGAATATTCTATACATGTCTGTTAAGTCTAACATATTGTTTAATTGAGTTCTATGGTTTCTTTCTTTAATTTTTATTTGAAAGATCTATCCAGTGGTGAGAGAGGTGTGTTAAAGTCACCCAGTATTATTGTGTTTTGGTCTGTTTGATTCTTGTAGTTGAGAAGGGTTTGTTTGATATACATAGTTGTTCCATTGTTTGAGGCATATATATTTACAATTGTTATGTTTTGTTGATGCATGATTCCCTTAAGCAGTATGAAATGTCCTTCTTTATCCCTTTTCACTAACTTTGGTTTGAAGTCCACTTTATCTGATATGAAGATGGAACCTCCTGCTTGTTTACAAGGTCCATGTGAGTGATATGTTTTTTCCTACCCTTTCACTTTCAGTCTGTGGATGTCTTTTCCTGTGAGATGAGTCTCTTGAAGGCAGCATATTATTGAGTTTTTTTTTTTTTTTTGATCCAGTCTGTCAGCCTGTTTTTTAATTGATGAATTTAGGCCATTCACATTCAGTGTTATTATTGAAATATGATTTGTAATCCTGGTCATTTTCGTTTATTTTTTGTTTTTAACTTGATTTGGTTTTTCCTTTGATTGGCCTTTCCTTTAGTGTAGTCCCTCTCTTTGTATATTTTCATTGTTGCTTATCATTCCCTCCTCATGTAACATTTTGCCAAGAATGTTGTGTAGTGCAGGCTTTCTCTCTGTAAATCCTTTTAACTTTTATTTATCACGGAAAGTTTTTATTTCATCATCAAATCTGAAGCTTAATTTTGCTGGATATATGATTCTTGGTTGGCATCTATTTTCTTTCAAATCTTGGTATATATTGTTCCATGATCTCCTGGCTTCGAGGGTCTGGGCTGAAAAATCTGTTGAGATCCAAATTGGTCTCCTCCTATATGTAATCTGATATAGGCCTTTGAAATTCTATACTTATTCTGTATGCTAGGCATTTTCATTACAATGAGCCTTGGTATAGATCTGTTGTAATTTTGTACATTTGGTGTCCTGTAAGCCTCTTGTATTTGATTTTCCAATCCATACTTCATGTTTGGGAAATTTTCTGATATTATTTCATTGAAGAGATTGTGCATTCCTTTGGTTTGAAACTCTGTGCCTTCTTCTATCCCAATAAATCTTAGATTTGGTCTTTTAATGCTATCCCATAATTCTTGTATGTTCTGTTTATGGTTTTTTCTCATCTTCACTGTGTGATCCACTTTATTTTCAAGATTGTATATTTTGTCTTCATTATCCGAGGTTCTGTCTTCCAAGTGATCTAGTCTGCTGGTGATGCTTTCTACCGAGTTTTTTTATTTGGTTTATTGTTTCCTTCATTTCAAGAATTTCTGATTGTTTTTTTTTTCACCATCTGTAGCTCTTTTGTAAAGTAATCTTTTGCTACCTGTATTTGCTCCCTTATCTCTTTGTTGGTGTGATTAATGGTTACCTTTATTTGCTCTCTTATTTCTTTGTTGGAGTGATCAATTTTGCCTGTATTTGCTCACTTAAGTCATTCTTTAATTCACAGATCATTTTAATTATGTACATTCTGAATTCTTTCTCTGACATTTCATCAACTGTGCTGTCAATGGATTCTATTATTGTAGTGTCTAGGTTTGTTTGGAGCACTTTCTTCCCTAGGTTTTTTTTTTCTTCTTCTTTTTTCCTTTTTTTGGTATTCGGGATTGAACTCAGGGGCACTCAACCACTGAGCCACATCCCAGCCCTATTTTGTATTTTATTTAGAGACAGGGATCACTGAGTTGCTTAGCACCTCGCTTTTGTTGAGGCTGGCTTTGAACTTGTGATCCTCCTGCCTCAGCCTCCCAAAGTGCTGGGATTGCAGGCCTGCACCACTGCACCCAGCTCTTCCCTTGTTTTTTCATATTGATTATGTGTCTTCCTTTCTTGCAGTGCCAATTTGATGTATTACGGTTTCTATCCTATAATCTTGTAGTGACTCTACAGATTACTTCACCTTGAAGTTCACTTCCAGTCCCCAGCAGGTTACGCTAGATGGATGCTACTGCCACTAAAGATGGTGGTGGTGGTAGTGGAGGTAACTCAAGATAGCAGTGAGGGTGGCCCAAGATGGATGCAAACACTTTCAGAGATGGGGCTGAAAGGGTGGGACTTACAATGGTTTTGGCCTGATTAATCAGAGATGCAGCACTATGGCATGCTGAGCTGTGGCAGCCACTGCCTCCAGGCCCTATCTGTTGTCCCAAGGTGGAGGCTACAACATGGGGAGAGCTATGATGATGGCTGCAGTGTCCCAAGGTGGATACAGGAAGGGAGCAATAGCATGGATCTCGGCTCTGTGCAGGGGCGGTCCTTGGCCTGGGCTTTCACACAGGCCTGCAGGGGTGATCCTAGGCCTGACCTTAGCCTGGACTCCCCCAGGTGTCCCAGATGGTGGGCCTGGGCTCCCGCCAGTGGGCAGGGGCTCTAGCATAGAACTG
Source organism: Xerus rutilus (assembly GCA_028644305.1). NCBI lineage: Eukaryota > Metazoa > Chordata > Mammalia > Rodentia > Sciuridae > Xerus > Xerus rutilus. Next base: position 21,622,893 of record CM053412.1, on the reverse strand, counting down.
GGGGAGGTCCTGTGCCTCACTTAGGCTCAGTCTTACTCAGGGGTCCCTGGAGGCAGTCCCAGGCCTTGGCCTGGGCTCCTGCCTGTCGGCAGGGGCTCTGGGAAGGGAGCTGGAGCTCACTTAGGCCTACGCTCCCACAGGGGTCCCCAGAGGCAGTCCTGGGCCTGGGTCTGGGTTCCTCTGTGGATTGGCGGGTAGCAGTCTTGGGCCTGACCTTGGCTGGGCTCCCGTGGAGGTCTAACTTTCCATTCTTGCAGAAACATCCCATTGCCATTTGGAGAAGGAACACTTCTCCAAGGGAAGCATGGCTTCTGATTGTAAGCATTTTAGGTCGAAGACAGAAGATGGATTTCCCCTATATACAGCCTTTACTAGTAAGATAGTGAAATACAGTAAAAGATAGGAAAAGGACAAAAATAAGAAATTCACCAAAGAAAATTCAATGCCCAAAATGTGGACAGAAAGATACTCAACCTTACCAATAATTCACAATCGAAAATCAAAACCAAAAAAAGTTAGATTGGTGGAGGAGCACGGGTAATACGGGAAGACAGGCAGAAAGTGGCAACTGGGCCAACTATTTTGGGACATGGGGACAGTGTAGTGTTATCTATTATAAATGAAAATGTTTGAGAACATTGACTTAGCAACTGACTTCTAAGAATTTTTCCTAAAGAAACATGCCACTGTCCCAAAATGCATGGACAAGGATATCCTCACAACAATGATTATTAGATGTGTGTGTGTGGTGTGCTTATGATTGAACCCAGGGCCTTGTGCATGCTAGGCAAGCACTCTACCATTTAGACATACCCTCAGCCTACTACAAATTATTAGAGTGTAAAATTGCAAAGCACAGGAGTCTCCAAATCCACCATCAGTTCTGACACAAACAAGTTTGAGGATCCTCAAAACCACTCTTGTTTTGGTCATTTCCTAGAAGCACTTGTAGAACTCAACAAAGCTGTTATACTCACTGCTATGTTTCTTTGTTACATCAGAGAATACAGATTAAACTCAGCCAAGAGGAGAAACATACAAAGCAGGGTTGTAAAGACACCAAGTTAGGACTTCCCAGCTGTCTTTTGCCAGCTGAGTCCTGCAGACTTCATTGATTTCTTCCATAACATCAGACAACAATGCAATATTGACTACCAGGGAAGCTTACCTGAGCCTTGGTGTTCAGGTGTTTATTGGAACTCAGTCACATAGATATGACTGACCAAGTCTCTAGCTTCTCCAGGGGTAGAACTGACAGTGTGTGACTCAGGGCTTTCCACCATCAATCACATTGTTAATAAAGACTATCCAGCAAAAATGAAGGCCTGCAGGTAATCAAGAACACTCTTCTCAGGCAGGGCATCTCAAGGGCTTAAAGTCAGAGGCAAGGAGGTCAAACATTTCCTTGGGCAAAGCTTATCCTTTACACAAAAATATAAAATGACTAAAATGTTCATTAGGAATAGATTAAGGAAATTGTGTACACTCAGTGGTGAAATGCTGTTCATCCATTAAAAAGAAAAAATGAAGTAGATCTAAATAAATTAACAAAGAGGGTGACTAAGACATGTTATAAACCACAAAGAGCAAGTTGCAAAATATATGTTTATGTATACATGTGGTAACATTTTTTTTTGTTAAAAACAAGAACAAATCTCCATGTTAGTATATGCATAGAAAAGTTTTTGAAGAATATGTACAAAATCTTTAATAGCAATTACTTCTAAGAGGCTAGAATTATGGGAGACATTAGCTTTCTCATTTCTCTATTTCTATAATTCTTTTTTTTTTGTACCAGGGATTGAGCCCAAAGAATTAATCACTGTGCCACATCCCTAGCCTCCATTTAAAAAAAAAATTATTTTGAGACAGAGTCTCACTAAGTGGCTTAGGGCCTCACTAAGTTCCTGAGGTTGGTCTTGAGCTTGTGATCCTCCTGCCTCAGCCCCCCAAAGCTGCTTGGATTACAGGCATGTGCTGATATGCATGGCTTTTCATAATTTTAAAAATATTTTTCAAGTTGTTGATGGACCTTTATTTTTTTCATTTATTTATATGTGGTGCTGAGAATCAAACCCAGTGCCTCACGCATGCTAGGCAAGTGCTCTACCACTGAGCCACAACCCCAGCCCCATTTCCATAATTTTTTAAAGTAACAAATATATGTAAAATTTATAATTAGAAAACTAAAGTTTAAAATAAAACTTTTCCAGGAAAGCAACTTTCTCCTCTTCACTCTTTTATCACAAGATACTCTTTCCTGATTCATATGGCGACTTAGAACTTTACCAAGGATTAGTGGTGGGTCTGAGGGGTTTCAACGTACTTCTATTTGTATTTCTGTGTTGTTTGAAAATATCATAAGCTCTTGAACAGGTGCGCACTTGTGTGCACGTGTGCACACACACACACAACACAGCGAAAATCGTGACAAAACCTGCAGACAGCTTGACCCTTATATTAAGAGAGATATCTATGATTTTTCTGAACACAAAAGCCACAAGAAAAAGATTTTAAATTCAGATATTATTGGTGATTATGAAAGTCCCTCATGGTCATAGGCCATTTAGGCTGCTACAACAAAATACCATACTGGTTTAAATTTCTTATAAACAACAGAAATTTAGTTCTCAGGGTTCTAGAGGCTGGAAAATCCAAGATCATGTCACTGGCAGATTTTGGTGTCTGGAGAAGGCCTGATTTCTGGTTCAAAAATGGTGACTACTTTGTGTCCTTATATGGTGGAAGGGGCAAAGAGTCAGTTTCTCACAGGCCTGTTTTATAAGGTCACTAATCCCATTCAGGAGGATTCTGCCCTCAGGATCTAAGGATATCTCAAATACTCCACTTCCTAATAGTCTCACCCTGGGGGGTTAGGATTTCAACAAATGAAATTTGGAGGGATATAAACATTTAGACCATAGCTTTTAATTCTATGCCCCCAACAACTAACAACAGTGTATTCTAATTTTGGTGACATCTAGTATAGATATAAAATACAGAGATAGAGAGATGTGGAGTTTTCCTTTGAAATGAGATCGGGCAACAAAAAATAAAATATCTGTTGAAATTAGTGGTTTCCTAGCCCTGGCAGAGGTGCTATAGACTGAATATTTGTGTCCCCCAAAATTCATATGTTGAAATCTTATCCCCTACCTAGTGATATTGGAAGGAATTAAGAGAAACAGTGACTCTCAGGGCCAGAGGCATAGACAGACACATGTCTGTCTGGAGGACCCACCAGGCCAGGATAGGGAGCTTAGATTTCATTCTGTAGTGAAGAAATTCATTGAAGAATCTTAAAATGGGTCTCTCAGGATGAGATGTATGCTTTGGACAGAACATTCTGGCGTATTAGTAATGAATTGGAATTGAATAAAGCTGAAAGCTGGGAGGCCTTTATACTTATCTAGGTTAAAGACAATGCAAACAGCATCTCAATGCTTGTGAAGTCTTGCTGCCCAAAGTTTTCAAAGGAAAACTCCACATCTCTCTATCTCTGTATATTTATATCTACACTACATGTCACCAAAATTAGAATACACTGTTGTTAGTTGTGGGGGGATAGAACTAAAAGCTGAAGCCTAGCTTCACATATATAGAACAAGGCTGCCATCATATCAAAATGCTTCTTTCCACTAAAAAGTGGGATGTGGAATTAATCTGGTTGCCAAGAGCTTAGTTTCTGGGGTGTGCAAGTGAACTCCAGCCTTGCTCTGGTTGCAGCTGCTTTTGTCTTTTCTGCATTGCTGTGCATTCCTCTGTGTGGTACCCCAAAGCAGAGCTGTGACACTAGTTGCTGAACTGGGCTAGCCTACTCGGGCATGAAGGACAATCCACCCTTCCTCTCTTCACTTCTGCACATGGTTTTGCTCCTCATAGAAGGCGCTCTGAAAATACAAATTCTGCCATTCACCCAACTCCAAACTCCCAGCACTGTCTAGAGGAGAAAGGCTTCTGTATGCCCCCCCCCTTCTCCTAGGTCCTTGCAAAGAGTGCCAATGCTCCTGGTGACCTTTCCCACTGGCATGAGTGTAGCCTCAGGGTCCTCTTCTTTATACAACACCACATAGCCACTCATGGATTAATGTTGACCATCAGGATGAAAGCCACTTGCCATTCATGGCTAGAGGCTCCTCCAGTGGTGATCCAGTCAGTACTATCCAGGATGGTGCACACTTCACTACAAAACTCTAGTTTGGATTATTGGCATGTCTGGGCTTCTGGCCTTGGGTGCACTTATACCTGGCCTTTCCCTTCTCTCTTAACCTTGGATGTTTTGAGGTCAAGCCCACTTAAGCCTCAACATTTCTAAGAAATGAATTATAGAGATAGCTCATGCTTCTGGGAATTTTGAAATCTCTGAAGACATATCAAGCCTTTAGTCAGCTAATATGAAGTGAAGTCTTGCTCTCATAGCACTTGGGTGCAGTGCTCTGCAGGAGAAAAGTACCTAGGTGACATCAGCTTGGACCCCAGGAACTTACGAGTTAAATAAAGGTGACATGGTACCTTGAAATGAACCTAACACTCCAGGCATCAAAAGCAAAATGCTAAATGAGCAGAGAGGATGACAAATGCCAGATGAATCCAAAACACACAGGAGCAGATATTTTTGGAGATGGCAAACAGGGCTCCACCCCCAATTCATCACCCAGTCACTGGCTCTGATCCTGCAAGTGCCAGATGATGGGGAGGCTATGCCAGGTGCTGTGGAATGAGCAGGCAGGAGGAGATGGTGCCCTGCTGGCCGGGCTGAGCCCACAGAGCTTTGGCAAGGTCTCCTAGCACTGGCGGAGGCTGAGCGAGCAGGCAGCAGCAGGCAGCAGCAGACGAGCAGCAGGCTCATTTCTCACCAGGAATATCCACGTGGTTCCCTTGTCATTATCTGAACTTAGACTCATCCACACCCACAGCCCCCAAGTCCCCGGGGAGGCAGCAGGTGGAGGAGCCATTTCCAGGTGGAGGAGGTCGTGAGTGCTTTGCGAGGTTTCTCCTGCTGACTTCACAGCAGCTGATGAACATAGGCTAGAAAAATGGAGACAGAAGCCGAGGCAATAAGAGCAGAAAGCCCCAGATGCCCATATAACAGGCCCCAACCATGGACTATTCTGGAGCTTCGGGGGCCTGAGCAGAGACATCCTTCCATCTTCAGTTCCTGATAACTGCTGAAGGCCTCTGTGGGGCCTCCTCATGGAAGGGGGCCTAGGTTTAGTGGAGTCAGGAAATTTAAGGATTTGTCACTGGCAGGTCCAGGCAAGACCATTTTGGGGTGATAGAGAAAGACGCAAAGAGATCAAGGTAAATCACATTATGTACAATCCCATCTCCCTACAATATCTGTACATAGTTGTTAATTGGGCTAATATGAGTAGAATGAGCTGAGAAGAGGAAAAAGTAACTGGAAAAACAGAGGCAATGCCATTCTTTCACCCTAAGAACCCCTCTCTTTCCTCCAAGAGGGCTCCATGGCATAAGCTTAGAAAGGACTGAAGTACAGAATTTCCTCAGAGGGGTAACTACAGAAGACTAAGCAAGCCATGTCACGGAAGCCTTATTCTTGAGCTTTCCCCTTTAGCCCCCATTGCAATCTCCTCCATGGGCTCCTGGTGAGCCGCTGAGGGAGGGGTCCTGCATGGGGCACCATGTGAGCATCTCTCAGATCGACTCCTTCTCCCCCTCTATTGTCCTACCTTAATCAAAGCCACAGCCATCTCTTGCCTGGATTTCTAAAATTGCCCCCTGATTAGAATTAGAATCCTTGATTCTAATCGTGCCCCAAAAATAAATAACATGAATATTACGTTTCCTTTCCAGAAAGACAATCTGTTTGAACCACAAAACTGTTTGTGTCACTGTCCTGTTTAAATCCAACCTTTTGCTCATGGCTTTCAAACCTCCAGATGACCTGGTCTTTGCATACACTTGCAGGCCCTCCTGGGACATTATTCCTTACGCTGGCCACACTGGCTCCCACTCAGTTCCTTAAGGGCCCCTTCCCAGCCTTTTTTGTTTTGCCTTCGGACTTTGTACCTATTGATCCCATTGGTTGTAATGCTCTTCCCTCTGTTTTTGGCACAGCTGGTTCCTTCTCAGTCTTCAGGACTTGGCTTAAACAGAGATCTCCCTGGGCTGCCTTATCTACTCTGTATCATTAAATCTAAGACACCATCAGTTGTATGATGTACCGTTATTTTATGTATGGCTCAGAAAGTAAAAATGCTACTCGTTATTACTTCAAGTCCCATCTGTTATAAGTTACATGTTAATATCAGAAATATTAAAATTTTAAAAGTGTATGCCCATGCCAGGTGTGGTGGTTGCACACCTGTAATCCCAGTGACTCAGGAAGCTGAAGCAGGAGGATCATAAATTCAAGACCAACTTCAGCAACTTAGAGAGGCCCTAAGGACTTAGCGAGATGCATCTCAATATAAAACAAAAAAAAAGAGGGGGCTAGGGATGTGGCTCAGTGGTTAAATGACCCTGGATTCAATCCCCAGTACCAAAAAAATAAAATGCATACCCAGAAACAATGAAATATGGCAAACAGGATTTCCCCATTATTATCTATCATTGAACTTTGTTCACTTCCATCATAACACTTATCACAGTTGTTGATAACGTGTATGATTATAAACACACTATGCATCTAAGCTCTGGCTGTTAACAGGAAGACCCTCATATCATATCAGGAGTGTGTCTGTCTTATTCACGGTTCTATTACCAGAAGCCATAGCAATTCTTGATCCACAGGAGATGTTCATAAATGGCTGGTGACTGCATGAATGGAAGGTGAGAGACCTGGCTTTGTACTTAACCATGGTCCTGAACCAACCACTGTACTTCCCTGGGCTCTTGTTCTTCAGCTATATAGTGAGAGGGTTGGACCTGAATATGTCCCAAGGCCCCTTCCTGCTCTAATTCCAGGAACTAATTGAAGAGACCTTTTTCAATTGTCTAGGTTGCATTTATGGGAAGTGTCTTATTCCCATAAGTGCAAGAAGATTTCCATATTTGCTGCCCCTTCAGTCACATCATTGCATTAGTGGAATTCTTTGAATCTAGAAAAATTAAGCAGAGTAGCAAAGAAGGTTACCTCGGCATTTGCTGGAGCTGCCACAGCTGCTCCCACTTCTATTCTGCAGCAGCATCAATAATAAATGAAGACCACTCAGCAGTGCAAGCAGGTGCCCATTCTCTGCTCTGTGAGGCTGGGAAAGGACAGGGTTTCTGCAGAAAGAAGTTCCTTAGCTCACTCCTGTGAGATGGTACTTCTAGGACATGGTGTCATATTTCAAAAGTATTTAACAATTAGTTGTCTCTAGCACCCCAGGCTTTGTGATAAGAAAACTGTATGTGAGGAATTGGATTCCAAGGTCAACAGGAATCAATGCATGAGTCTAGAAGAGCATGTGGCCAACGTTTTTCCTATAAAAGACCAGTTAATAAATATTTCCAGCTTTGTAGGCCATAGGGTGCTTGTAGCAACTACTCAATTCTGCCATTGTCACATGAAATAATATGTAATCTAATGGGTGTGCTTCAATAAAACATTTTTTATGGAAACAGGTGATGGGGTAGATTTGGCCTGTGTGCTGTAGTTTACCAAACCCTACTCTAAGATCCCACATTCAGTTTTCTAGGATCATACATTGACTTCTTGGGCCATACCTTAGATTGCCCAATTGCAAGGGTGCATCTTAGCTTACCCAAGGTCACACAGTTAAGAAATGAGGCAGGAGCCCAATCCAAGTCTCTTGGTGCTGTCCAGTGCAATTTTCACTGTGGGGAACAACACTGCCTCCTACTGTTTTCCTGATATATGTACTCTCCTCCCTGATAATCCCAATACACTCAATTTTCCCCAGTCAATGGGAAAATGTTTGTTCTTTAGGCACAGAAAAAGAATGAGGATTAAATAAGCCACTTCCATCTCATTTTTAATTAGAAAATTTAGAAAAGAAGATTTATCAGGCCAGGTGTGGTGGAGCATGCCTATAATCCCAGCCGCTCGGGAGGCTGAGATAGGAGGATCACGAGTTCAAAGCCAGTCTCAGCAAAATTGAGGCACTAAGCAACTCAGTGAGATCCTGTCTCTAAATAAAAAATACAAAAAATAGGGCTGAGGATGTGGCTCAGTGGTCGAGTGCCCCTGAGTTCAATTCTTGGTACCTCCTCCCCCCCAAAAAAGATTTATCAGTCATCCCAAGTTGCCTGGCTTCTAAAAGTCAAGCACATGGAGCGTCTGAGCTGAGCTCAGGGCTCCGTTCCTTTGTCTTCTGGATCCACTGAATGGGAGCAAATCAATGTTCTATGGGAGAAGTCTCCACTGTCCATGTCTAAGTCCACTTTTCCTGGTAGGAACATCTTTTGCTCCAGTCAATCAAACCACTTCTCTAATCAGAGTAGAACAGGTGGAATGAGGCTGTTTTGGGAAATTAACTTTAGTTTACCCTGCTGGTATGGTTTGGAGATGAGGTATCCTGCTCCCCCCAAGCTCCTGTGTTAAGCAGGAATATTCAGAGGTGAAATGACTGGATGATGATAACTGTGACCTAATCAGTCCATCCTAGTATGAATAGACGTGGGTGGGAATTTTGGAAGATGGGGTGTGGCTGGAGAAGGTGAGTTACTGGGGCTGTGCCCTGGAAGGGTTCAGCCTATTGCTCTTTCCCCTCTCTCTGCTTCCTGGCTGCCATGAATGGAGTGGTGCTTCTTGACAATACCCTTCTGTCATGCTATTCTGTCTCGTCTTAGGCCCAGAACAATCTAGTGGGCTGACCAGGGACTAAACCTCTGAAACTGTGAGATCAGAATAGATGTTCCCTCCTTTAAGTTGTTCTTGTCAGGCACTTTGGTTACAGTGATGCAAAGCTAACACTCATGTTGTTTCTATCCACTTGACCATAAATGTGCAAAATCTGACTCTAATCTTACTCTTGGAGTTCCTACAATCTCAATGGAGAATCAAGCCAAAATATGTAAGAAATTAAATAAAATGCAAGACCTGGCAAACATTTCAATGAAATAAGAAAAAAAATTTTTTTTCCCTCTTTTTCCCAGTGAGCAAACAGTAATTATCATTGACTGTATATAGTATTAAGCTACCTTGGGAAAGAAAAAATTATTTTTCTTAAATATAATATTCTCTTCCTTCCCTACTGCCCTTTCTATGACCTTGCAGAGCAGTTGCACTGTTTTCTTTCCTGCTTATAGAGAAGGTCCACAAGGGGGGCCCAAGGAGCAAGGGCCACTTCAGTGCCTTGCCAGACAAAGCCAGACATCAATACCTGTTGAACATCTTTAATTGCTTAAAATACACACAAGGATTAGAAATGAGTCCCTTCCTTTCTTTTGAGATGAAAGCCTAGCTTTTCAACAAGGGCAGTTTATTGGCAAGGTATATTTCATTACAGAAAAAGGGCACCTCAGGATTTGTGATTTGTCTGGCCACATTAAGGGGAAAGGGCCAATTCCTACCCTTGACATGGAAACAAAACTCTGGATGTTACATTTGTTCATTTGACAAAAATAGGTGCTGTGGAAGGTGCTGTGTGTTCCTGGGCGTGTTTTTATTCTCACTGTGTTTCTCCCGCAGACATTCGTCTAGCACCTCCAAGAGCAGGGTGGCATGAGAATAGATGTATCCTGTACTCTCACGACAAAAGCACAAAACTAAGACTGTGAAGAGAGCAAATCGGGACTTCCTCAGTTGTCACCTGACGTTTTACATTTTTCAGTTAACTCACAAATGAAATTGCCAGCCTTCCCCTAGGAAGCCGCAGAGCAGAAAGGGCAGTGCAGCCCATCGCTCCAGGTCACTTCCCTAGAGAGAAATGGCAGGTGTGCTCTGGTTCAGGGAGCATGGTTCAGGGCCATGCCCTGCCCACCAGCCTCCAGCCTGGGAGCACTCCTGAGTGTTAGGTCGGATCAGGGTCCAAGATGTCCAGTTAGAGGGACTGATCAGGGCACAGAGCTGCCAGCCAGACGCTGACGTCACCAGTAGACATGCCCTGTCAATCAGCAGGTTTTTCCTGACCTATCCAGGAAGGACTCTGGCCTTCTCTTCCTGCCCCCAAACCCTCCCCTTCCTGACCCGGCTTCTCGAATTCTCCCTACACTGGAGCCTTAGTGCCATTCTCCCGGATGCACTCTGATGGACGGGAGGATTTGGCCAAGAGCGTATATTTTCAATAAAGCCTTGCCGAGCGAGTGGCTTTAATTCATCTTCTTCTGGTCCTCTAGTCTTTACACTGAGGACTCTCAGCAAGGCCCATGGAGAAGGCCTCAGTGACAAAAGAACAGACGGAGTGGTGGGGGCACTGAGGTGCTTCCAAATATCATCTGGTCCCATTCCTCCTCTGAGCAGCAGCACAAGGCTCTGCCAGGACTGTGACTGCCATAAGGTCTAGAAGACAGGGCCAGAACCCAGAGCTGACCTGGTAATGGTGGGAGAGCACTTGTTTGGGGCTGGCCGGGCTGGATGTGCCTGGCCCCTGTGTGCTGGCTACAGGAGTAGAGGTTCTCATTTCCAGTCCGCCTCCAGCTGTTCCATAACAGAGTCTGGGCTTCCTTTGGCTCACTGGCTGCTGGATGACCTTTCAGCTCTCCACAAACAACCCCCCTGACAATGCCTACTCCAATCACTTCCTTTCTAAACTTAGTAACTAGGGAATGTGGAAGGCAGACTCCAGCCCCACTAATCCCACATGAATTCCCCTGCACCCCAGCTCAGGCATTATGAGCAGTCACTATTCTGGGGCAAATCTGGGACTGAGACCTCTGGCAACTTTATATGAACATTTGTGCACACACTAAGGGACAACCAGGAAGAACAGCTTTGATCCCCTAAATGCCAGGAGCCCCAAAGATAATACTACTAATCTATCTTTTTTAAGCAGTTGAAATTATTCATTAGCAATCAAAATGGTTATAATTCAGATGTCTGGTGAGAAGCGTAATATAATTTTAAAGTCATCAGATATTAACCCTAAATTTGGTTGAAATCATTATGCTTTTGCCATTATATCTCATGGCTTATGTTTTACTGTATATTCTAATAGTGTGGCACCATATTTGAAAAGTGACTTTTAGCCCAGAGTTACACAAAGACAGACTTAATAGTGGAAGCCTTGGGTTTTCCTTCTGTCTCTGCTTAATTTGCCCTTGCTGTTTCATTATATTTATTTGTTTATGTGTTTGATTGTTTGTTTGTTTATTATTTGCCATACTTGGAATTGAACCTGAGCCTCCCACAGGCTAGGCAAGCACTACATCCCCAGCTTGCCCCTGATATCTTTTTGTTTAAAATTTTTATTTTAAGATGGAGTCTTATTAAGTTGCCCAGGCTGGCCTTGAACTTGAGATCCTCTTGTCTCAGCCTCCCAGTCTCTGGGGTACAGGCCTGCACCATTGTGCCTGCCTTGCACTTGTCATTCTGAAGACAGTTGATGAAGATGATGTCAGCCCGTGGTCCCATGGACCTAGCTGTTCCTGGATTTGCACCATGGATTCAGGCTTCCCAGATGTAAAAAAGGATTTGATCATGACCTTAGATGTTCCTGTCTTTGGCATAAAAACCAGCAAATAGGTGTCAGCTTCCAGCTTCCTAGTTACCTCTCATTCCCTCATTTCCAATGAATGTCCAATTTCTTTTCCTTTGGTTTGCTTCTGGATCTTATTGACCTGTGTCTTGCGTGTGTATTAATCTTGGAATGCACTCTGAAATGCAATTCCATACAGTTTGTTTTTAAAAAAAGAATAGCTTTATGGTTCAGTATTTGAAGTGAATTCAAATAATACAAAAAAGTACTTAGAGAAAATTTTTAAAATCACCTGCTTTTCGGTTACTACCCAGACCAAAACACTATTAACTTTTGGGTAAACATCTTTTCAAGCATCTACCTAGATCTATGTATAAGTGTGCAGATACAATTTTATAAAACTGGAATTGTACTATATATGCAGTTCTGTGGCCTGCTTTCTTCACTCCATCACATGTCATTGGGAGAGATGGTTCTCCATGGGTCTCTTGTGCTCTTACCTATTTTACTGGGTACGCTAAGAATGCAAAGCCATTTTCCAGCATTGTGTCTACAGCAGCAACCTTGAGAGGTGAGGCAATGTCTCCCTCCTGAACGAAGGGCAGGTTTGCCTACTGCTTGCAATAAAACAGTGGGTTCCCAAGCTTACAGCAGCAGCATGAGTTCCCATGGAATGTGATGCAAACACACTTGTGTACAACATCCACCTTGGCTGGCAACATTACCCCCAAGGTAACTGATGCAAACATGCTGATACCCATGCTGTTGAAGTGCCATGGTCCTTCTTCTTTGACATGAGACAGGAATCTCATGTCTTTTATCAACATCCATGAAGCAGTAGCACACTGCTTATTAGCTTACACTGTATGTGTGTTAATGTATTTAAACATCCCTTATTGTTGAACATTTGAGTTTCTTCCAGTTTTTCCCTTTCTGTACTTTATATTTTATGAAATACGGCAATAAATATTATTGCGCAAATATCCTTTTATACTCACACAATTTTCTCCTTAGGGTAAATTTCTAGGAATAGAATTGCTTGATCAAGAGTATGCTCATTGCTGCACTGTATTTCATTTAAAAGTATGGTGTATGGAGTCCTAACAGATTACTAGAGGAGCCTGTCCTGGGTACAACACAAGTCTCATAACACTTTGCTCTCATCTTTTGCTTACTGGTCACACTGTTGTGTCTGAATTCTGAACTGATCTCTTATAGTTGGCACACTTAGCACAGACTGTTACTTACATATATTAATATATTATCAAAAGAATAAGAGAGGTTAGTTATTAGAGGTTAGTTAGTTAGTTAGTTATGTTATTTGTATATACAGAAATTGAGATCCAAAAGTAAAATGACTTAATCAAGACTACACACAGTAGCAACATTTGGGCCAGAGGCTTGATTCCATTCCTGTGCATGGTCCACTAGTTCATAGTGTGTACAGAATAGTGGCCAATGATGTTTGCCATTATTAGTGTTATTAGAATCATAATTATGTTTCTGAACACTGAAAGTAAAGTTATAAGTAGACTTATTAAAATAATTTTTCATTTTCTAAAGATAAAAAGTGAGAAAATTTAATTAAAACCATTCCACCAAGTTATATTTATATATATAATTTTAATACAATAATTGACCCAGAAATTTCAATTATAGGAATGTAGTGTATAGAAATACACATAGATAAGTGCAAAGACATACTCTATAGACAGTACTATTCACACAACACCAGATGAAATATGAAATGACTGGAAACAGCCCATAGGGAATTAGCTGAATAAATTATGATGCCTGTACAACCAAATTTTATGGCAAAGAATGAGGTCTATGTACATGTGCTGATAGAGAATTATTTCCAGGATATATTGAGTGGATTTGCTGCCACTTAAATGATAAAGGGAACATAGATATATAGATTATTCCTAGAAGGATAATGAAAAAACTAATCATAATATTTGTATCTGGAGAAAAGATTCAGTTTTTTCTTTGTATTCCATTTTACAAATATCATCTGCTTGCCTAAATTCATTTCAGTTTTCAAAGCAACAATATTATAGGTAAAGCAGTAGTGATTTAAAGCACTGTTTCCACAAGCCAGGCCCTATGTCACAACCCCACTCACTCTAGACTAGATGCAGGTGGCCATAGTTGCTTCTTTACAGCAACTTAGATGTGTGTACAAATCCCACAGTGAGCACTGGAGCTTTTCCCACTTGCCATTTTTCAGCTGCTCTGAGCCCTAACTCTACCCACAGGTGTCACTTATCTGCTATGTAACCCCTGCTTTCCTTGGCTACACCTACCCCAGTTATCTTGCTACCTCTCCCCATCATTGGCTCTTCTGAGGGAAAGTGCACAGGAGTGCACCTCTGTTTCCAATTTTCTCTCTCTTTTTTTTTTTCTACATTTTGGAAGAAAAGAAGTATTAACTTTATAGGGTAACTTTATCTCCACCCAGCTAGGATCTTCTTTTCTAAACCAGAGACAGGAAATTTTGTTTAAACTCTTCTCTTTTTTCCTATCAAGTACTAGCATATTTATTAAGTACAACTTATTGAAACTAATTCCCACACATATTTCCTGGGGACATTTCTCTAGTCCCTTGTTCTGGAAAAAACAATCTCATATGTAAGGACTGGCCACAAGGGGAGACCAGAGAAGAGGCAGACAGATCCGGGATTATACAAAATGCAAACTATTGGGGATTTATTAATGAAATTGTGTCTTGGGCATGGCAAGATGGGTGGATCCTCGTGCTTTGTGTCAGAGAGAGGGGGCTGATATAGTGGGCAAGACAAAAGGAACTTTCATCCAAGCTGAAATATACCTGGCTTATCTCAAGCTAATGTCAAAGATCACATGCACAAAAAAAAAAAGAAGAAAGAAAAAAGACCACATGCACATTCTTGGCATCAGAGTCCAGTTGTAAAGCTCCATATACTACTCTGATTTACAGTGTCTTAGAAAACCACGTGGGGAAAACAGACCAGGGTTCCCCAGAGGCAGTAGTGGTAGTTATGACTCAACATGGCTGAGGTCAGATCAAGCTGAATCCTTACACCCTTCTTAACTCCCAAGCGTCATAAAAATTGCTCCAGTAAGAGAATTCTTCTGAAATTGTCCAGCAGGAGAAATACAGTTCACCAAACTGACAGATTTTCCTTTGTATTTGATTACGTATGGTATTGTATGTACTGAACAGAACATTGTGATTGCCGTTAAGTATGGTTCTCAAAAAGATCTGGCCTGGTCTCTATGATACACAAGATCCAGCCATCTCTACACTCTGTCCTCACTGTATCAATATATAGCACACAGACCTCAGTATGGTACCTCTGCCTTTATCCTCCATTCTCCAATGCCATTAACCCCTTAGCTTCAACAGACAGGATGTTCCTCATTTTAAGCCAAACAGTTATTTTAAGGACAATAATTTTGAAAAAGAAAACTAAGGACTGATTGTTTTCTATAAAAAGATTCTTCTCTTTGCATAATATTCCATCATGTAGTCATTTAAAATCATGCCCAAGTTGTAATTTTGATGTGGTTTAGTTGACAATAGCTCTATGTTATAGAAGCATGTCACAGAACTGATGTTCAGTCCTTACTATACAGGGAGAAAAGGCAAATACAAAATTCAGCTCAGACTTAAAATAGATCAGCACTAATATACAGAACTTACAGCACAGCCAGTACTCAGTATTGGGTAAAGAACCGTGCCTTCTAACCCAGACTGTCTTTCTTTTCTCTCTCTTTTTGAGGAGATTTCTCTTGTTTCTTTGTTTTCAAATTTTTAAAATAGAAATATAATTTATAGTAGAAAACAGCACAACTTTTCAATGCACAGCTTGATGAATGTGTGTATCTATTGACCTGTGTAATCAACCACTCAGATCAATTCAGGAAAATCTCCAGTAGTCCAGAAGGCTCTCTTACACGCTGCTTGTCAACCCTCACCTTGGAGAAGTGACTACTGCTCTGACCTCTATATTACAGATTGGCTTTGCCTGTTTTTGAGCTGCATATAAATAGAGGCAGATAATTCACACTCTTTGATGTTGTTTATTCAGTATTAGGTCTGTGAGATTTATCCACATTTACTGTGGGTAGTAGTAGTTCCCTCTGGATTGTCACTATGTGATAGATATCAAAATTTATTTATCCTGGGGCTGGGGTTATGGCTCAGTGGTAGAGCGCTTGCCTCGCATGCGTGAGGCACTGGGTTCGATCCTCAGCACCACATAAAAATAAATAAATAAAATAAAGCTATTGTGTCCATCTACAGCTAAAAAAAAAAAAAAAATTTTTTTAAATTTATTTATCCTGATTTCTATTAATGGACAATTAGATTGTTTCTAGTTTGGGGCAATTATAAAGAAATACCTATGAACATTCTTATAACATGGCTTTTGTGGATATACGCACTCATTTCTGCTGAATAAATAATCAATTGTGTTGTTTGGTCATAAGTGTACATTTAGCTTTGGGATAAGGCACAACAGATTTTTTTAGGTATAAAATTGCAATTAATTGTTTTTGTTTTAATTTATAGTCCCTTGATTACCTGTAATGCTGAGTACAATTTTTTCCGGTTTTTTTTTTTTTTACAATAGTTTTCTTAAGTGGCCAATTTACTTTTCCAGAGACAATGATTGAGAATTCCAGCTGCTTCGCTTCTATGTCTAATTCATCTGTTCTTTAAGTTTGGCCTTTTAGTGGGAGTTTCCCATTTATATATTTATTTGTTTGTTTGTTTATTTATTTATTTATTTATTTATTTATTTTGGTACCGGGGATTGAACTCGGACATTCGACCACTGAGCCACATCCCCAGCCCTATTTTGTATTTTATTTAGAGACAGGTTCTCACTGAGTTGCTTAGTGCCTCTCTTTTGCTGAGGCTGGCTTTGAACTCGTGATCCTCCTGTCTGACCCTCCCAAGCTACTGGGATTACAGGCATGGGCCACTGTGCCCAGCCCCATTTATCTTTTAACTCAGACTTTCCATCTACTCATCTGTCACATGAAACTACTCATCATTCTCAAGCTTATTGGGAGTTTCACTTGGGAGAAAAAAGTGAAAGTATTATTACAGCTGGATGCTATACAAATGTTAGGTATCATACAAAGGAATGAGAAATAAGTGATTGTACACAGAACACAGACTCTCTGTAGTTTAGCTTGAGTGACAGCGAACCTAGCAGATCACTTCTCAACACTATTATTTTTCTGATAAAGTGGTAAAGTGAGGCTCAGAGAAGAATTGCCTTGTTGAAGACCATGTAGCTGACCATCAGCAGAGGCAGGATTAGAGGCTAGGTGTCCTGACTCCAGACAAATTGTTCTTTCTTGTCTGTGCACCTTTTGAAACCCCCAACAGGAGACTACATTTCCCCCAAGGGCTGTTCTGGGGAAAGCAGCAATTATGTTGCTACAGTTGTGGTCAAAGGTTAAAGGCAGTCCCCAACTTCTTTTTAACGTGCACTCATCTGTGGATTGCACATTTGGAGTGAGGAATACTTGTGTTGGGTGATTGGCTTAGAGGATCCAGGTGAGCCCACTGGACTTCTGACCTATAGAAAACTGTGAGATGATTAATCTGTGCTGTGTTGAGCTGCTAAATTTGAGGTAATCTGTTTCAGGAGCAATAGGAAATAAAGACACTGAGAGTTCATTCTTGAAACTAGGAGTACAGATTTTCGCCTTTCTCTTGGAAAACACAAGGTTCTTCCATGTTGATGCCTCAGTGACTGAGACAGAACTGAGCAGACTGTGCTGACCTTACAAAACTGACAGGTAGGATGTTGAGAACCAATGAAGTCCCAGAGAAAGAAAGTGAGACTTGAAATCAAGAGATCTCCATTTCAAATTCTGGCTCCATAATTCTACAGTGTTTTCATCTGTAAAAGGAAATAATAAGTCACCAGCTAAGATGGATGTGAGCTGCCTGGTCTAATTTTTTTTTTTTTTTTTTTTTTTGGTACTGGGGATTGAACTCAGGGGCACTCGACCACTGAGGCACATCCCCAGCCCCATTTTGTGTTTTATGTAGAGACAGGGTCTCACTGAGTTGCTTAGCGCCTCGCCGTTGCTGAGGCTGGCTTTGAACTCACGATTCTCCTGTCTCAGCCTCCCTAAGTGCTGGGATTACAAGCGTGAGCCACCGCGCCCAGCTTGGTCTAATATTTTTAACAGTCAATCTGGCTTCCACAAAGCCTAGGTGTCAGGTCTGGGAAACCAACTGTCTCCTGCCCCACTTCAACTCAAACAGCAATGCCTGAGAGCCTGAGTGTGCCCCTGTTAGAAAGAAACAATCTCCACATCCCACACCCAGGCTTCGGAAATCGGGCCAAGTCTCCTCCTTTTCTCTTGCTTTCACCTCTAATTATTCTCCCCATTCTTGTCTCTTCCCATCCAGTCCCTGCCTTGGTCAAGCCTGAGTCATTTCTCACCTGGGCCACTGCTATTGTCTGAGAGTGTCCCCCAAGTTTCATGTGCTAGAAGGTTGGTCCTCAGTGTTGGGAGGTAATAGAACCTTTAAGAGGATGAGACTAGTAGCAGGTGATTGGCTCATTATAGTTCTTATGGGACCCTGCTGAGTTCTTAAGAGAATTGGTTGTTATAAAAGAGTAAGTCTGGTCTTTGGATCCCTCTGGTTTCCTGTCTCGTCATTGAATCTCTTCTGCACATGATCTTGCCATTGGGTGCTGTTGCCTGGGATCCTCACCAGAGGCCAGATATATGGGGCCCAATCTTAGACTTTCACCTCTAAAACTGAATTCAATAAACCTCTTTTCTTAATAAAGTGCCCAACCTCAGATATTTTTTTTATAGCAAGAGGAAACAGACTAAGAAAGCCACCATGGCAGTTTCTAACTATCTCGTCCCTCCACCATGGAACCTCCGCAAAACTTAGTTTTCTTGTTTATAAATTTTAGACATCACCCTCCTCAGGTTGTAGGATGAAATGATAATTGGGAATGATCTCTGGGAACCTTAAAATACTGAGAAAATATGGTGTAAACAGAATGTCCTTGCCATAGATTAAATGGGAAACATGGCTCCCAAAGCCTGCCAGGCTCTCAAGTTGCTCCTTGTCTTCATTTCTCTCCTTCACCCCTTGCTCTCTTTCTACTTCCTCCCCTTCTCTCCTCCCCACCTCCCAGATTATGGGGAAGAACCTGGCTACCCCCAAAGTCTCCTTAGTGACTCGCTTCCCTTCCATCCTAAGAAAACAGACATTGTTGTCAGAGTATGTATTTTTGAAGTTCTGCTTAAACCCCATCAGTGCCCTTGCATGGTTTAGAAGCTAAGCCGGAACACTTTTTCCTGCATACAGCACCCTCTGTGACTTAGTTTCCCTTCTCTCCTCAGCCTCCGCCTCAC
Organism: Xerus rutilus; assembly: GCA_028644305.1. Classification (NCBI taxonomy): domain Eukaryota; kingdom Metazoa; phylum Chordata; class Mammalia; order Rodentia; family Sciuridae; genus Xerus; species Xerus rutilus. Next base: position 21,603,958 of record CM053412.1, on the reverse strand, counting down.
TTTGCATCCTGCCCTCCACCGATTTAAACCTCTTTTAGTCTCCCCCACAGTAGCTGGAGTTCCCTTCTTCTGGAACACGCGTGCCTCACCCCCTCTGCCTGGTAAATTCCCCCCTAAATCCCCACCCGCTTTCGAGACCAGCCTGGAGCATTGTGCCCTCCATTCTTACTCCACTGAGTGCCCAAAGCCCAGTGTCCATATTATATCATACACATACATGCATGTATATAGTGAAGTGTGTATATGTTGAAAATTAGAATGTGTATATGTTAAAACAATTCTTTTTAAAAAGGTAAAATCATGGCCCTCATACAGATATAAAATGAACCTGTGTTAAAGATTTTATTGATTCATGAGTCAATGAGGGAAACAGATGTCACAACCAGTTCAAAGGAGAAAATTTTAAAAGCACAAATTTATGGGAGTGAAGGAATGTGAAATGAATGCACTCATGGAAGCCAAGTGAGCTTCTTCCATGGTGAAGAGGAAAGTAGTAGAACCTCCACTAGACAGGGCAGAATTTGCCTGTCTACAGACAAGAATCGTTTTTCCATTGCCATCAATTACCTACAATTTATGAAAAAGTAAAACAGCTTCCACAGAATCCAAATCAGATCATCCAGGGTGTCCTTCAGAGTCTAGATAATACACAGTGTTCCACGGAGAGCACATTTTCTTCCTACAGCAGCAGCACAAGCTTACCATACCCCGGTCAGCTCTCTGAGAGGGCAGCTACTAGCACTAGAGCCGGAGAGAAGATCCGAGACCAGCCAAGGGTGGGGTTGGTTTCCTGGTGGCCCAGAAAGAGCTGCCTTCAGTTCTTCCTAAGAGCAGGCTGGTTTCAAGGCTGAGGGGACAGAAGGTGGTCTGGCTCATGGAGAGGAGGGGAGAAGAGGAGTGTGTACAAGCGCTTTTTACATGGTGGTGATAGGTTTCCTTGCAAACTGATTTGAATTTCATGAAGCAAATCTGAGGTTCTGTTAGGTTTATTAAAATTCAGTTTTAACCAATAAATGAAAACTAAAAGCAGGCAAAACCTAAAAGGAATATGGAATTTTGGGAAAAGGAGCCAGGCAGAACTATATTCTCCCTTTTATTGCCCCTCATCTTACTTCCAGACACAATTTTGGCCTGTGGAAATGCCCACACCTGAGAGGTCTGAGACCTGCTATGAATCTTTTTTTAGCGCCCTTTTCATGTAGGGAGAAAAAAAAAAGTTGGGTTGTTTGGCCTCAGACTGGCCAGGAAGGGGCTTTCCTTCCTTCTCCAGCCATGGAGGCTCTTCCTCCTTTAACAGAGCTGCATTTTAATGAGGCCCCAAGGGACAGCCTTGGGAGATGCAGGGAGCCAGCACTTCAGTTTAATTTAAGAACCTGGCTCTTTTTAACTTTAGTTTTTTCCTTCCGAGTCTTGGGCAGCAATTCCATCTCCTGCCGAGGAGCTGGTGCTCCCTTTCAGGTGCGCCACTAACTTCTGGAATCCCCTGGGTACACTCTAACTCCTGGAACCTTCCAGGAGCTCCCTGTTCTGAAATACCAACTTTGTAGCCTAGGGAAAAGTCCTGAGGGGCTGAGGGACATGAGAATGACGTGTTCAGTGGCCATCAGGCAGGCTTTAAAAGCAGCACATTTTGTCAGTGAGGAAAATTCCACCTTGGTCACTTGCTCTTCAGGGTTTGATTCATTCAGCAGCATTTATTAAGCACTGCTGTAGGTTCCAGGACTTCCTAGATGAGCAACACAGAGCCTTTCTAGTGGGGCTACAGTACATGATGCACACAGACACAGAACACACAAACAGCCTAGAGGTGTCAAAGATGCAGGATTAATAAAAAAAAGTAAGGGGCAGAACTGCCCCAGTGACACAATCCTGTCTGGTAGCAAGAAAGTTTTAAATATATAGAGGAAGTAAGGCACATCTGCTTACATATACACTGACCCTTTCTGGAAGCATACCGAGTTCTGGTCATCTCTGGAGCCTGGCTTTGAGGAGGAAAAGAGAGTGATTTATTCTTTCCACTTTATACCTCTCCATATGTTCTTTAAAAGCATTCTTTCTGCCTTGAGCATTCATTACTGACGTAATAAGACAACGACATAGCATGGCGTCACCATCAAAGAGTTATATATAGGGAAATACAGAAACAATGAAAAAAGCTCTTAGATCCAAGTCCAAGAGTTTCCCCAATGTTTCAGTCTTCTGAATGGTCACAGATTTTTGCTTACGTGTTTATGATACCAAAGCCTATCTCCCTTTTACCCCCTCTCCTTCCCTTTCCAAATATTTCTTGAGATGCTGCTATGTGTCAGCTAAAATGACTCAATATTGTATTTAGTTACAGTCAAGTTTGGCAGCAGGTGACAGAAAAGGAAAAACTAATAAAGTGGCTTAAAGAAATAGAAGTTTATTCCTCTCATACATGAAAGGTCCCAGGGCAGGCACTCACTCCAGTACCTGCACAGTCGCTGCACGGTCATCAGGAACCTTGGCTCCTCGCTTTCTGCGTTCCTGTGCTTGACATGATACCTTGGGATCTAAGTGGGTGGCTGGAGCCCCAGCTCCAGTGTTTATATTTCAGCAAGCAGGGAGGAATAAAGGGATGCTCTGCTCTCTCTCTGAAGGAGATTTTCCAGAACTACCACAGTACACTCTGCTTAAATCTAACAGCCCAGAACTGAGTCACAGGCCACACGGGGAGCAGGGGACATGCAGGGCAGCTGGGACATGTAGTATTTTAGCTGGATGCATTGCTGCCCTCAGTAAGTCCAAGAATCTTTTTTCCGATTAAAAGGTGGAGACTAGACATTTGGAGGTCAGTAGCAATGTCAGCTGCACTCAGAAGCCAAATCAGAGAGCTCTTGCCCATAGGGCACCAGCATTCTAGTTGAGGAAATTAGACACTTATCAAATATTCACAAACATAATTATAAAATCACACCTGTAGCCGGGCGCGGTGGCGCATGCCTGTAATACCAGCACTTTGGGAAGCTTAGACAGGAGAATTGTGAGTTCAAAACCAGCCTCGTTTTAGCAAGGCGCTAAGCAACTCAGTGAGACCCTGTCTTTACATAAAGCACAAAATAGGGCTAGGGACGTGGCTCAGTGGTCGAGTACCCCTGAGTTCAATCCCCGGTACCAAAAAAAAACAAAACCCATGCCTGTAAATGAGGTCAAGAAAAAGTTCATGGGTCTTGGAAACATAATCTAAGGGCCTGACCTCCTTTGGGGGAAGGCTTTCCTGAGGTAGTGTGACTGAGGCTGGAAAGTAGGCAGAGGTCAGTCACTTAGGGCCTTGTCAATGTCAAAGTGTCCATCTTTATCCTGACAAAGGCTAGTCATGGAAGGCTTCAAGCCAGCTATAGGATGTCTTTTTTTCTGTTTTATGATTATATTTTGAAAAGATTCCATTGACAGTTCAGTGCAAAATGTACTAGGAGAGGGAAAGGGTAAGCCAGGGGCTACATATTAGCAGAGGGGTGGCCATTCAAGTTCAACCCAGCTGGGTGCACCGCACATGCCTGTAATCCCATCTTAGGAGGCTGAGGTGAGAGGATCACAAGTTCAAAGCCAGCTTCAGCAACTTAGTGAGATCCTGTCTCTAAATAAAATATTTAGAAAAGGGCTGGGGATGTGACTTAGTGGTTAAGTGCCCCTGGGTTCAATCCCTAGTACCAAAATAAATAAATAAAGTTCGACCCAGTTCAGGGTGCCCATCCTTTCTGGAAATTGACAGCAGCTGGCAATGGTGCTGCTTAAGGTTGTACCCTTCTTCTTACCCTGTCCCACATAAGCAGAATACAAGACCTACAACCACTGGAGAGGACCATCTGCATTGAATGGGGCCATGTGTTATTCATCTGTATCTCTCCAGAGACAGCACAGCCTGGGGAGCATGGCTGGTTGCTTGCTCAACAGCCACCTGCCCACCTTCTTCCTGCTGAAAAATAAACAGATTTACCCAGTTGCACTGATGAAAGCCCTTTGACCTCAGGGAAGTAGACCTCTCGCCTCAGGGGATGACTCCTAACTGGCCTAATACAGGTATGGCACTCCTGTACCTCTCTCTTCCCTGACACTTTTCCAGCCTTCCTGTAGCTAGGGGTGAACGTGTGACTCTATGAAAAGAGGGTTCAGGGACTATTTTCTTCATGACAAGAGAAGGCATTGAAGGATTGTTCTGTGGTAACAGCCTTTCCCCTTTTTCATGCTTGGGACATTGAAGTAAGGATGTCATGCTTGAAGCTGCTGAAGCCATGTGTAACTGAGGCTACAAGCTCAGAGACCAAAAGCTGACATCCTCATGGCCAGGCAGGAGAGTTTTTTTCTATAGCAATAACAATAGCTCTACAAAGTCATCAAGAATGCAAAGCAATTATATGCATCTACTGCTTAAAAAAAAATACTAGTCTAGTATTCTTTTACTTGCAGCCCAAGGGATCCTGAGGATTCAATAAATGTCACATTGAATCAAATTACAAAACATCAGCTCAACTCAGCACTTAAACTTGGGTAACCTTGGGAAAAATCTCTTCACCTCTCAGATACCAGTTTTTCCTCCTCAAAATGGGCTGGTAACCCTGTTTCAAAGTAAAAAACAAAAAGGGCTGGGGATTTTGTTCAGTGGTTAAGTACTCTAGGTTAATCCCCAGTACCAAAAAAAAAAAAAAGGCTAGTAATGTTAACCAGCTTAGAAGGTATGTTCTAAGAAATAAACACAATAATACACATAAACACAAATGCCAAATATAACAGATTAGAATACTGTTGTCTGTTGAACTTCTTCAGTGCTTGTAGATATTAGTATTTTAGTAACTGAAAGCAGAGCCAATTTTCTTACTGACATTTTTCTATTCAGCAAAGTAGATAATATAAACTGCTTTATTGACTTTGAGAGTCAATAAAGCCATTTTAAATTTTCTTGGTAAAAAAGAAGTAGCAAACATGAGAATCTCACCTAAATTAACTCCTATATCATGAAGATAAAGAGAGAGCACACAGAAAGACTTATATGTGAATACTTAACATTGACAACTTACTAGCTTTGTGATCACAGGTCTAAATTAGTCAATCTCTGTCTGTTATACATGTTAGGAATGATAATGCCTGCTTTGCTGCGTAGGAGATTCAGAGGAGATGACTGAGGATGTTCCAAATTTTCTCACAGCCCTGGCCCTCACCATTTCCCACCCACCTATTTACCACCTCTGAGCTAACTGCTCTATTGTAGGAAAAGTTGCTATTTCTGATCAGTGCCTTTGGTTGATTAGGGGTCAAGTTATCACTGGGCTGCATTTCATTAATAGATGGAGACATTACATACCAAGAGGCAGGCCTAGCCAGGCGCAGTGGTGCATGCCTATAATCCCAGCACTTTGGGAGGCTGAGACAGGAGACTTGTGAGTTCAAAGGCAGTCTCAGCAATAGCAAGACGCTAAGCAACTCAGTGAGACCCTGTCTCTACATAAAACACAAAATAGGGCTGAGGATGTGGTTCAGTGGTTGAGTACCCCTGAGTTCAATCCACGGTGCCAAAAAAAAAAAAGAGGCAGGATTTTCTTCACCTCTTTTTTTCATAAGTATGAAGTATAGCAGGCAGGATTTTATTTTTTATCTTTTGGTACTGGGGATTGGACCAAGGGTCGCTTTACTACTGAGCTATGTTCCCAGCCCTTTGTATTGTTTATTTTGAAACAGCCTCTAGCTAAGTTCTTTGGACCTAGCTTGCTTGCTGAGACTGGCCTTAAATTTGCAAACCTCTTGCCTCAGCCTCCCTAGTCCCTGGGATGCCCAGCAAGCAGGCAGAATTCTACGATGTCTTCCTCTTGACATTATGAGCCTGCACATAATCTCAGCCCCTTGTTTGCAGACTGGACCTGGTGACTTGTGTGTTTGTTTGTTTGTTTATTTTAACAGCTTTATTGATATGTAATCCACATATAATCCATCCATTTAAAGTGTGGAATTAGCAGGAAAGTGATATTGGCCAAATTATATTGTTATATTGTGTGCATGTATGAATATGTAACAATAAGTCCCACCATTATGTACAACTATAATGCACCAATAAAAATGTGGAGAAAATAAAGAGTGCAATTAAGTGGTTTTATTTACTAAAATTCAATATATATTCAAATACGTATGAAACCATCACCAAAGTCAATATTTGAACATTTTTATCACCTCAAAGGAAATTCCACACACTTTTGCTATCAAGTCCCTATTTCCCTATTCTTCAGTAACCACTAATCTACTCTGTCTCTCAATATTTGTCTATGCTAGACATTTGTATATAAATAGAATCATATAATGTGTGGTCTTCTGTGGCTTCTTTCACCCAGTGTGATGGTTTCAGGGCTCATCCATTTCATAGCACACGTCAGTACTTCATTCCCTTTTATGAATGAATAACCTTCTATTGTTAGATATACCATACCAGTTTATCCATTCATCTGTTCATGAACATTTGAGTTGTTTCCACCTTTCGGCTACTATGAATAGTGAGTGCCACTACCAGTATTCATGCACAAGTTTTTGTGTGCACATAGTTTTCTCTTGTGTCTGTATCTAGGCTTGGAATGGTTGGGTCATTTTGAAATTATTCAATCATTTGAGGAACTACCAGGCTTTTCCAAAGTGGTTGCTACATTTACATTCCCTCTAGCAGTGTATGAGGGTTTTGATTTCTATACATCATCACCAATGGTATTTTCCGCTTTTTAAGTTGTTTCTCCTAGTGGATGTGAAGTGGTTATCTCATTGTGTTTTTATATGCATTTCCTTAAAGAATGAGCTTATTAACAATTTGCATATCTTCTTTGGAAAAATTTTATTCAAGTCTTCTGCCCGTTTAAAAAAAAATGTCTTTTTATTGTTGAATTGTAAGAGTTCTGCATATTTTAGATAAAAGTCCCTTTTCAGGAATACAATTTTCAAAGATTTCATCATGTCTCTCTTGATTGTGTCTTTCAATTTTGTTGAGATCCAATCTATTTTTTATTTTTTTGTTTGTTTTCATAGCTAAGAATCCATTGCCAAATCCTTGATCATGAAGATTTATCCCTGTGTTTTTTCTTAAGAGTTTTAATTCTTATATTTTGATCTTTGATCCATTTTGAGTTAATTTTTCGTATATGGTATGAGGTATTTTCCACCTGAGGATCCTGTTGTTTTGGCATCTTCATTGACTATCTGCCCCTGTCTAATTACAGTCCTGGCCCCCTTATTGAAAACCAGACCACCATGAACACATATGTGTATTTCTGGACTGTCAATTCTGTTCTATTGATCTATATATCTACCTCCATGTCATTACCATACTATCTTGGTTACTGTCGCTTTACAGTAAGTTTTGAAATCTGGATGTGTATGTCCTCTTTGTTCTTCTTCTTTAAAATGTATATATATTATAAATATGAATATATACATATAACACATATATATAGTTATAGATGGACACAATACCTTTATTTTATTTACGCGGTGCTGAGATTGAACCCAGTGCCTCACATGTGCCAGGCAAATGCTCTATCACTGAGCCACAATACCAGCCCCTGTTCTTCTTTTTCAAGATTCTTTTTTTCCATCGTGGGACCTTTGCAATTTCATATGAATTTTATAATCACTTGATCAATTCTACTTCATCAAGTGTTCAGCTAGGATTCTAATAGAGATTGCATTGAATTGATAGATAAATTTGGAAAGTATCATCTTAACAAAATTAATGCTTTCAATTCATGAACATGAGATGTTTTTAAAAGGTTTTTTTTTTCTTCTGGTACTGGGGATTGAACCCAGGGGTGCTTTATCACTGAGCTACACCCCCAGCCATTTTTATTTTATTTTGAAACAGGGTCTCACTAGTTGTCACAAATTTGCATTCCTCCTGCCTCAGGCTCCTGAGTTTATAGATATGTGCCATCATGCCCAGCTAATTAAGATCAGATTTAGTTTTTTTCAACAATGCTTTATAGTTTGCACAATGAAAGTTTCGTTCTTCTTTTGTTAAATTTATTCCTAAGTATTTTATTCTTTTGATGCTATTATAAATAGAATTGTTTCCTTAGTGTTATTTTTAAGTTTTCATTGCAAATGCACAGAATTGCAGTTGGTTTTTGTACATTGATCTTGTATCCTGCAATGTTGCTTAACTAGTTTATTAATTCAGATTTTCTTATAGGATTCCTTAGGATTTTCTTTTTGTTTGTTTTTTTGGTACTGGGGATTGGACCTAGGGGCACTTTACCCCTGGGCTATATCTCCAGCCCTTTGCATTTTTTATTTTGAGGCAGGGTCTTGCTAAGTTGCTTAGAGCCTTGCTAAATTGCTGAGGTTGGCCTGGAACTTGTGATCCTCCTCTTGAACTGTGGGTATTACAGGTGTGCACCACGACACGGGGCAAGGATTGCTGCATACAATATCATGTCATTTGTGAATAGAGATCTATTTCTTTCTTTTCCAATGTGAATATCTTTTATTTATTTTTCTTGCCTAATTTTCCTGGTTAGAACCTCCAGTACAATGTAAAATAAATGTGGTGAGAGTGGGCATATTGTCTTGTTACAGATCTTTGGGGGAAACTATCCAGTCTTTCACCATGAAGAATGATGTTGGCTGTAGGCTTCCCCCGCTCCCCTTAAATGCCCTTTGCCAAAGTAGGAGAGTTCCTTTCTATCTTCCATTTGTTGAAAGTTTTTTTATTTGTTTGTTTTTTACCAAGAAAGTTTGCTGGATTTTGTTAAATAATTTCTCTACATCAATTGAGATGAGAATGTAATTTTTTCCTTCCTTCTATTTATGTAGTGTAGTACATCAATTGGTTTTCTTCTGTTCAACCATCCTTGTATTCCTGGGATAAATCATACTTGTTCATGAAGTATAATTCTGCTCATATATTGCCAGATTTAGTTTATTAATATTTCATTGAAACTTTTGCATAGATATTTAAAAGAAATATGGACCCATGGTTTTCTAATGATGTCTTTGCCTTGTTTTGGTGTTAGGATAAGACTATTTTCATAGAATGAATTTGGAAGTGTTTCCTCTCGAACTTTTTTTTAAATAGAGTTTGTAAAGTTAATTCTTCTTGAGATATTTGGTAGAACTTTTCAGTGAAGCAATCTGTTCCTACTTTTCATTTAGGGTAATTTATTTTCTTTTGTATTACCAACTTAGGCTCTTGCATTATTATAGGTTTATTCAGAGTGTCTATTTCTTCTTGAGTCAGATTTGTTAGGTTTTATCTTTCTGGGGATTTATCTATTTCATAAAACCAAACTATCTAGGGGTTTTTAAACATATAATTCCATTTGTTTCACATACATTTCCCTTATAATCTGCATCATTTTGTTAAGCGTGGTAGTAATGTTCACTCTTTCATTTCTAATTCTAGTAGTTTAAGTTCTCCTCCTCCTCCTCTTCCTCCTCCTCCTTCTTTTCCTCCTTCTTCTCTTGGTCAATTTAGCTAAAGTTCTGTTAATTTTTTTGATCTTTTCAAAGAATCCACTTTTGGTTTTACTGACTTGGTCTATTGTTTTTCTCTAATTTCATCAATTCCCACTCTAGTCTATATTTCTTGCCTTCTGCTTGCTTTAGGTCTTTTCCCAGTGTCTTGAGATTGATTTGAGACTTTTTCTTTTTTTTGGACCAGGGATTGAACTCAGGGGCGCTTAACCTCTAAACCACATCCTCAGCCTTTTTATGTTTTATGTTGAGATGGGTTCTCACTAAGTTGCTTAGGGCCTCACTAAGTTGCTGAGGCTGGCTTTGAACTTTCCATCCTCTTACCTCAGCCTCCCAAGACGCTTGGATTACAGGCGTGCACCACCATACCTAGCAAGACTTCTTTTTAATATAGGCATTTGTGACTACAGATTTCTCTGTAAGCACTGATTTAGGTGCATCCCATAAATTTTGATGTATTCTGTTTTCATTCATCTTAAATTATTTTCTAACTTCCCTTTTTAAATTTTTTCTTTATACCAATTTTATATTTAGGAGTGTGTTGTTTTCCTGCTTATTTTTGAATTTCCTAAATGGCTTTTGTATTCTAACAAATAAAATATGACAAAAAGGATACATCCCTTCTGGGATTACACCTCAAAAGTCTGCCACCTCCACCTTGCTTGCACACACACTGTCCTTGGCTCCACCCCCTTGCTTTCTCTGATGAAGAAAGCTTATGACGTGTATCACCCATAGAGAGGCTCATGTGTCAAGAACCAAGGACCAGCAAGCCAGTAAGTGACTGAGGCTCTGTCCAGCAGCTCACAAGGAACTGAATCCTACCAACCACCATGTGAATGAATGTGGCTGATACCTTGACTGCAACTGTACGAAAGTCAGCCAAGACAGGACCAGATATTGGACTCACAGAAATCTGTGAAGTGATGTGTTGTTTTAGAGCCACTAAATTTTGAGTAATTTGTTTCACAGCAATTGATAACTAATGCAATGTGGTTGGTTCATAAGAAGGGCCCGGATGGGCCAGACACTCCTCTTTTTATTTCCTATATCCTTCTTAGATAATATCTAAGAAGCCTAGACAAGACCTGCTGACACACAACTCTTGAGACAAAGGCATCTCTGAAATAGCAGGGTTTGTTGAACCATTATGGATGCTAGCCTAAAAAACGCACCAGGTCCTGGGACAAGTTTCTGCAACTTCAGCAGCAAGGCTAGGTAGCAGTAAGAAAACACAATGGAAATTTGGGGAAGGAATGCATGAGCTGTTTATAGTAAACATACATTGGCTATAGACAAGAAGCAGGGAAAACTTTTGGAATAGGAGGACATTCAAAATGCAAAGTAGTTTTTGCTTCTGGGTTGATTGGGTTTAAGTACAGTATTGCTGGAATCTGAGTTAAGGTTTAACATATTACATTTACAAATGTAAAATGGTCTTTTGTTCTTTTCAACCTGTGGTTGGTTAACTGATTAACCTCCCCCATCTCTCTCTCCTTCCATCCTTGGGCCCTTGGGACATCTTAGAATTTCTTTTTGGTCAGGTCCTACCTCATATATTCTCCATGTCCAAGCATCTCTACTGGGAACTGAGTGGCAAATCAGGTTTGATATTCTCTGGAGAACTGATCATCTTAGACTCTAGAGATGGAGAACCGAGAAGCTTCTCTGTAAGTTCAGTTCTCCAATTCAGAGTCCATAGTAGGGCAGAGTGAAGGCTGCTGCTTGTAAAGTGTTCCTTTATTTTCCACTTCGTTTCTGTCCCTCGTGAGCAAATTTGCTTATTAACAATCCTAAAGGAGTAAGGGGAAAAACCACGAAATTACCAAACCCTATGCCAAACCCTCAACTGAGATAATAAAAGCAGAGCAGTTAGTATATAGTAGGCATTCAACAAACGCTTTTCTTCTTGTCATGATCCTCTATCTCACCTAGTCTCCTAACCCCGCTCCAGCTGTAACATAGGGGAAAAACTCAAGCTTTTTGTACTATACTCTGCAATCATCTCCTAATTGGAGGTAGTAAAGCTCCATGTTTGTCAACGAGCAATGTGCTTGTTGAAGACCATTACTGAAAGAGGAATTCAATGAAATTCAATCCAACAAGCATCCAGGCGATGGGCTTTCTGTTGAGACTACACAAACAGGTAGTTAGAACACAATTGCTTCCTTCAGAGCTGTCAGTCTAGACCTACTCCCTGGATAGGGGAAGTTTGCTTTTATAGGTCATTTCATAATTTGAAGGTCAACCAGTAGGAGTCCACTCATTTTCCCCCATACATTCCCCAACCCGTACCACTGACACTCCCTCCATTGCAACCTCAGTCCTAGGTCTTCTCTGAGATCATTGCCTAGTATTTCCTGGGCCACCACACCTGGGAAGAGGCCTGTCTGGGTAGTTGTTCTGTTAGAGTATGGCAACTCTGTGTGAATAAGAAAAAAAGCCCCTGAAAGTCAAGTCACTGCATGGCCATTTGTCACCAAATATTCAAAATAATGTCACCACTCTATGATGTCTACAAGGTAAACAGTTCCAGCATCTGTGGAACACACACTTGCAAACTGTCTGGAAGAAGAAGCTTGATGGGCAGGTGAAATGTGAAGCTGAAACCTAGGGATCCCAGAGAAAGATGGAGCTTGGGTTCAAGAGCAGGAATGAAAGGTCAGGCTGTTCCCAGGCCTCCCCACCACGTGAGCACACCATGCCAACATCAACACAAGAATCGGCTGGCTCACAGATGCTATCTGTCTGACTGCAAGATTTCCAGTGTCCACCAGTTAATGCTGTTACGTATCTGGTGTGTCCTGGACCATTGAGGTCCCCAGCCCACAAGCCACTTGAGGGCAGTGTCTCACTTCTGCAGCAGCTGCCTGGGCCACTCTGCAGGAGTGTATTCCCCTGCTGAGGCTGCTGTTTCTGGAACTCCTGAAGCTGCAAAGCCCTTCAGACGCCAGCACTGGTATCTGCTGCTCACTCTGTGTTTGTCCACACTGCAGCAGAGCCACGCTGCACTGAGGTCAGAGACCTCCAACCCAGATCTTCCCTGGCTCTGTCTGCCTTCTGCAGCAGTGCTTGTACCCTAAGTTCCTCGCTTGCCTTCTTATAAAGTGTCTCCACAATCTTCTCGAGTCTCTTCCCTGGACTTACACTTACAACTTCTGCCCACAGACTGGCCATTTTCTCCCAGCACATTGACTGATACCAGGGTGTGCCCACCAGTTTATTAATTCTAGATACTGCCATTATGCCTGCAACATCCTATAGCAGTTATTTTGGGGAGTAGACCTTTTCTTCAGGGTAGGAACAGATCTCCAGAGTTTTCTGTAAGTCAGAATGGCACTTTTTCTCTTTCCTACAGCCATATTATTAGTGGTACATAAAGCAGACATGGATGAAGGAGATGAAATCCAAGCAGCTTGCATCTGGGTGACTGTTTGCATCTGGGTAACTGTCTGCATCTGGGTAATGTTGATCTATGAGTGCCAGATTAGAAAGGAAGCCCCTGCCAGCCTCACTTTTTCCCTCCTGGAAATTCCAATACACCTGCGGGGAGGATGGAGCAGATCATGGATCACGGCAAGATGACCAAGAACATTAACCAGTTTCCACAGCAACTGAAGGGAGCTTTGGAACCTGTCCTGAAGGAGTTTCTGTGCTCCACACCAGAAGAAAATTCAGACGTCCAGTTTCCAGGTAGGTAATACCTACATTTGGACAAATAACTGTCAGACACTTGACTAAAAATATCTCGGATTTTTTTCTAGTCTTCTAAATGCAGAAGTCTTTGCCTTGAACTTTTCTAGGAGGCAGTTGTTTCTATACTCACTCAACCCAATTAAAAAATTAATGTATGTTTAAAAAAATTCATGAACGAGCCTTCGTGGGAAAGTGGGTAGAAGGGAAGAAAATTGAACCCAAGTTGGAAGACCACAAGTGTAGGCTTTGTCGTTAACTATTAGGTGCTCCCAGACAAGTGAGGTTCTCCAAGACTCAATGTCTATACCATCAAAATAGGGTTAAATGAAATTAGAAGTTCTTTAAGGCAACTTCCAGTGTGAATCCTCTAGCAATGCTCCCCGCTCCCTTTTCCCTCCACCCCCATTCACCCCTCTCGCCCTCTTTCTCCTTCCTTTTCCCCTTCACTCTTCTTTTTCCTTTCCTCTTATGTCTGCTGTTTTTCTTCCCAGACCTTGACACAGACTCTTTTATTTTCATCATCAGGCGTTTTGTGCCAGCGAATGTGATGCAAATAAAGTTAGACAGGATTTTGGTTCTGGCTGAATAAGAATTGCTCCACTTGAATGTACAAAAAAACACAACAACCCAGTCCCTCTCAACTGATTCTATTCAAAATTTCTTGGCTTCTGAATTTCAAGAACAAGCTGTTCTTGTGGGAGGTTAATTATACAATGTTTGGCCCACCTCCTTCTCCATTAGTGACCAACACCAGATGAATCCCCAGAGAAGTGTGCAAAGTCGGAATTGCCCTCCAAAGGCAAGACTGGCCCCTCTCCTGCTAGTTCAGAGAACCCAGGTTTAAAATGTAAAAATTATCTATGAAGCCAAGCCTCTATAATGATATGCGATAAAGATACTCAGAAATGGTTCGTATTCACACACATGCACTTATACACGGCTTTGATAGCTCCTGTCAAAGCGAACTGACTTTAGCAACTCTGACTTTCTAAATATTCTCCTTTGCTTATGGAAACAAATGGCAGTGGTGAGCTGGTGGAAATGGGAGGAACAAGAAAATCTACACAAATAGGGAGCATCTTGAAGCCAGGACATTTGGAGACAAGAAAAAATAAATAAATGCAATGGATTCAAACACATAAAATATACAATTCCATGTGGTTATAATGAAAGTAAAAATAAAAACATCATTGTCATCTTTGGAGGTTACTAGGGTATCAGTTCCTTATACTGAACATTGATAAATAAGGAGAAAGAATCAAGCATTTATTGCACCTTTCAGGATTTATCCTCCTTTGCAGACAACCCTCAAAAAATTTATGAGGAAAATTATTTTTCATGGATGAATCATAGCTAATCATTATAGGAACAACAAAACAATTAGAAAACACAATCTTCAGGCTTAACAAAATAATAGATAATAGGCATTTCTCATCAGTGATTGCTAAAAGCATTTAAATGAAAGATGGGATCACAGAATGGATGAGATAAAACTTCATCGGAATGCATTTGCAATCTTAGTGTCACTAAGTGGAACATCTAGTCAGTTAATGCACCCTGATAAAGTGTGTGGAAGACAGTACTTCCGTGGAATATTCTTGCCCCTTCCCCACATTGAACTTAAATCCAATCAGACATTAGGTCTACCAGAGAAATACAGGAGAGAGTGGCACATGGTCAGCAGCTTCACAAAGATACAGGCAAGGCCTCAAAGGGGTAAAGTTGTACAAGAAAGTCACCCAGTTTATTAAAAAAATATGTGGCACACACAAAGAGAAGGAACAGCTGTGGATAAAGTGAGACAGATACAATGGTAAAATGCAATATCTACATAGTATTTGGATCTTGAACTGAATTACCAGCTTCATTTTAGATAATCAGAAAGACTTAGACATGAACTACTAGATGGAGCTGAGGAATAATTGTCATTTTATTGATTGTGACACAGATTTGTGGTTGAATATTTAAATATCCTCATCTCTTAAAGATATACACTGAAGTATTTATAGATTAAATATGACATTTGAGATATTCTTTAATATAATTCATTAGAAATGTTGTGGGTAGCTGGGGATGTACTGCAGTGGTAGAGAGCTTGCCTAGCATATATGAGCTGCAGGGTTCAATCCCCAGCACTGCAAAAAAAGGAAGAAAGAAATGTGGGGAATGCCAAGTGTGGTGGTGTACACCAGTAATTCAAAGAGGATCACAAATTCAAAGCCAGCCTTGGTAATTTAGTGAGACCCTAAAAAAAAGAGTTGGGGGATATAGCGTAGTGGTAGAGTGCCCCTGAATTCAATCCCTAATATACAAACACATATACATACACCAAGGAAGAAGAAGAGGAGGAGGAGGAGGAGGAGGAGGAGGAGGAGGAGAGGAGAAGAAAAGAAAAGGAAAGAAACAAAGAAAGCAAAAAATGTACGGAATGCATGAAAAAAGAATAACAGAAAGTTGATGTTTTGTACAGGAATGGAGTTAAGGGGGTTCTACTTTTCTGTGTATTTGAATTTTTCCATAATGGAAGATTAAAACAAAAGATGACTTATGTAAAGTATCTACTATTGTTCCTAGGAAGCACTCAAACATGTTAGCTATAGTCATAATAATCATAAGCATAGAAAAATATTCCAATTTTTCTGACAAAGTTAATAAAAGACATTAAAGTTGCTAATGTTGATATGGTTTTGTTTAGTGTCTACCTTAGTGGGGAAAAACGGACTGGATTAAGTTAGGGCTCTGCTGCTCAATTTAATATATTTACTTGATGTCTCAAGTACTTCATATAAATAAGCTCTTGGACTGTGAATACCAAACTTAAAAAAACAAAATTCTCAAGCTAGCAGTTTAAATTTTCTTGGCTTAATGTTTTTGAAGAACAGTTTATTTTTAGCATTTTATGCTTAAAAAATTTCATCCTTTTTCTTCTTAATATCCTTACACTTTCTGAATTCAGTTGCGAAAAAAGAAAAAGTATCTGGAATTTTCAAATTAGGAGAAAAAAAGCAAAAATGATATCTTATCACATGATATATGATATATGTGATAATATATGATGTCTAATAATTTTCACTCTTTAGATCCATTTCGCATCTACTCTTTTACTATACAATTAACCCAGCTAACTTCCAATTAGTCTCTAATAGGTTAAGTGGGTTCATTACATCTATAGGACCATTTTAAGAAAATAAAAACCTCCCTGTATTCCCCATGTCTACCCCTTCCTCCTCACATGTGAGTTGTATAACAAGGTGAGAATAAAAAACCATATTGAGACAATGCTGTGGTCTATGAGCTCCAAATGCAGTGTCTGAAAATATCCTCTATAAGCCCTGGGTGAACCTAGAGACCCTAGGTGAGACTGGCCACCTTAGGAATGCTTAATGTAACCATTAACTTCCAACTTCCCGAGTCTAAAATCTCCTGGAACTCCTTCTGTTTTTAGACTATAGCCAGGTGTGATGGTATATATCTGTAACTCGAGAGGCTAAGGCAGCAGGATCACAAGTTCAAGGATCACAAGTTCAAGGCCAGCCTTAGCAACTTAGTGAAGCCCTAAGCAACTTAGCAAGACCTCGTCTCAAAATAAAAAAATAAAATGGGTTGGGGTGTAGTTCAGTGTTAAAGTGTCCCTGGGTTCAATCCCCAGTATGCAAAAATAAAAAATAAATATTAAAAAGAGTACACAGGAGGATATGCATAGGTTGTATGTAAACACCAGGCTATTTCATACAAGAGACTTGAGCATTGGTGGGTTTTGGTATGAGGGGTGTCTTCGAACCAGTACACCTTGCTGATACAGAGGGACAACTCTATGGTAAGAAAGAAGGAAAATGCTTTTCAAAACCACAACTGCCTTCATGCTGTGAAAGTCAAAGCTACTAGAGTCTTTGCCAGTCTTTGCTGGAATGGTGATGAGCTCTGCTTTTCCACTGAGCACCATGATGGCTGTTATGGTTTAGATATGATGTGTCCCCCAAAAGCTCCTATGTGAGACAATACAAGAAAGTTTAAAAATAAAATGATTGGGTTATGAGAGGTGTAACCTAATCAGTGCATTAGTCCAGGATAGGAATTAACTGGGAGGTAACTATAGGCAGGTAGGGTGTGGCTGGAAGAGGGAGATCACTGGGGCATGTCTTTGAATGTTATATTTTGTCCCTGGTGAGTGGGGCGAGCTCTCTGCTCCCTGGTGCCATGTCCTGAGATGCTTTCCTCCACCACACCCTTCTGCCATGATGCTCTGCCTCACCTCAGGCCCAGGGCAATGGAGTTGGCTGTCTATGGACTGAGACCTCTGAAAATGTGAGCCCCAAATAAACTTTTCCCCCTCTGTGTTTTTCTTCTCAGGTCTTTTGGTCATAGTGATGAAAAAGCTGACTACAACAGTACCTTTTGGTATGTGTTGCTGATGGTGTAAGGAGTAGGAGCTGAAGAGAGTTGAAGTGCCTATCTTAATAAATAAGAACAATAATTTGTGATTTTTGGGGGGCAATCTGGTGGAAGGAAGGGAAGGGTTGAAAAAGGGGACTAGGTGGGCAAGAGAGAGGTAGATAGTTGATACCAGGTTGGGGCACCATATATGGTAGGGAGTCTGACCAGTAAAACACCTGGTGGAACAGTTGCCAAAATGACCTTTAGGAAGAGAGAGGGCTAACATGAAGTTTGAAATTGTGTTTCTGCAATATAAATATTTTTTTGGTTTCCCAAGCATTGCTGTAACAACACAGGCCTTTATGATCAGACAATGTTTATTTCCTACTGCTTTCTTGGTAGGAAAGGAGTGAAAGAAATCAAAGAAACTGGCTCAGTTCCCTATCAAGTTGGGTGGATCCAGTAAGGAATAGTGTAAAGTTCATAAACTCAAGTAATTCATCACAAGAAAGAAATTAGAGCCAGAGGTGACCATAAGAACATAAACCTTCGGGAATGTGCAAAAGTTTGAGGTAAGAGCTTAGACTTTCTACAAGCTGTGAACTGTGTATTTGAGCCAATCTTCCCTCGCTCTTAAGAGGCAGGGAACCTCCATTGATAAGGAATTGCAGGAGCCTGCTTGTGTTTTTTGTAAAGCACTGCCCAGCCTTCAAGGAGGTAATGTCTAGTTCTTGTTTGTTTGCTTGATTTTGCCCCCCATTTTTCCAAAAAAAGTTTTTTTAGTTGTAGACAGACACAATACCTTTATTTTATTTATTTTTATGTGGGTTCTCAGAATCAAACTCAGTGCCTCTTACATGCCAGGCAAGTGCTCTACTACTGAGCCACAACCAAAGCTCCTGCCCCTGACTTTTTTGAGAAGGGTCTCACTATGTTGTCCAGGCTGGTCTAATACTCCTGGGCTTAGGCCATCCTTCTACCTCAGCCTCCCAAGTAGCTGGGACTCCAGGCACTCACAACTGCACCTGTCTGTAATGTCTACTTTCTAATGTTGAAATGAAAGCTAAATTTGCTTCTTTAGGCCCCTTTAATCTCTTCTCTTAGAGCCTAAGTAGTTATAATCATTTCAATTCATCTTCATATGAAAGTAGTTCCATCTCCACGGGTGTTTTAGTTGAGCTTCTCTGATTTGTTTCTATGATGACATTTCTTGTGTAAGCCTGTGTTTAAAACAAATTTATCCAAATTCAGTGCTTCTAACCCTACTGCTGCCATCAAGAGAGCTGAGCATACAGTAGATTTTCCTCATCTTAGGTACTGCAGGACTCCAGACTAGGAATCTGCAAGTCCCAGTTTGTGGTCTGAGCTCTGCCACTTAACTCACAGTGTGACCTTGAGCCTTCAATTTCCTTATCTGCAAAACAGAACAACAGGGCTTGGGATGTGACATGGTGGTAGTGTATGGTAGCGCTTGCCTAACATGCATGAGACCCTGGGTTCCATCCCCAGTGTGCCAAGAACAAACAAAACCCCTGCACTAACAACTTCATAAGATTGTTGAGAAAATCAAGAGATAACACATCAATGATTAGTGTTCTTAGAGTAATAATTTGACTGATGATATTTAGACAACAAGGATAAAGAACTGTATTTCCTTTCTTAAGGACTGTTTGATTTAGCACAACCTGGGAAAACAGTTCCTGAACCCTGAGTGTTCCCGATGTTCTTTATTTCTCAATGGGTGATCTGGTAATGGTCTAAACAAACAAACAAAAAATTGGGAACCCCTTTAAACCTTTCTTTTAGTTAATTTTCTTTCAAGCATTCAAGTTGGTCAACAACCCAACTAACTTCCAATTTCTCTCTGATGAACAAACTCAAACTGTTCTGAGAATTTCAACTAAAATTAACTTGAGCTATTACTACCCTGGGGCTCTTGGTGGTTCAAGAAGTACTTTGATAAGCCAAGAACCAAATCTTTGGAGAGGGCTGATCTCAGTGAAATAGGCTCAGGACTGTAGGACTTTACTGCAGAGGAGAAAGTCAGTACCCAATAGTGTCTTCCAGCTCTCCCACTGGTTCGCAGCCTTTGGTTGCCTTTCTTTGCTGTCCTCACTCTTCCTTGCTCCAGGGAATAGGGCTAAAGAAACTTCAGGGCTTAACCATGCAAATGTTTATCAGACTTAGATACCTAGGGCAGAACTTTTTCTGGTAAGTTGGGGAAAGTCACTATTGTGTCTCTGTAAATGCAAAAAAAATTTAGACCAAGCTCCCTATGCACCTCCTCTGCATACTTGACCCTCCTGGGAGAATGGCTGAGAGTCTGGGGGCCACCAGATGGCTTGACCTTCCCAGTCTCTCATTCCAGGTACTGAGTGGTATTATGGCCACACACCCTCTGAGAACAGATCCCCACTCTCTGTTCCTCCTTTATTTTTTTCTTCGTTACATTCTCTCTTCAGGCTTACCTCTTTTCTGCTCCTTTTCTTTCCATTCCTAACAAGTCCAAGCATGATCTACTTATTTCTTTGTTGTTCAAATACCATCAGCCCAATTTTTAATCATAGGCCCCATACAAGCAAGTCAGTCAGAGGAAGGAACAGATTGCATTTCAGTTACTCTAAAAATGTATATTTAGGGAGAATGAACAGTTGGGAGTAATTATAAGGCTTTTAAAAAATAACTTTCTTTTTATAAAATAATAAATGCTCATTATAGAATTTGGCAAAAAAATATGAATAGACTTAAAATCCTTTTGTGGGATATATGTGATTGTGCATTTGGCTACAGGTCCCAGTGTAGACCAATCGTACCTTACCCCAGAGCCCCTTCCTCTCTACATAGTGCTCACAGGAGGAAAATGCCAAAGGAAGCAAAGCCAAGAAAAGGAGCTCCTTACCAAGAGAAAGGGTTCTGGCCCTGAAGCCAAGTAGAAGTTCAGTACCTGCACTGCATCACACCAAGTGCTTCTTCTTCTGGAAATAATTGGGCCTAGATGGATTTGAATCTATGCCAGCTATAAGCTGTTGCATCTGGGACCTCCAATTCTGACCCAATGGGAGTGACAGCTGGAGCTGGAGCTGTCACTTCTTCTTGGAGTCAAGGAGAAGAGTTAGAATAGGGGCTACTTAGGCCACTGTTGCAGACTTCCAATGGGCCGTAGTCTTGGAGAAAGAAAGGGAGGGAGCTGAGTCAGCTAAACACCCCACGCAGCCATGCATGCTGGCTTGCAATCAGACCCCTCGATGACCAGGAGCCCACTGGGTACAGAGCCCTCTTGTCCTTCTTGGGGTACAATGAGGAGAGTGCAGGAGTGGAGAGCAGGGGTGTGGGAGATCAGGGAGAGGTGTTCCCCCAGAGGCCTTCACCTTTGGCCCAACAACTCTTTTAGGAATTCAAAGGAAATAGTCAAGTTCATGCAAAAAGCTTTGGCTTTAAGAATGGCAAATACAGCATCTGTAAAGCCAGATGACCAAAAGGAGGCGAATTAAAACCACTGGGCAAGGCTTTATTGGAAATACACGATCTCAGACTAAACTCTCCCGTCCATCAGAGTGTGCACGGGAGAATGGAGCACGTGTTCCGGGGCACGGAAAATTTCAAGGGCCCCGCCCAGAAAAGGCAGGAAGGGAAGGGCCTGAGGTAGGAAGAGGAGGTGATCTAGAGTCCTGTGTCCTCTGAGATTGGTCAGGGGATCCTGCTGAGGTAAGAGTCCTTCCTGGATGACCTGGGAAGAATGGCGGCGCCCATACTGGGTGTTCCGTGTTCCTCTGCGCATGCGGCCCGGGCGGCCATGTTGGTGCGCTCAGCGCATGCGTGCTGCTTGCGGCTTCAGCCTGCCTCAGCAGAGGCAGCTGTGTTTGTGCATTCTGCATCTGCCTCACCAACCTAACAGCATCATCCATGACATCTCAAGTAATTTGAATGTTAAGTTCACATAAGTTATAGTAACTAAATTATGAGGCTTTTAAAGGCAGATGCTACTAGATCACTGGGTCCCTCACTCTATCAAAGCCATTTTCTGATGTCAAGGCTATTTTCAAGGAGTTCAACTCAGTTCAATATTTATTTTTCTAAATTTCATATGATCAATCTATTTTTCCCACAAGTTAAAAAACAGGAAAAAAGACAGAGAAATAAATGCCTTTACTAGATCCAAAGAGTAGTGAAAAAGCCAATAATATAGATATTTGGAGCTGAACACAATCCTGGAGATAATAAATTAAGTCCAATACCCCTCATTGTGCAGATAATAAAATAGAGTCCTAGCGAAGGAAAGTGATTTACCTAAGCTTAGGTTGAACCAGAATCCTGTTCCTTTGATACTCCCCCTTCCCCACCCCAACCAAGGGCTCCCTGGGCTGCCCCTCCCTGAGGCAGTGGGGCCTTTGCATTCTGGCAGAGATTGAGTCAGGCCCCCTCCGTTGATGCAATCTCTGATTAAAATCAGCATTCAAAGAAAGATGATCAGTTTAACAAGCACAAATATAAGATACCCAGTAAAATATGAATGTCAGATAAATGATAATTCTTTAATGTGCCCATGTGCATTTATATTATTTATATATGTATACACATTAAAATTATTATTTACTTGAAATTCAATCTGAAAATTTAAATTTGAGTACTGTTTTAAAAGGTGCATGTTTTTATTTGCCCAATATAGCATCTCTATATTCAAAAAGAGATGAGCCAAAGATTGTTAGATTAAAAAATCCTAACAATTCTATTCCAATTTCATGACTTTTTGCAAATGAGAAAACTGATCAACAGAGAGAACTGTGACTTGCCCAAGGTTCCATAGTTGACAGGTGACTAAGTTGAGACTAAATTGTGGATGATTCCCAGGGAACCCTCGAATGTACCACCATGTGTGTCTTGCCCCATGGCATCAATAAAAGTCCACCTTGTTGGGTTGGGGATGTAGCTCAATGGTAGAGCACTTGCCTATCACATGCAAGGCCCTGGGTTTGATCCTAGTACTGGAAAAAAAAATACAACTTGTAAATCTTTTTAGGCTACAGAATTACAATAAATGCTTTCCTCGTTATAAAAACAACATAAAGCAGAAGATTCTTGGAAGATCTTTTAGATCTTAAACTCTAGTGGGTATCAGAATCACCTGGAGAGCTTGTTCAAACATGCATGGCTAGGTCCTATCCTTAGCATTTCTGAGGCATGTGGTCTGGGGTAGTGCATAAATTTGCATTTTAACAAGCTCTGGGGTGATGTTGCTGCTATTGGTCCAGGAACATTGGAGAACCACAGGTTCAGTTAATATGGACGTGCCTGGTCTACATGAGTTCCCTGTTTACACAAGAAAAACAAAAACCCTTGCTTGTGATTAGGTCTCAGTTATAGAAAATCATATCAGTGCATTATTAGAGACAATTTTTAGGGGCAAAACCAGTCCAAACAAACTTTCTGACCAATGAGACTGGACTAGAGCAATGAGTTAAATCATAATGAGGCCAATTCTGCTAAGAAGGGAAAGGGAGAACAGGAATAATAGTGTCAGGAATGAGGAACCACATGAACAATTTGAAAATCTGCTGTAGTCAGACTGTTCTGTGACCATTTCATACCTTTTCTTACTCCCCTCCCCAAACTTAGCTCTCCAATTATGTGGCTAATTGCAGCTGAATGAGACATTTTGTTGAGATCATTATGGCCATGTACAAAGTTTTGAGGCCTTTGTTCGCTTGCTACTGTGGGAACACAGCGCCCTAGTTCCGCCACCAGAGCTTCCCACTCCTATTGCTCCTCCCCCTCCAGGACTGCCTCTACTGCCCCTGAACAAAGACCAGATTGTTACACCTCTGGCTACTGAAGGAGCCCCGAACTGAAGTACTTAAACCCACCTTCTCACCTTTGTCCTTCTTCAGCTGGCCCCCGTGCCACTCTGAACTTCCAGGCCCAGAAGTCATGTCACGATGGCATCTCGTGCTTCGCATGTAGCAACACATGTATATGATAGTCATTTCATCTTCCACCTAATGGCATCACTTGGTTCTGAATCACTAGGGGGAATGCTATTAAGACAGTCAAATTACATCTTCAGACTGAGAGGTCTGAGAGAGACATTCACATGGAAAGAACAGTCTTTTCTGAGAAATTCAGGTGACTGTGGTGTAGTTCCATAGACAAAATTTAATTGGAAAATATCCATGGCAGTAAATAAAGAACAAAGAAGGAAAAAAAATCCCCATTCTTCAGCACTCTGGCAGAGAGGAGAGCTCACCCTGCTCAATGCTTATGGATCCCCAGGAGCCCATTTCCAGCTTGCCTGAGGCAGAGTCACTGGACCCAAGAAGTCAGAAGGTAAAAACGAAGTGAAATATTTCCCTAAATGTACCTAGCAGCCTAGCAGCCCTCCCAGGAAACAAATGACACTTCACCTACATGGAAAGTGCAGTAAAAGCAGATTTCAAATTTCACCTGGGAATTCAGGAGATGAAATTAGGATTGATTCCTTCAAGTATACAGAGTTCTAGTTTCATAGAGATGAAACACTCAAACACTAGGCCTGTGATTTCCTGCAGAGGAGGCAGAGAGCAGTGGAGGCCAGGAATAAAGAACTGTAATAGATTCTAATAAACAAGCCTGTGATGAGAGCAGCATTGATGTTTAGGATGAAAGTAGTGAGAGGAGGGCTGGGATTGTAGCTCAGCGGTAGAGCGCTTGCCTTGCATGCGTGAGGCCGTGGGTTCGATCCTCAGCGCCACATACAAAGCAATAAAATAAGGACATTGTGTCCATCAACAACTAAAAAAAAAATATTAAAAAAAAAGAAAAAAAATTTAAAAGAAGAAAGTAGTGAGAGGAGAGGTGGCCTTTCCCCCTAGACTCTCTACCATGAATTAGAGTCATCATGGGGATGAGCTGATATCCCTTGGGGAGGGGATGCACATTATTTAAGAGGCCACAATTAACTGTTGGTCAAATTGATCTGCAAGAATAAACAGTCTTGGAAGTGAGAGGCTGAGCAGCCCCTCAAATGTGGGCCAGAGCAGGCAGTTCAAGGGAAAGTCTCCTATACTTTAGACCTGGACCCTAGGGACCAGGCTTCAAAGTGTTGGAAGGCCATTGTAGTGGCTTATGAGGTCCAGATGACTTTACCAGTGGGCCAGAAACCAGATGGGTGCATTTAAGGGTCCTATGAAGATTTCTGTTGCCAAATTCTCATTCTTGAAACTCAGTTATACAGTCTTTAAAATAGAACCCCCCTTGAAAAATGGTTGCTTACTCTCTCCAGTGGGCACTTAGCATATTTTGACCTTCTGGATAGTTCCCTCAAAAGAGTTGAGGAGATTTTACCCCCACCCCTACTGTCTGGTGTCTTGGGGCCAACACCATACACAGGGGCAGACCCTTGCTCTCTCCACCCCAGTACAGTGTGGACTAGACTCATGGCCTAAGCCCAGCCAGGGAGCTACCTTCCCCTGGGACTCTGGACCTTGCAGGAGTATTTTGTAGATACAAAGACGAGTTTTTCATCTCAACAGCAACAAGCAGACTCTGCCTGCTTTATGACTATGTCTAGTTCCTGCAACTCCTCTTCTAGGCCTGATCCTCCAACATCTCATAATTTTTCTGAGCCCCAATAAATGCTTTCTCCTCAAATTAACCAAAATTGGTTTCTGTTGCTTGTAGCTAGACCATTGACTGATGCAGTCCCTAACTCCTGCATGCACTTATTGGGCACTTGCACCTCTTAGCAGTGGGATGAGTTCCCTGGGGTGTGGTCAAGAGGGACAGCTGCCCAAAGAAGCCAAAACACATACTTGGGAGGTGTGGCCTGAGAATTAACTTCTTGTCAACGTCACGTCAATTTCATGGAATTATCCCAGGTAATGATAAAAAGGCGATAATATATATTTCAGAGCTTAGAGAACATCTTTGCATACATCTTCTGATTTGATCCTCACAATTCCCTGTAAATTAGACAGAAGGAGAATTATATCCACTTTTTAAAATGAAAGAGGTTCAGGAATTAAATATCCTACTAAGATCCAGCAGCTCTAATGGCAGGGTTCAGACCTGAATTGAAGTCTCTTCTCCCAACTCATCTGTGGTCCACACCAGAATACAGTCATGTACCCAAAAAAAAAAGTAGGCAAGATTAAAGGAGTCAATCTTTGGGTTTAGAATTAATGAAGAGGATCAGAATCACTTCTTTCCAAGAGTATTTGAGCTAAAGGCATTTTGGGCAGAACGGGTGAATGAAAGAACACAGGAAGGATGTAGAGTAGCCAGGGACAAAAGAAAGCACAGAGGACTAAAGGCAGGAGAGGAAATGATGAATGAAAATAAAAGCAAGCATACACATGGTCGCTACGTGCTCTACCTAGGTAAGTTATTTTCACTTCATAATCCTTCAAGGAAAGTAGATATTGCAACCAATAAAAGAAGATAGTGTTATTGTCATTTCACAAACATAGAAACCAAAGTACAGGGAAGGTAATTAGCTCACCCAAGGTCACACTGCTTAACTAAACTGCTAGTAAGTAGTAGAGCCTGGATTTGAACCTGTGTGGGGTTGTTTTGCCCTCTGTGCACTTAACCTGCATGATTTTCCTGACTCTCCTGATGTGTAAGTCAGCTCTGGGGATACCACCAAAGTAGGACACTGAGGTGTCTGAGGTCCAGGTGAAGACCATCTAGGTGGGATAGAGGAGCAATCAAGGATGAACTCAGCAGGTGAAAGAGCAGAGTGACTCACTCATTGCCCTGACCAAGGCTTATTGGCAATTATGTCCAAGTAAAAGGAGCATGGAATTGGACCCTGCTCTGCCTCACATGAGCTGGATCATCCTGGAATCACATAACACCTTTTTTTTTTTGGTACTGGAGATTGAACTCAGGAGCACTCAACCACTGAGCCACATCTCCAGCCCTATTTTGTGTTTTATGTAGAGACAGGGTCTCACTGAGTTGCTTAGCACCTCACCATTGCTGAGGCTGGCTTTGAACTCGCAATTTTCCTGTCTCAGCCTCCCTAAGTGCTGGGATTACAGGCTTGCGCCACCGCACCCGGCTTCACATAACATCTTTTGTCCTGAATTCTTCATCTCAATAATGAGTCAGTGAGGCTGGGGCTGTAGCTCAGTGGCAGAGTGCTTGCCCGGCACATGTGAGGCACTAGCCTTGATCCTTAGCACCACATAAAAATAAACAAATAAAACAAAAGCATGCTGTCCATCTACAACTACAAATAATTATTATTAAAAAATAATGAGTCAGTAATGCCTCTTAGTGAGGAATCCAATACAATCCTTCCAATGTGGGGCAAGTAGTAATTAAACAACCCTGCCCTATTGGTCTCCTGGGGATGTTTCATGGTGTTTCACAGAAAGTGTCAAGGAATTGAGTGATGGGGCACTGCATTTTGAATCCCTCTCCAACCCAGGAAATTATTTTTCTCCCCAAGAGAGATTGAAAACACTCATCTCTTTGCCACCATATGCAAAGAAAGGCTGGCCCTGCAGAGAGGAAGCGGCCAACAAGGAGCAGACACACAAATTATCTGTATTAGACAATCAGAGCAGGACTACTCTATTTATTACTGAAGCAGGCAGACAGCATCTCCCAGAAGGTACTGATGGGAACTGACTCTGTAGAAACCACTAGATAAAGGTTAGAGTGTTCAGAGTTCTCTAGAGAGACAGAACCAATGGGATGGATGGATGAGTGGGTGGATGGACAGATAGATAAGAGAGGAGATTTATTAGGGGAATTGGCTCATGAGATTAGGGAAGTGAAGAAGTCCCACAATCAGCTGTCCATGAGCTGAAAAACTAGAGAAACTGGTAGCATCGTTCAGTCCAAGTGCCACTTGCCTGTTCTCCCCATCACAGGCACAGAATTGTGACTAATGGGGTTCACCAAACTCAGACAGCTACGTGTAATCTTTCTGGCTATTTTTTTTTAAAAACCTTCTGTCTTGACATCAAAAGGATTGAATGCATCCTCTGTGAGGGCTGTACATTTTATGAAGAGATTGATATATGGAGGCCAAATAGATATATATAGGCCAAAGACCCAGAATCAGGCTGAAGACCTGGCAACCCATGTAAGTACTGGCACAAGTCTCAGGGTCCAAAGGCCAGAGGGTTGTGATTCTGGTGTCCAAAAGTGGGAAAAAAGGGAGTCCCAGCTCCAGGCAGGAGAGAGAGGGAGATAGAGGGAGAGGAGAAGAAAGGAGGGAAGGGGAGGGGAGAGGAAAGAAGAGAGAAAAGTCAGGACTCCCAGCCAATTAGATGGTGCCCACCCACATCGAGGGCAGATCTGCCCTATTTAGTTACTCACTCACACACCGATCTCCTCTGGAAATGCCCTCACTGACATACCTAGATGTAATGCCTTAGCAGTTCTCTAGATATTCCTTAATCCAGTCAAACTAATGCCTAAAATGAACCACCACAAAGGCTGAGTTTTGAGGGAAGTTTGCTCACATATGGTGGGAGGCTTGCTGCTGAGGGCTCTGTCTGAAGCATGAAGCAGGTACCTCGGCACAGCAGCAGGGAGACCTGCTTAGCCCTGGAGGAAGGCCTCCAGGCCAGGCCCAGCAGAATATTGTCTGGGCTTCTGACCAAGGCTTGCCAACAGTTCCTAGGAGAGAGAGCTGGAGGGTGGTAGCAGAACTCATGGTTCTCCCTATAGTTGCTTTTATGTAGCCTTTTCAGAATCTATATATCAATCCATCTCTTCATAAAATGTACAGTCCTCGCAGAGGGTGCATTCGATCCTTTTGATGTCAAGACAGAAGGTTAAAAAAAATAACAGAAAGATTACACATAGCTGTCTAGGTTTGGTGAACCCCATTAGTCACAATTCTGTGCCTGTGATGGGGAAAACAGGTATGTGGCATCCTTTAAAAACTCAATATTGGCAAGATTTATTAATGTAATGTTATTTTACAACATTAAAATACTAAGTACAAACACTTGAAATCCAATAGTGTTTTGACTAGGTCGGTACTCTACAAGCCAGTCTCTCTGGCTGCCTCATTTCCTAGGTGCCCTAGGCCCAAAGATGACTGTATTCAACTTGATGGAGACTACAAAGGAGGCTTGGGCTGACTAACCGTAGCTGATCACAACATGCATCATCAGTGGCTTGCTAGAGTGAGCAGAAAGGAAGGGTCCCATGAAGCCCATCAAGGAGGAAGGAGGAAGTTTTGTCAATGCACTGCAGGCAGAAGTTTGCGAAGCAATGGGAGAAAGGAGTTTTAGGTTAAAAGAAAGGGATACGGAGATGTCTGAATTCTGACAGAGGCAGGAATTGACTAGAACATGAACATGGTGGCATGAGCTAAGTGAGAAAGGGATGTCATTGGAAAAGCTCAAGTGCATGGTGAGGGATGAGATCAGGGTAGCTAGGTCATACACTGAGAAGAGGCCTCCAGCAGAATCAGAAAATCTCTGTGCCTTGCCAAGGCTGTGATAGGCAGGAGAGTGACACACACTTCCCAGGGGAAAGAAGGACAAATCAGGGGCGATGCAGAGCAAGATCCCCCAATAGACTCTGCAGGAAGACATGAGCACAGCTGAGGAGCAGATGGTGATCCCTGGCTACAGGAAATCTCAGTGTGCACATGAGGCCAGATGACGTCATGGGAAAAGAGCTGTGTGTGTGTGTGAGTATGTGTGTATTGTGTGTACATGCACACTCCAGGAGATATTTTGGGAGCAGGAGCAGACACTGGGTTTTTCTATGTGGTGCCAGGGCCCAGGCAGGTCACTTTGGCCATAAAGCCAAATAGACAAGCATGTAAATAGGGAAGAAAAGATCACACAGAGAAGGAAAGATCCAGTGAGTGGTGCAAGAGTCACGGCTAGAGGAAGTGGCAGGACCAGATGCAAGGAGCAGGTAGCTTATGGTCTGGCTTTTGAAGGAGGAGCAGGAAATCGGTGAAGAAGAGAACATTCTGTTTGGTGTTTCTGCTCTCTCTACCATCAGGTCTCAAACATGAACACCCATCAGAATCACCGGGAAGACCTGTTCAACAAATTTCTGGGTTCCAACCCAAGAATTTCTGATTCAGTTCTGGGACTGAGCCTGAGAATTCACATTTCTATCATGTTCCCTGATTAAAAAAAAAGAAGAAGACATTGCTGGCTTAGGGACCACACTTTGAGAACCACTGATCTAAAATAATGGTGAAGTGAATAAAGTTAAAGTTTTATTTTGTAAACTTGGCACATCAGTGTCCTTCAGAGAAAAACAATTTGGCCTGGTCAGGGACAGGAATAAGAAAATGTCACAAACTAGGATGGTGCTGGTAGAGGAAGGAGCCAAGGG
Organism: Xerus rutilus; assembly: GCA_028644305.1. Lineage (NCBI taxonomy): Eukaryota > Metazoa > Chordata > Mammalia > Rodentia > Sciuridae > Xerus > Xerus rutilus. The sequence goes on along the minus strand of CM053412.1, from coordinate 21,574,126 downwards.
ATTCAAATCCCAAACTAATTCAAGAAGCAGAGAGAAGGACCAGAGGGGTCAGGGCCAGCCAGGAAGACCTGTCAGACATGGAAAGTCTGCTTCTGCATTCAGTGGAATCGAGGGACACTCAAGAAAAGGAAACTGAAACCAAAGCAATTTCTTCCCATTTTTTCCTGGGAACATGTAAGAAATGCAAATTCTCAGTCCCATACCAGACCTGAATCACCTTATCTGGGTATTTGAAATACTGACATTAAAGTTCCATTTATAGTAACAATCGTAACTAAATCTCCAGGAACTTCCCTCATAACTTGTAAAGAATTCAACCAGAGCGTGGTCTAAGTTTTGTCCACTCCTGATCCTGACTTGCCCTGGAGGTTCTGCCCTCCTTTAGTTCCTATCAGCAGCTCGCCATCTGTCATCTCACATGGGTATTGTTTGAGCTCCTGACACGGGAGGAGCTTCAAGGCTGAGATCACTTTGTTTCTTGCCCTACCCCCACTGTGGGAGTAGAAAGTTACACACAAATGGCTCTTTTAAATAGTTAAGAGTTGTTAAATATTAATGGTTTAATAATTGTTGAAGTAAACCAACACACGGGAACTCTGTCATAAGACAATCTGATTTTGAACTGTACGCACGCATCCAGGTGGGTCAGTTTCATGTGTAGAGAGCTGGACTTGAAGTTGCTTCTTGGCTTCTGGGTCCAGCTCTGACACTGAGAAGCTGGGGACACTTAGCACCTTTCAGGTTATTTGATTTCCCCTATCAGTAAGCTACAGAAAAAGATCCACTGAGATGAATGAAGAGTGCTTTGAACTTCTAGGAATACCACAAACATGGGGGGCTTCTTTCAACATGACTTCTCTCCATTATTCCCTTTGGAGAGCATATTCTTGGCTGTCAACTTTGATCCAGCCATTGGATGACAAGTGGGTGAGACAGAGATTCTCCTATCCTGTCCTTGAGAAAGGAAGTCAACTTTAAAGCTCTTCAAGGAAATACTGAGTCTGTACATGAATTGAGATCAAATCCCAGAGCCCTATGATATATGATAATAGAATTAATAGACTCACATTAAAAGAGGAATAGTGGTCACACAACATTGACAGCAGTAGACACTGTTAGGATCCTTTCAGAGGGAGGCAAATAATTATTAACTCAAAAGGTTCAAAGTGCCACTCTGAGCTAAACTACATCTTTCTTCTATTATAGATGTGCAGTTGTCTCTTGGGGCCAATGTACATACTCTTCTATTTATTATTATTTAACTTTATATCCTTGTGGAAATTAAGAAAAATATGAGCTAGATGCAAAGAGAGCTAAATTTAGAGGTGACCATTTGGGGACAAGAGTAGGCTAAAGCTAGAGCTTGAGGAATGTCTCTTCAGGTGGTGTTAGTGCCATTAATCAGGTGCTCTTGCATGGTGCTCTTGGGTGTTCATGGTGGCCAACACTTGCAGAACCTAGCTGGGCTATCCACGGTCTAATCTATTTCTCAGCCCTGAAACCCTACCAAGGATAGAAATGAGGTCAGGGTTTTCATGCTGAGCCTGCAATTGCTTCTTCCTTTACACTGCCCACACACCATCACTCAAATTCTCTGAACTGACATTAAGTTCAGTCCATATCTAGTCTTTTGGCACATCTCCCCTTCTCCAGGGTCATCAGAAGCATGATCCAGGCTGATTCATTTCTCCTCTGTCTGCTCCAGATGCAGCCTGTCCAGGCTGGGTGGCCCAAGGCACTTAGACCAGCTCAGCACTCCCAGACTAGCTCGTCACATGTCCTTACCTCTCTGCCCTCTGCCATCCTTGTCTTGTCCTCCTTGGTAGGAAAAGCAAATAAACAATAAAACAAAAACCAAAAAACCAGAAGCGCACAAGGAAGGAGCAAAGGAGTCTATTTACTCAATGTCATTTCCACCTTTTTTTTTCAATTCAAACGCCTTATGGAACTAATTTGGCAGTATCCCTCACTGATTCTTGTTTTCTGCAAGAAGTACTAAATTCTGCCAGATTCACAGAAAGCCTTGGAGGATCATAAAGGTCATCTGAACCTCCTTCCATTGCTGTATTAGAACTGAGGCCACTTCTGGTGCCTAGTCTCAGCAGGGGTTTCTATCCCATCTCTGGGGTCCTGGCTGGCACCCATTGAAGCTAAAATAACAGAGGGACCTTTGGCAATGAAACCATAAGCAGGTAGGAAACAGAATCCTCATTGGTATGACAATGTTCAGGGAACAAGTCCGCAGGGGCTTAGAGCTGGCAGGATGAGAGCTTGATTGTTCCTCCATCTCTCAGCCGGAGGCTAGATCACAGTGAGGATCTGTCACCTTTCCCTCCCCACTTCACCTTTTCCTGATTAGAGAATTCCAAGACTGAAGCTTCTCTGTCCTCTGCGAGGCAGTGGGCACTTGGGTCGTCTGAGAGTCCAGAAAAAAGACCCTGAATTTATGGAACAGTTTAGGAGCTCAAGTTGGGTGGAATGGACAGTCCACTCCCTAAATTCCACACTCCTGGGAATGTTGTGTGCGTTGTAACATGACTTTCAAGGGAGAAATGAAGGACTGCTTCTGCATACATTCCTCTGAGGTCCTGAGTGTGCTCAGCTGGCTCAGAGTAGGGCTCCCTGGTGAGGGATGCACCCTTCCACTTCCCATCACCCGACCCTGCTTCTGTGATAAGGGGCAGAGCTAGCAGTTCACTGGGCCGCATTCTTTCTCTAGCAAGCTGCTGACTCACTTTTACTAAGAGGCCAACTGATTACTGTGATGTCTATGAGGCCTGATTGCATTCCACAATATCAAGCCCACACATAGGCATTAACTGCTGGCCATATGCAGCATCTATGATTGACACTGGGGCTATAGCATTGAGTAAGACAGCATCTACCCCACAGGTTTCACATTTTAGTGGGGACAGTGAGTAATTAATCATACATTTTAAACTATAAGAGGAATATATACTATAAAAGAGGAGTCCTAGGCACTTGGAAAGTCCACACAAGGGAACTTAACCGAGCTTGGTAGGCCCAGAAAGACTTCCTTCAGGAATTGACATTTCATCTGAGTTTTGAAAATGAGTAGGACAGAGGCAGAATATTCCAGAAAGAGATGAGCCCAGGTATGACTGCACTGAAGTAAATAGAAAGAGTATGCTATGACTGGAGTGGAGTGACCAAAGGCAGAGATGCAGAGGTAGGCAAAAGCCAGGTCACACAGGGCCTTGCAGACTGTTTCAGTGCTGGAGGATTTTTTTCTAAGACCAATGTGAAGTCAACGAAAGACTAAATAGGGAAGTGAAAAAGTTAGATTTGCATTTTTAAAACACAGGCAGAGGGCTGAAGGTGTGTCTCTGTACCTGGCATGTGCGAGGCTCTAGTTCAATACCCAGCACCGAGGGGGAGGAGGGAGAAGCATGTGGATAGAGTATCAAGTATGGAAAACAGACTGCAAAGGGTTAAGGGAGCATGTGGTGAGACCAGTTTTTTAAAGATCAAGGTTGACAGGTTAAACTAACGTGATAGCAGTGGTGACAAAGAGATGCGAATACATTTCAAAGCCACTTAGAAAGTCAGTTATCCAGACATAGGGATTATTGCATATATGATGTGAGGGAACTGTTCAACATGGCACGTGGAAATGGCCTGTGCTGATGTAAGGATGGTGAAGGAGAGCGAGTATGGGAAGGAATCATGGTTGTGTTTTGCAAATGTTGCATTTGAGGGATGCTAGAGACAATCATGGACTTCATGTGACAATCTGAACCTGCCATCAGAACCCTGGTGAATGCCTACCAGAAATAGGCCTCCAATTCCAGACCAGCCATACCTGATGATTCTGGCACCTAGAATTACCAAAGTGTAGTAATTTTGTTTAAGGACAAAAGAGGAATTGCTAGGAGAAGTTGCAAAATCACCACATTGAACTACATTAAAGCAAAGCCCCAGCACATTGCTTAAAAGTTCATTTTGCAATGTACCTTTTTTTTGGATAAATTACATAGAATTTACCATTTTAACTATTTTGAAGTATATAATGGTTTCAGTACATGCACGATGTTGCACTGTCTTCACCACTAATTTCAGAACATTGTCAGCACACCCAAAAGAAATGCTATGGCCATTAGGAGTCATTCCTCATTTCCCCTCCCCTCCCCTCTCCTGCACCTGCTAATCTGCCTTCTGTCCTATTGATTTACCCATTTTGTACATATATCATACGCGTGGAATCATGTAGCATGTGGCTTAAGGGTTTCACGCAACATAATGTTGTCAAAGTTCACCCATGTTGTGGCATGGATCTGCACTTCATTCCTTCTTAAGGTTGAATGATAATTTATCATATGGTTATACTACCTTTTGTATATACATTCATCTGTTGAAGGATATTTGGCTTGTTTTCACCTTTTGGTTATTGTATATACTACTGTGAACATTCATATACAAGGGTTTGTTCGAGTACCTGTTTTCAATTCTTTTGGAAAACTGACATATATTTCCCACTGTGAGCTACACCAATTCCATCAGCAATGTACTAGAATTCCAATGTCTCCTTATCCTCGCTGCTATGGTTTCAATGTGTCCACTAAGGTTTGTCTACCAACAATTTAATCCCCAGTACAACAGTGTTGAGGGGTGGGTCCTTTTTTTTTTTTTTTTTTTTTTTGGTACCAGGCATTGAACATAGAGGCACTGAGCCACATGCCCAGCCCACTTTTTTATGTTTTATTTTACATAAAGATCTCACTAAGTTGCCTAGGGCCTTGTTAAATTGTTGAGGCTGGCTTTGAACTTGTGATCCTCCTGCCTCAGCCTCCTGAGCTGCTGGGATTACAGGCATGCACCGCTACATCCAGCAAGAAGTGGGGCCTTTAAGAGTTGTTTGGGGGAATGGGGGCTCTGCCCGTGGGAATGGATCAATGCCACTCTCATGGGAATGGGTTCCTGGTCAAGGAATGAGTTCAGCCTCCTTCCCTGCTCTCTCCTGCTGTTTTTGTAAAGGGATGATCTTTTGTAGCTCCCTGTTTCACCATGGACAGTGTCTTTGTATAAAAGAATTACAGGCTTTGAGTGTTGGCAGAGTTTGATGGCTGGTGTGAAACACAGAAGCTAAAAACTGTCAGTAGCTGGCTTAAGGATGGGTGATGTCTGGGAGGTGTGATTAGGTACCAGGGTGCAGGCAGACCCATCCAGTGCAGACCAACAGATGGGGTGAAGAATCAGCAATCTGGGAAGTACCTTTTCCCACAGACTTGCCAAAAAGGCATGGCAAACACTTGGCTATCTTTCCTAATAGTAGGTGAGAAATGATGTCCTGGCATTAACCTCTCTAGAGTCACATAGAAACTGGGTCCACAACTGCAGGTGAACAAGTGTCCTTTGGCAAGGTTTCCAGTGCTGCCTGAGCTGGAAGTGGTTAACCTTCTAGAGCCCATCCAAGAAGGAATCCCACCAGTGGCAGCCAGCACATCCCTCTGACCATCCAGCAGGAATGCTTTCTCCCCAGTGAGCCCCCAAACTCTTCTCAGTTCCCATTTGACTAACCGCACACCATCATCCCACCTGCTTTCAGCCATTTGCCAAGATGGAGGTGCTATGGAATAAAGTGAAAGGCACCTGCCCCCTGCACACACTCCTGACTTGTGTGGGACTGATAAAGCACCCTTGTTATTGCCTAAAGGTGGACAGATGGAGAGGTAAACAAAGAATCAAGGACCTGTGTCAAACACAGGCATACTCAACTTTCTCTAGAAAATTAAGAGTCAATCCCACTTAAATGAACATCTCTCCATGCTGAGTATGCCATTTCCTACCCATGGAAGCTGTAGAGCAGAACTTAAAGGGAGAAGAGGACAATCACATTTCCAGTGGTTAACTTTCAATTCATAATTATTTTCCCAATCTGCTCAGCTTGCAAGAGACCATACAGGAATTTCCTTAGATCTTGTATTTTAATCCCCTTCTAAGGAACCTCTCCCAGAAAGCACTGCTTAAGTGCCCTTAAATACCGTACCTGTGACCCGCTTCTTGGGTTTTTGATTGCAGTCCCTCCCCACCAACTGCAGTTACATAGTACATCCCTGATGCTCTGGGTTTGCCTCAGTGGCTGCTGTACATAGAGCATTGTAGAATTGATTCACTGGGTCAAAGACAGTCTTTTTTTTTTTTTTTTTTTGGTACTAGAGATTGAATTCAGGGGCAATCGACCATTGAGCCACATCGCCAGCCCTATTTTGTGTTTTATATAGAGACAGGGTCTCACTGAGTTGCTTAGCACCTCACCATTGCTGAGGCTGGCTTTGAACTCGCGATTCTCCTGTCTCAGCCTCCCTAAGTGCTGGGATTACAGGCGTGCGCCACCGCGCCCAGCTCAAAGACAGTTTTAATGTTCCATGTGCACAAACAAGTAGAATTAGCCCCAGTAGCCTTTCAAAACCTTTTGCAGGATGCAATCAAGACCTAAGTTACTGCCCCAACCTTGATTTCCACTATTACCTTGACTAGAGTAAGGCTGTCCCTTTCACTGCTGCCACACACAGTATTTATTCCCATCTACTTATCTTTCACCCCCACTCCAGACTGGACTGTCCTCCTGACCATGCAATTTCTGTACATCCTTTGAGATCAAGGTCAGCTTCCATCTCCTCCGGGAAAATTCCCTGACCCTCCAGCCCCATCATCTCTTCCCTTTTCACCTGCCAGCACTTTTGTGGGATCTTCCCCTTACTTGTCTCTTCCTGCCTTGTGACATAGTTGTTCTGATGTGTCAAATGACAAACTTCCCTCCCCTACTGGCTTTTAAGTGCCTTCAAGGTGAAAACCATAGATGACAGATTGCTTTTTTGTTTTACCCTATGTCTAGAGTTCACTAGGCACACAGTAAGTCTCCAGCACACAGGGGCCGAATGAATGAGTGACTGGTTCTGCTCCAGACGTGGGAATCATGGTGGTGAACACAGGTCATCATTGCATATTAGTTTTGACCCCAAGCAAGGCTCTTACCTACTGTTTTCGCACTCCTAAGGCTTCAGAATATGCCTGAATCGTTCCTGATCAACAAGCACCTGCGGCCCATTTGTTCTTTCTCACTAGCACGCCGACCTAGTTCCCTTTGGCAACAAGAGCCCCAGGAATGTGCTGTCCTGCAGGTCCTGCTGGCAGGGCCACCTGCTCTCAGCAGCCACCTTCCTCGGTCCAGGCTCCTTTTCCCTAGAGGTGCTGAATATCGGTGCCGAAGGGAGCAGCCTTGTTCTCCAGACTCACTTGCCCTTCTCGTCTGAGACTGCTGCCCTTACCAACCCTGAGGCTTTGTGGACTTTAAGTAACTACTTCAACAAATACTTTCCGAGCATCTAAACTATGTCAAGAAAGGCTCCTCTTAATGCTCTCATTTGCCTTCTCTCTTTCCTTATTCTAGAAACCATCCCTTTCTCTTTCATTGGAACTATTGCAGGATTTTCAGGAACCAAACAAGGAATTTCCATTGTAAATGGTAACCTGGAGGCAAGCCATTCACTGAAATAAATGGAAAGCAGTACCAGAGTTCTAGGATAAGTTCTTTGCTCAAAGATTTCCTCAATGGCTTAGAGTCAAGAAAAGTAAAACGGGACAGAGCATCCATTATTGGCTTCTAGAAGCTTTACTATTGGCTTCCCATCAAGCAATAGTAAAAACAGCAACATATTCACACAGCTTCTCATGGTTTACCAAGTATTTACATATTAATTATTTCACTTGATGCTCAGAATCACCTTGTGAGGTACACACAGAAGGTTTTGTCACGTGAGGAGGTAGGGATGCCTTCAGGCCTGGACACCGGTCTCCCTCCACAGACTCTTTTCCCTGCATGGAGTATCACAGGATGACCATGTGCACCTACAGGAGAATTAGATTTAAACATGGGATAGCTGACAGCTTAATCACTGTGTTCCTCACTTGTTCTTAAGGAAAGCCAGAGAATCTTCTAGAATGAAACCTGTCCAGGGGAAATGACTATTATATCACTGTCATTGAGCCAAGTAACCCAAACTGAATCATAAGAGCCTGGAGCTGTAAGGGAGTGTGGGTGGATGGGCAGGGAAGTTGGACTGCCCTGTGTTGGTGACCCAGCCCCTGTATCCATCTGCAGTACCGCCTCCTGTCCATGCACTCTGAGCACCAGCCTCCGCCATGCTCGGCTGATATGATGCTGCAACAGATGTGGCAAGAGCCTCTCCTCTTCCCAGCCTGATGCTACGCCATGTGCTGAGTAGATGGGGTTAATTGTCCACTGCTGAATAGTAGTTTCAGTCCACAGAAAGACCTCTGCCTGAATCTTGCTACGAAGGGTATTTCTATCTTTTACCTGTGTCACTTGGCTAAAGGAGCTTGGGCTGTAGGGGAAGAACCTGACGCTTCCCATGGATGAAATTATTCAATATGGCTCTTCTTATCTTTGCAGAGGAGAAAACCAGGGCCCAAGAAAGAGGATAAGCCAAATAAACAAACAAAAGAGAATAATATAACTGTGACTAAACATCACACTTGCTTCTAGGATTCTGGCAACCTGAGTTCAAAGGGAAACATGATGCCTCATATAGAACTCTGCTGCAGTTGGATCTTAAATGTCCTCCAAAGCCTTATGTTGAAGGCTTGGTGCCCAGCCTCTGGCACTGCTGCAAGGGGGTGAAACTTTGAGGAGGTGGGGCCTAGTGGAAGGAGGTTTGGTCATTGGGAGTGTGTCCCTGAAGGGGATCTGTACCCCTTTCCTCTCCCTCTCTGCTTCCTGGTAGCCTTGAGGAGAGCCCCACTGCTCTACTATGTGCTCCCCACCATGGTGTTCTGCCTCATCCCAGGCCTCAGACCAACAGGGCCAAGCGACCATAGGCTTTAACCTCTGACACTGTGAGCCAGTATAAATCTTTCCTCCTTTTAATTTGTTTCTCATATGTCTCATAGCCTTATTCTTGGACATTCAAACAACCTGCAGGGCCACCTGCAGTTTTTCAGGTGTATATACTTCCAGGGCCAACCTCATACCCACTATTCTGTTTCCTTTTCTTCAGAGCAAATTTCGTCATTTTTTAAAAAACTGTTGATTCTTTTAAAAAAAAATTAGTAGTTGTAGATGGACAGCATGCCTTTACTATAGTTGTTTGTTTTAATGTAGTGCTAAGGATCCAACCCAGGGCCTCACAAGCGCTAGGCAAGTTCTCTGCCACTGAGCTACAGCACCAGCCCAAATTTCATCATTTTTAAAAAATCAAGTTTCCTGATTATAAAAATAACCAATGCTAACTTTAAGAAACAGAAAAATGCAAAATTTAGGAGATTTCCTATAACTTTGATTTAAAAAAAATTTGGGGGGGGGGTTGTAGTTGGACACAATAACTTTATTTCTTTACTTTTTACATAGTGCTGAGGATTGAACCCAGTGCCTCACACATGCTAGGTGATTGCTCTACCACTGAGCCACAACCCCAGCCCAAACCCAGGGTCTTGAACATGCCAAGCAAACACTCCATCACTGAGCTACATCCTCAACCATTTCATGCCTTTCTCTTTGCATATAAATAGAATATATTTATACATCACGAATTTGTAATCATGTTTTGTAGCCTGCTCTTTTTTTTCTTCAACATTGTTTCACGTCATTAAAACATTCTTTCCATACATCTATATTGGTTGGAACAATATTCCATTCTGGAAACATATCATAATTTACTTAATAATTTTGTTGCTGCCTGATAGTCACATTGTTGCCAACATTTGTATATTATAAATAAAGTAGGGATGTACTATGATAACATTTGTGTATTATAAATAAATCCTTATACCCAAGTCTTTGTTAGTATCTCTATTTCCTTGGCGTTGAAGCCTGGAAATGAAAAATCTAGTTCAAAGCTTGGCAATGTTTCATCCTATTTGACTGTATGATACACTCCATTATAAAGAGTGTATGATACACCATCAAAGCTTCTTGAAAGAACCGTCTTTATTTGATGTCTCCATTTCCTTCTCCCTTTTCTCCTTGGCCCACTGAAATCTGACTTTTGCCCCCTCAGCTTCTCTAAAATGGCCCCCATACTTGACCTCATACTTGAAAAATCCTGGGCATGTTTCCAGTCTCATCTTACTTGATTTCTTTGCAGCATCTGTGCTGTCAATCATTCCTCCTTCCTTTTGAGCTTTCAGTGACTTCTGAATTTTTATCGTTCATGTTCCTCTTCTTGGATCTTTACCACATCTTAGGCTTAGGAATGATTTGGGCTGCCAATGACAGAAAACCCTACGAACAGTGACAAGTGAAGAAGGATTTATTTTTCTTACACACAAGATGAGGTATGGCTGCCAAAACTGGTTTAGTAGTCCACTGATGCTACAGCCAGCATTTCTGAGATTCTTTTGGCCTTCTTAGCATACTTGTTGCCTCAAGATCACAAGATAGCTGCTGAAGTATCAGACATCACATCTGCATTCAAGAAAAATAATGTGGCAACCTCCTCCCCACCTTCTCTCTCTCTTAAAATAAATCTAGGAAGAAGTCTCTTAAGGAGACTTCCTGTTATTTTTTCATCAGCCAGAGCTGGGTCGTCACACATCTGGTTTTAAACCAATAATAACCCATCCTCTAGAGGCCCAGCAAGGTGTTGACTTCTTGAGATCAAGAGACTTCAACCCACTACCTGAACAGATCAGGTCAGCTGTAGAGAATGGCTTTGCATGGGCAATGGAAAGTACATGGTGACTAAGTAGCTGGTGAAAGTAGCTGGTGATATGGCTGTAGCTGGTGACTTTAGATTCCTTTCTCTACCCACAAACACAGGTCCTCCTCCTGCCCACACTGTAATGACAGTTCAAAGCCTGTATCTCCAGCTCAGGGTGCAGCCACTCCCTTGCCTTTCTCTGGTGGTTCCTCAGGCACCAGTGCTCCTTTCTTCAGGAACCCACTCTCTCCTCTGGGATGACTTCTCCAAACTTATCCCAATTACTTACTCCAGGAGCTTCCGAACATGTTCTCACATCAGAAATTTTGTTTTATTATTTTATTTATTTTTGTGGTATTGGAGATTAAATCCACAGGTGCTCTACCTCTGAGCTGCATACCCAGCCCTTTTTAATTTTATTTATTTATGTTTGTACTGTGCATTGAACTCAGAGGCACTTTACCACTGAGCTACATCCCCAGCCATTTTTCTTTTTTCTTTTGAGACAGTGTCTTGTTAAATTGTCCAGGCTGGCTTCCAACTTGCAATCCTCCTGCTTCAGCCTCCCAAGTCACTGGAATTACAGGTGTGTGGCATCATGCCAAGCTTAGAACTTTTTGTTTTTAATGAAACTTATCTGGAAAGATATTACATAAGACTGAGAACTTGACTTCTGCCTGGTGATCCTATTGGGGGAGTGAGGGCTAAGCATCTGCAGGATTCCTCGGACACTGATGAACAGAGGTGATCCTGGAAACAGCCTGGGGTCCCCGGGCTGGAGCCCAAGATAAATGCTTATCTTTTGCTGCTTTATTAGGAAGTACAGTCCATGCCAGAGAACCCAGAGGGGAAAGGGGACCAGGACCGGGAAGGAAGGAGAAAAAGCAAGCAAGCACATGAAGGAAATCACTAACACCTGGCCATCAAATTCAAGTGCTTGCTGCTTCTTGCTAAACCCTCTTCTGTTGCATTTAAGGACAATCCGTCTCTGGGGATAAGATAAGAAGAATGTGCCCGCTGGGTCCTAGGACTCATAGATAGGTCCAACACCTTCATTCTCCTGCACATCTGGTCTGTTTTATGTGAAGGTGCCCATTGAGTCTCATGCTATGCCCTACTTCATGGGCCTCAGGACAACTCCAGAGCAGGTGGTTAGAGAGGCACAGCATGAAAAGCAGGTGAAATGATGCTGGAGTAGCTGGGCAGCCAGGCCAAAGTGAAGCCACAAAATCTGAGTGATGCACAAGAGGTATCTGATGTAGGTGAGAACGCCCATCAGACAGAGGAGAACTCTGTAGCCCAGCACAGGGAAACACCTTTCCAGGTGTCCTCCATCTAATTAGTGGCAGACTCTGCCCCTTAAACTTGGTCTAGAGCTCCTTCATTGCACCACACTGTCATCACATGCATTTTTTTTTGTCCGTTTTCCTCCTGAAGACACGAGACAGCATCATTAAAGCCTTGTGCCTTCTCAACTGCATCTCCTAAGTGGCATGGACTTCATCCACCACAGACTGGGTACATACATGAACTAGAATATTGTTTTGGTTTTTTTTTTTTTCTTTTGTCAGGCAGGTTCCTTTGGAGTCAGGGGTAGCAACTCTGCAACAGCTAAGTGGAAGTCTGTCCCTATCAACCACACCTGCCCAGACCTGGCAAAGGCTTTCTCTACCTTGCCAGAATTGAGCAGTACCTGTCCTTATTTAATAAGATGCTGAGGATAACACCCAACCAAGACTGATGTACCAAAACTTCTATGAGTGCCTAACAGCTTCATGTCTTTTTAAATACATTGCCTCGTACCACTTTCTGTAATTGAAAGAGTATAATTCAGGCACAATTATAATAATCATAAATAGATTTTCTTTCAGAAAACAAAACCAAACAGGGGAACAGGTATTAACAATTCATAAATAAGTCCTATTTGTAGTTGCACACAGATGGTCATTAGCTACATTGTTGTGGGCCTGGACCTTCCTAAGAACTGACACTCTGTGAAATGGTTTCCTGAGGTGGGTGCCTACTAGGAAATTACACTGAGGTAATTCACACTTTCTTGGAGAATTCAGATACTATCCTGCTAATTGACAGGCAGCTGGTAACAGACATCCCAGAGCAGCTGTGTAAAAATAAACAAATGAGGACGGTGACCAGCATGCAGGTTCACCCTCCCAATAAACTCACCGGTCCTCCTTTCCTTCCTGCTACACACGTTTCCTGCTATGAGTCAGCCTTTATGTGGCTTCAGGTTTGCGCAAATATTTTTCCCAAAGTCATGGCACTTCCCAAAATAGTTGAGGCTGTAATATTCTTGAGTCAGTTGAGTAAACTGTGTGTTCTGATCTTTGATAGCTACCTGATTGCCCTGGTGAAATAACTGGAATTCATTATGCTTTCATTGGAGACTTATGTATATGAGTATGTGTGTGTGTGTGTGTGTGTTATATATACTAAAGGTATCTTAAAAACCACATAATTTGTATTTAATCTACTCAGTCACAATTTTCTTCTCTTTTCTTTTTTTCAGGACTGGGGATGAACCCAGGACCTTATACATGCTAAGCAAGTGCTCTACCACTGAGCTACAGCCACAGCCTCACAATATTTTTTTTCCATGAAAATTACTCACACAAGCTGGACTAATCATAAGAAATGCCATTACTAGTAAGTTTCTGATACCTAGACAGAGTCTGGCTTGACTAGGGTCATAGAAACTACATTTTATTTCTGACTATACAAGCACTTTAAGATAATGGTCTCCATAGGGCCAGGAACAATTTCTTTTTACTTTTGAAGCAAAAATTATTTAAGCACTTAGGAAACAAGTCTTTAATGTCCCTTGAGGTTTTTTGTTTGTTAGTTTGTTTTAGTTCATGTAAACATCACCAACAACAACTGGGGCATGCATGTGCAATTATAACAGTGTATTTCTCTTCCGGCTTTGAAAGAGTTGGGGGTTGGAGATAGTGATCCAATTCTACATCCATTGAGTGTTTATGGAAACAGTGAATGACTGCCTTCCACATTTATTAAATCCACAGCCATGTTTCGGAAATCTGGGGCCACAATAATGCTAACTTCGGGGTGGAGAGCAGAGGCAGGGCAGGAAGAGAACACAGATTGTTATCATTTAGATATGAGGTGTCCTCCCAAAGCTCCTGTGTGAGGCAATGCAAGAACATTCAGAGGTAAAATGATTAGATTACGAGCATTGTGGATTAATTGTGTGGTAACTGTAGAGATGGAGGGTGTGGCTAGAGGAGGCGGATTACTTTGGGCATGTCTTGGGGTTTTTATTTTGTCCCTAGTAAGCAGAGCTCTCTCTCTCTGCTTCCTTGTTGCATGTCCTGAGCTGTTTTCCTCCTCCAGGACCTTCCGCCATGATGTTTTGCCTCACCTTGGGCATAGAGCAATGGGGTTGGCCATCTACAACTTTTCCCCCTCTAAAATTGTTCTTGTCAGGTCCTTTTGTCATAGTGACAAAGAAGCTGACTAAAACACAAACAAAGTTAAAAAAATTAGACAACCAGTAGTCTTTGTTCAATGAGTTAAAGCCATCAGGAGGTAAATACAGAATATTGTTCCAAGTATGTAGTACTCAAGAATTGACTGACAGGGACAAGTATTTCAGTTTTCCTCTAGGTTCCTGGACACCAAGGACCATCCTAGCTAACACACTAGCTTAGTATACTGTTAGCTCTTGTTGGCACAATGTTAGCAAAATGGTTAGCTCAACAGGGTACCAACAAATCGCAGATGGTGAGTTTTATGTCCTTATGGGTACAGGCTACTCAACGAACCATGAGCATTTTATGAGTATGAGCCACTGCTGGTAATGAGAAAAACTCAAACTAAGCACCATGATTAGAGGAAATATGCAAATATATTCTAAGAACAGTAGGTTGTTTGTAGAAGAGGAACAGGGTATCCTAACAGGTGAGGAGATGAATAAAACTGACCTGGAGAATGGAAATGAGGTGAGAGAGAACAGATAGGTCTCAGAAAGTTCAAGTTTCTAACCAGAGCTGATGAAACTTTTTTAGACCATGACCCCTAATTGAGAAAACCATTTAATGTTGTCACCTATGATGCACACACACACACCTGATAGGAAAATGTCATAAAGTGATACTTTTGTTACAATGAAATCTGATATTTTCTATTCTATTTCATCATTTCAAGAATACTGGCATGACCTATCTGTCTCACTGATTTCATAGCCCTTAGTGAGGGATGATTGGTGGTTTGAAAAATGCAGGACTGCGTGGCATAGGCTTTAGGGTAGGGAACATGGAGTGGGAATTTTGGTGAAGTCTTATCTATCACAGATTGAGAGAAGAGAATGCTGGGATGGTCCAAGCGCCTCAGGAAACTTGTAGGAAGTAGCCAGAGAGGTCTGCCCCACCCAGGGAACTAAAGTCAACTGGGCCCTGAACCACTGAATACCTGTCATATGGGTTGACCTGCATTGGAAGTGTACTAGAAATTCCACTGAAACCTACAAGATATTGAGCATTTAGGGAAGTCACCAGGAAGAGGAAGGGACTGGTGGCTGTGTCACTGAATAGTGATAGTGACAAGGGATCTCGAAAAAGGCTCCCTTACTGCAGTTACAACCTTTGCAGATCTTATAGAGGAAGTAGTTTCCACCGGAGGAGCTCAACTCCTCCCTGCTCGAAATGCAGAAAGGGTTTTCCACAACACTCAGGATAAAGGGCAACAAACATCCTTGCCATCAGCCACAACTCATATCCTGCCTCTTTTTCTGGCTGCTTTCAGCCATCTGTCCTGCCCTCCAGCTTGTGTGACACTTTCCAACATTCTTCTTTCCCAGGGATCCCTCAGACTGTTCCCTCTGCTTGAGACACTTTTCCCTCTTCCACACCCAACTTAATATTTCCTTCTTTGCAAAGCCTTTCCTTGTAAGTACCATGCTAACACCACTGGAGCTCCTCACAAAGCTTAATCTGAGATGAGGTCTTGCAGTTAAGCCCTTCATACAAGGCAAGTCAATCATTTGTGTAAACACATATTTGATAGATACAGCCCCCACTAACTGTGAGCTCCATGAAAGTAGGGGCCATGTCTGACAAAAAATAACAACAGCCAGGCATGGTGGTATACACCTGTTGTCCCAGTTATTCTGAAGGCTGAGGCAGGAGGATCACTTGAACCCAGGAGTTTGAGGCCAGCCTGGGCAAATAGGGAGACTTGTCATGAAAAGACCAACAAACACAACCATTCTAAACTCATACCAAGGAATAATGCTCAAATTTCTTTGAAAATTTTTAGAATATTTCTTGACTCTATATCACCCTTTACATTGGTAATATTCTTATAATTTCTTTCTCTTTTCCTTAATCAGGCTTCTGAGGAGTTTACTTACTTTATTGTTCTCTCCAAAGAACCGGCTTTTGGTTTCATTTATTCTTTCTACATTTCTAGCCACGCTGCCACTGTCTCTTTGTTTGTTGTTGTTGTTTCACGGTGCTAGGGATTGAACCCAGAGCCTTGCACATGCTAGGCAAGTGTTCTACCACTGAGGTCCACCCTCAGACCTAGCTACACAATGCTAGCATCTATAGAGAACTTTTGTCTCTTCCTTTTCAGTGCTCATATCTATTATTGTTTTTTCATGTCTTATTGCTTTATTTTAGCCTCTGAAACAATGTTAATAATACTGGTAATGGCATGCATTCCCATCTTCTTCCTCAATTTGGTGGAAATGGCTTTCAATTTTGTATGCTGTTTGCTCTGTTGTTTTGAGTTACTAGTGTTTATTGTTTCCCGAAAAACAAATGAGGTCAAATACAAACCAGAAAGGTCCTGGGAACAAAGTGAAAAAGAAGAAAGGAGTGATTAACTATGTTGAATGTTGAGTGCTGGGTAGGTCAAGTAAGAGAAAGTCTGAGAATGAACCACTAGATTTAAAAACATGGAGGTCACATGTGCCCTACACAAGCATAGTTTCCGCAGAGTGATGGTTGGAGTGAGTTAGAGTAGGAGAAGAGGAAGTGGACACAGTAAAAAAGGCAAGTTTTAGTTTTCTGGGTTTTGTTGTAAAAGGGTAAAGAGAGTCAGGCAGTGGTTGGAGAAGAGTCAAAGGTATTTTTTGTTTTGTTTTGGATTTGTTTTAAAAGCTGCTGCTTATATCCTAGTAGTGAGGAGTAATTGATGGTCAAAGGAAGAGGAGAGCATTTGCAAAATAATGTCCTTGTGGAGTGACAGGAGAGTGTGTGATGCTGTGCACAAGTGCAGCATGACTTCAGATAGAGCAGGAACAGTTTATTTGTTTTTGATTTTTGGTGCTGGGGACTAAACTCAGGGACTCACACACACTAAGCATCTTGTTCTACCACTGAGCCACACCCTACCCCCAAGAAATGACTGGTTGTTTATAGTAAGAGGAGAGAAGACAGAATGTGACAAGCAGGGACAGATATTGGTAAGTGGGTCACTGTGTCATTTATTCCTTCTTTTTTTTTTTTTCAGTGTCCTTGAAGATTTCACAGAGCATTCTTCCTCTAGTGAACTTGCAGGATTAGCATCACCAGCCTATAGCTAGAGCAATGCAACCCAAAGAACCCAAAGAACCTGTTGCTTCCTTCCTGCATCTTGGATTGCATCTTTCTGCTGGAGGAAAGGCATTTCCAGGGTAGCCTGAAGCAACAGAAGTCAGGGAGTGACCTCTGATTTCTAGGTCTTAGGCTGCAGGCTATAAGAATACTCCAAGATAGTCTCATCATCCTGGCCAGGCATAGGGGCACAATCCCTAAGAGGAAGAAGGGCATACAGGCTTGTTGCTAGCCCTGCTGCTGAGGGGCTCCGTCATTTAGAGCCGGCTCCTTAAACACAACCAGCCCTTACCCCTGGGAGAGAGGCAACATCTTGGGCCTGCAATGAAGCCAATTCCTCCTTGGAGTAGAAGGGGTGGAATGGGGGTAGAGAATAGAGTTTAATAATCTAGGTTGCTGCCCCTCCATCACTTAGTCAAAATTGGAGATATGAATTGGCAGATGTGTACTTTCCTGTTCCATGCAGCAGCCCCTTCCCTCATATCCTCCCTGGCCACTATAGACACTGGCACCCCTGGCCTAGCAGCCAAGGTACAGTTATGATGTCCAGTTACAAACAATGGGGAAATGCCCACACATTTTTCCCCCCAGAAAAAAAAATGACTTGGTGACCTTTCCAACACCTGAGTTCTGTGCAGTTATTTTCTGTTGACTGACCCTTACCTTAGGCAGTTGTTTTCTGACAGCAGAACCCACAAGGACTCCACATGACACAAGTGTGACCGAGGGCACCCAGATAAGATACCCCGTTCTTATTTGTTCCCCTACCATTGTGCAGTAATGGATTCTGATATTAAAATGCATATTTTATAGTCTCTTGTCTCACAGTTTGGAGGAGGGCCATTCACTATGCATGAGCCACTCACGCTCATCACGTGGAGAAAATTACAGTTCCCTGGTTGCCAAATGGAAGAAATAGATTAACTCACGTGGACAAGCACATAGCTCCCAAGAGCAGTTTCCAGAACCCAGACACAGAGCTAAAACACTCAGAAGGGAGACTGAGCTTTTCTGGTGTTCTTGGTCATCCTCTTCATTTGAACTCACTAGATAATCATCTGGGTTTACTTTGGTGGGACACGTGCCCTGTCTCTTTGGATAAAATGAGCATCTTAGGGCCTCTTGTTCTTTCTTCCTAGAAGAGATGCTATAAAAACGAATAAATCAACACAGAACATTTCATACTTATGCATACTTGCTGAATTGATAATACTTATTTGTAATGAAAATTAAGCAAGCAAAATGTTAAAATGTTCTCTTTGGGAAAGACACATTGGAATGTCTTCCCACAGATGTACACACATTTGCTTGTTATACACTTTGTCCTCATCCCTACCTATTCTTTTAGGTTAATGAAAGTCCAGATAACTACTGTTTCTAATTTAGCAAATAATCCTAAGCCTCTTACATATCTACACACATGTGATTCATGGCAGTTATATCTGCCATGATGTTACGGCTAACATCTATTATCTATCACATGACCATCAATGTGCTAACCACTTAATGCATTTTCCAACATGACACTACAATTTTTAATTTTTATGTTTTTGTCCACGTAACAATTAGCACAGTTATGTGATTCACCGATTAATTCTTTCAACAACCATTAAGTATCTGTTAAACACCTGATTGTACAAGATTGGGGGAGGGGATGAAGCAGAAATAACCATAGTATATATATGCAGCAGACTCTATGAAGTTCCAAGAGCTGTTCTCACTCTGAATGCTTTGGTTGGGAGAAGGAAGGGCTCATGGGCAGCTAAAGCCACTAATGACTTCACTATACAATATTTAGGTTATCACATTTTTCTCTGCCTATGAAAGCAGCTCTCCAACCACTCCAGTGGGATACAGGCATTCAGTGACGCATCTACTTGGTGCGAATTTCTTTGGGCTTGCTAGAAGGCATCGCAGAAGCCCCAATTATTACCAAACTTATGGATCTGGTGGTTTCTTCTGTTTATTTTCTCTGGTTCCCAACGTGTTCGTTCCCCTCTGTTCGTTTTATTTTGGCGGTTCAGATAAGCACGGATCACGGCTCAGGCGCTCGCTGTGAATCCAGGGTAGACACTAGATGGGCGCACGTGCGTTCTGCATCCCCTGGATCCTGGACCTGATGTCCCCTCTTGTCCACACGGGTGTCCCCAGGCCTGGATCCGTCCGGTTCCCGCCGGCTCCTTTTCCCCGCCCTCTCTCCTGGCCACTATCACAGCGCCAGCTGACCCAGCGAGGCCAGGTTTCTATCGGGTTTCGTGAGGACCCCACTTCCCGCCTCTCCATCTCTCCGGGACAGAGCCTGGGGGGATCCTCTCCCAGGAAGTAGCAAGGACATGCTTCTAAGGTGACCGAAGACCCTGGAGAGTGTGTGTCCAGCTGGAAGATCTGACTGCCCCGACGCGCAGGCACCGTGCTTTTCAGGTGAGGCTGCCTCTGGGGCTGGGTCGGAGAAGGCCGTCTACGCGGCGCACACTGGGCCCCGCAGTAGTGTGATGGAGCGGCCGCAAGGCTGCGTGGGGAGGAACAGGGAGCACGCGGGACGCGGCCATCCCCCGCCACCCAGGGCCCGGCTGCCCCGCGCCGCTGCCGCAGCAGGTGGGGGCCCGGCGGACCGGGGGCGGGGCCCGAATTGGGGCGGAGCCGCGGCGGCGGCAGCGGCGGCAGCGCGGAGGGGGCCGGACCCGAGCCTGAGCCCGAGCCCGAGCCCGAGCCCGAGCCGGAGCTGGAGCGGCTAGTTGGGCTGTCCGGGCGCCCGCGGGAGCTCGCCGCGCGCCGGGACTGGGACCGGCCTGGCTGAGCGCGCTGGCGCCGCGGCCCCACAGACAAAGGCGCCGCTCGTGCCCGGGCCGCCGCGCTCTCCAGCTCTGCCCGGGTAAGTGGCTCCCCCTTTCGCAGGCTTTCTTCTCCAGTAGCCTGCGCCTCTCGGAGTTCGGCGGGCTCTGGAGAAGCTGGGAGAAGGAAGAAATGAGAAGTCCTTGCTCGCTCTGCGCCCCCGCCTCACCTTAACAATAAACCCTTAGGCCAAGCAAACACCCAATTAGCGAGTTTGCGGGCGGTGGGTTGTCTCCCGCGGGACCCACCCCGTCCGCCCTCGGTGACCTCTTCCTCCTCGGACCGCGCGCGCTGGTGCTGTCCCTAGATCGCCAGTTTGGATGTGAAGGTTGCCACTGGGCTTCTCCGTGAGGATGCACAGGGGAGGAGGTAATAGGGACCAGGTGCCGCGGGGGTACCCCACCCCCAGGAACAGACTCGCGCGACCGGAGTCTCCGAGGGGCGGTTCGCCCTGCGAGTTCAGATTCAGATCTCGGTTGAGGGGTCTGCCTCAGTTCCCTGTTATCCTTCCCTCCAGCCTCCTTCCCTCCCTGTTGAAGGGTTAATATAGCGCCCTCCCCTCGTCCCACCCGACAGAGGCTCCCACTCTGCGGGTCCATGGTCCTCGAGAGAGAGGGAACCCCGCTGCTTTCCACGGTCGGCGAGCCTCAGCCCGAAACTGCTAGGGAGGGCGGGCGGTGCGGGCAGAGGCTGGGGTTGGACTTCACAGCTCGGTCCGGGCCGGCCCCCACTGCCTCCTCCCGGGTTGCTTTCCATCAGAGAAGCAACTGGGATCCCGGCTGGCTTTTGCTTTTGTTCTGCCGGCTACTCTGGACTCGGTGGAGAAGCCTGGTGGGCGGATGCCCAGGAGGAGGCTTGGTGGGAATTCCAGGTGCAGCCCCCCGAAGTGACAATTGGAGGAGGCGGCGGTTTTCCTGCCCCTGGATTGGGGAACAGATTCCAATCGCTAATCAATACCCGGGAACCTTCAGTGGCGGTCTGCTGTGTCCGGAATGAGCGCGGTGCACCCCCCCACACCCGCGACCGCGCACTGTCACGCGCCTCTCCAGCACTCTAGAAAGCGCTGCTTCCAGACGCGCATTTCCATTCATGGATCTGTGCCTGGGATTTGATTAATGTCACCTCTGCCTGGTTTCTGTAAAGAGTGAGTGCTACTATTCATTTGATTTCATAGCCTTTTACTTGAAGCCTACTATGTGCAAGGCAGCTGTAGTAAGATCAGCTTACTTTAAGAGACATATATTGATTACCTACTATGTGTATAACTGATGTGTCAGGAAGTTCTCAATTTAACATATTTATTGATTACCTACTATGATCAAGGTAGCTGTGTTATGGCCTTCTTATTGTAATAGATATTTACTGAGCACTTTCAAAGTGCAAAGGGCTTTTTTTTTTTTTTTCTGAAGGGTTGCCTATTTTAGTTTTGGGGAGCATATGGAAATAAGGGGGTGAGAATATGTCTTCTGGCCCTTGAATCTGCATCTCGTTAAGTAAACTGCATTTTGACCTTCTGGACTTTTTATGGTAGGACTGGGAAGAGCTGGTCTTCCACAGTTGAGGATAATGTCTGAGTTTGAGGGTTTGTCAGACAGGAACAGGGCAGAGTAATGGAAAGTTGTACTCTGGAACCTCTGTCCAATTCAGCTTTCTTACATGGGGTGGGGGAGAGGGAGAGAGATTAAAAGCCAGTTTCTTTGAAGAAAACACTGGTCTAGTTATATTATAGCAGGAAAGAAGCAAAGGTTAGTAAAGCAAAGCCCTGGTGCTCAAAGGGAATGAGAATCTGTGGTGAGGACAAAAAGAAAGATAATCAACTAAAAAAGGGAAGAATGAATCAACAGGGGAGGGGAGAGGGAAGCATGGAGATGGGGCTGGCTGGACCTTTAGCCTCTATCAGCACACCGGTACCAGGGGGGTTGGAGTGACAGCATTTTTAAAATCCCATCATTGCCTGTAGCTGAGGACCTTGGGGCTGTATTGAATGGTCTGAGGATCCTTCTGCTAAGAGATTTGATTAATCTGTTAGTCTGATTATCATGGGAACTTGAAACACAATGAATAACCAGAGTGGTAAGTGAGTTATGAATGTTATATAGGCCATTAACAGGGACATGTAGTCCCAGAGACGTACATAGTCTTTGTCCAAAAGGATCTAACAGAGGTCTTCAGAAAAATTCATAAAATGACAAGTTAGGCAGCAACGTATGAAAAGCCAGGAGCAATTTCCTCCTAGAATTTACTGTCAGAAAAATAAATTCTGACTTCATGGAATTAAAACTTTTATTTATCAGACCTTGAGAATGCTCTATATGCCATTGGCTTCCGGCAGCTTCTGATAACTCTGTTCCAGTCTCTTGGTATGGTGAACTTTTCCTTCATAAACTATTTCTGGCATCCATTTTAAATTCTTTTAAACTACATTTTGTTGTTTTCGTTGTGAACTTGAAAGCCTCCCCCCCATCTTTTCTGGAAGTAGGACCATTATGAAAGATAGTTGGAAAATATGGTAAGCACCAGATGAATGTACTTGGAGGCCTGTGCTTGTTCATCAGAAAAGGCGAGAAAAACCAAAGGAGACCAACACCAGGAATTTATAGAGAAAACCTAAAGTGGCCTTGCAAGATGCAATAGGATTCTCATGGCAAAGGCTGAAAAGGACCGCCCTCCCACACTGAGGGAAATGGTGCGAGCAAGGGTGTCAGGAAAACAAAGCCAATGCAGAGCCACTAGGAATTGGATGGATCTTTATCTAGAATAGTTTCCATTGACTCAACAGAGAAGTGCTGTCTGAGCATTTTACTCTATGTCAAGGCCTGCGCGGGGGATCAGGCAAGGGCATCACCTTGCATAGTTTGAGGTTCTCAGAGACCCCACAGCTGCAAGGACCCTTGCTCATCTCTTGCTCCAGCTGCCGGGTCACCTAGTGCCCCTACCATCATTCCCTCACGCATTCCTGGAGTGTTTTCACATGAGCCACACTTGACTGTAATCTTCCAGGCCAGGAATGTGACTTCTTTCTTCATTCCTCCTTGCAAGCTCCTGCAAAGTCTGTAGAGTAGGTGACACTTATTTCAGTGCCCTTGCCTGTTTCTTCACCTTTCCCTCCCTTCTCAGGGCTTGCCATCTCCTTGTCCTCTTCACCATTTTCAGCTGCTCCAAGCCTTTCCCTGTATGAAAACTGTCTCAGGGGAAAAGCAATCTGTCATCTGTCACTTTGTCTTGAATATGAATGTAGGTCACTGTGTTCTCTCTTCTGGGGGTCTTTGCTCTATAAGCCTTATCATGGCATGGAAGGCTGAGTCTGCACTGAGAGGGTATCAAACATGGGCTAGTGAGTATTGGAGGTAACTAGGGGGACTAGGAACCTTTTCTGGTGCTCCTGCAATGATGCCACCACCTCTGCACAGAGCCGTGCTTGGCTAGGGTCCTTGTAGTCCTCTGATCCAGCAAAGTCTGGAGTCTTCATTGTTTTTTTTTATCATGGGATGGTTTTGGTGGTAGATGTCAGACAGTAGCTCTCATTGAGTCACTGGTCAACGTGGCCATCAGGCACTCCACCCCAAAGTCTGCAGGTTTGTTGTTTCACAGCAGAAATTCTTGCCTCTCTGACTATACATGCTCATTACTTGAAGGAAGAGGTTCTAAACCTGGGCACTGGGACATTGTGGACCAGATGATTCTTTGTTATGGGGGATGCTGTCTTGTGCATCGTCAGATGTTTAATAGCATCCCTAGCTTCTACTCATTAGCACTCTACAACTCTCCTCTCCAAGTTGTGACAACCAAAACATCTATAGGCATTGCTAACTGTCCCCTGGGGAGCAAAATCACCCCTGGGTGTTGTTTATTGTGTATCAAACTGTACAGCTATGTCCACTTTTCTGGGAGAGACTTGGTTCTTTTCAATGAAGATAACTTAATACATGTTTAATTAACACTATGGAGCTTTTGATATAAGTAATTTCATATTAGAATAAACATTCTTTGTCAGACACATATTCTAAGCTGATCGTATTATTAAGTTTATCTATCAGGACACAAAAAAATCTTAAATTCTTCACAGATTCATCTACCAGACGTGTGGGTAGCAGAACCCTCACTGTCAGCCACCACTACCCATGGGATCATCCCAACCTGCTGCCTAGTCAGGGAAGTGGCAGGGGAGTCTTCAATTCTGCCAGGGCTTGATGCTTATGTAAGTGGGTAGAGGATTGGCTTTAAGGTGCTGTTTTTGCAACATCTTAAAAATGACAAAATGTCCAGATCTTGAGGGGCACTGTAGGGACCAAGTGAAGGGTTCTGAGTTTATTTACACTTTGTTTAGCTCTATGGCATGGCTATCTCTAGGAAAGGTATTGAGAAATGATTGGATGGCTGTGTCTGCACGGGCAGGGAACTAGGGGCTGTCTTCCACTTAAGACTGGCAAATCTCAGAGAAGCTTCTTAGAGTATTGACTTAAATTAAGAGCATGGATCAAAATAGAATTGTTAATTACAAGTTGACCTGTACTTCTGTTAATATCTGCCCTCAGAAGTAAGAACTGCCAACTCTTCAGCAACTCCAGGTCAGTATCAGCATCATCAGCATCTCTGTAGGCTGGAATGAGGGTAAGGTTAGTTCCAGATGAGCAAGAGGCTCTGAGTTCCACTAGTGGGTAAAACTAACTTGTTGTATCGTGTAAGTGAAGTTGGGCTGCGCCCAAGTTATTGCTTCAGAAACTGTTTTCCAGGTCACTTGAATGGTATTTGAAGAGTCTTCAGCTTCTCTCTTGGAATAGCCAAACCTGAGGTGAGACTTGACCTTGTATTAAAACAGGCTAAGCAGAAACTATTTGTCCTTCCTTTCTTTGGGGTGAAGGGGAGTAATTTAAGTAATTAAAATAATAAAACTTTAAAAAAGAAGCTTTATAATTGAGACTTTTCATTCACTTATTATTTAGTTAATTAATCTTTTTTTTTTTTTTTTTTTTTAGTCTTGATCAACCTAGCTTCAACATGGAAACTTATTCAAATTTTCACTTCAGTATTTAAATGCACTGGACTCTGTGAGGCTGATCTATCAATATATAAATATCTTTATTACCAAATGTTGAAAGGCTCTCTATGTGAAGATTTGTGATAGGGGGATTTTTTTTTAATTGCCAGTCTTTTAATTGTTTTAAACTGATCTGATTGGTATAAAAATTTTCAAGAGTCAAGACCCATTCAGAGATTTTTGGGTGGTCTGTACATTCACAGGGAGTAGATTTAAAAGAGATTTTAGAAGACCCTGACCAGCCCTCCTTGCCCATTGTTTACATGGGGAAACTGAGGCTGAGAGCAGTTAGATAGCTTGCCAAGGTTACACAGGGGTCAGCACAGAGGCTAGGGTTAGAGCCAGGAGTTGCCCTTCCCTTGACACACAGTGCTGCTGGGAGACTGCTCAGTCTTTCTAGTTGCCAGAGATTGTTGGTGGAGGGGACCAGGCAAGAGAAGGGCTTAAAAATTCCGCTCATTTCCAGAGTACCTAATCCACCATATTGCTAAGAGTTCAGGAGAGAACTACACATAGATTCAAACCAATTTACATCTATGCCAAAGATCTGTGTACACACAGCTAGTACTAAAAAGAATCATAGAAAAAATGAAAGAGTTGGATTGATGGAATGAAATTAATTAAAAAGCTTCCTTTAATGTTTTTTTTTTTTTATATCATCTTCACAGCAAATAATTAGAATGGGAACATTTATTTTTCTATTTAGGAAAGTAATGCATATTCATTGTGGAAAGTAGCAAAAAGAATATACAAATCTTACCTGTGAAACTTTGGACCCATTCATATTTTGCTTTATTTTTAATGTTTCGTTTCCCAACTGATTTTAAAGCATAGTTGAACAATTGAGACCATACTGTACATATAATTTTAATTTTTATCTTTGTTCAGTTAATATTAGAATAAACAATATTTGTCATAAACTCTTTGTAAACTGAATTTTTAATGGTTGCATAAGTCAATATTTGAAAGGTCCTGAATTTATCAAAACACTTTGCTATTAGTGGACATTGTTTGCTCCCTGTTTCTCCCTGCTGTATCATTGTGTAACTTTGTCCATGCTTTTTCTAGGATTTGGATTGTTTTCTTTGTATATATTCCCAGACCATGAGATGAGCCAGGGGTGTGAGTGCATTGAATGACTTTATAAAAATGGCCTACCAGTCTACCCTACATGGACAGCTGTCAGTGATGGAATTTCACCACATTATTGAGAGCACACAGCACTTTTTTTTTTTTTGTAATTGCTTATTTGACAAAGTTTTTACAAAGTCTCTTTATTATCATTTACATTTTGATTATTAATATAGGATTGTTTCCGGTTTGTATTTTTTGGGTGAATTATCTATTTTTCTATTTGGGCTTAGTGGTTTTAAAGAGTTCATCTGAAAGCCATTTTTCAAAAAGGAAAACATTTCCAAGGTATGATGGCAATTTTAAGAAAAATTTCATTTAAACCTGATGTTCCATGATTCTAACACCCTGAGTGCCATGTTTCAGGCTAATTTGTTCATAGTGGTGGAGCTGCCCATTAGTTCCTGAAGCGAGCTTAAATAGAGGAGAGTGCTCTGGCCCCTTGTGGAATCTAATGTACATTGAGCATTTTCTGAGTGCTTCACAGATGTTAATTCTTCATTCCTACAATAGCCTGTGATGTGAGTTTTTGTCAGTCATCTCCATTCACATATAAGGAAATTGATACATGGAGAGATAAAGTCACACATATAATTTGAATCATTGCCATCTACCTCTGGATCATTGCCAGTGTGGCCTATCTTCATTGTATAATTGGTCTTTGAGGGACTTGGAATATTGGCAACTTCCTCTGAACTCTGATGCCTGTTTATGGGAGAATTTTGTGGTATAGGTTATTTTGTCATCTTAAATTCAGTTTCTTCACTTTATCTTCTGTATCTCTTATCTGCTCCCGTGTTTTCTGTCCTTTAAAAAAAAAGTCTCTTCAGGCTACATTCTGAATAATTTCTTCTGATCTGTTTTCCAAGTCACAGTGTATCTCTTCAACTTTATCTACTCTGTGGTTAAATCCATCTGTAAGTTGAATACTCAACTATTGAATTTTCATTACAGAATTCTAGTTCTTTTCCATATCTGTAGTGTTACTTTATATAGTTCCTGGTTTCTTATAATTTTTAAGTCCAGTTTTTATGTTCATGAGTATGCTAAGCATAGATATTTTACATTCTGCCTGGAAATTTTTCCATTTGTAATACCTAAGCATCTGTTTTTTTCTGTTACTTCTTTCGATTCTTTCACTGGTATATATTTATGTTGTCATATCTCACGTGCTTGGTTATCTTTATTTTATTTTTTATTTTTTTTTGGTACAGGAGATTGAACTCAGGGTTACTCACCACTGAGCCACATCCCCAGCCCTATCTTGTGTTTTATGTAGAGACAGGGTCTCACTGAGTTGCTTAGTGCCTCGCCATTGCTGAGGCTGGCTTTGAACTCATGATTCTGCTGTCTCAGCCTCCCAAAGTGCTGGGATTACAGGTGTGCACTGCCCCTCCTGGCTAAGTGGTTGGTTATCTTTAAATGTTTGCTGAATATCATTTTGAAAAAATGTATGTATAAATGCCATATTTCAGCCATTTTATGTTGTATATGTTTACATATTAATTTCTGAAATTGGGATGTGTTTTACGATTAATGGAATCTGACATTTATAGTTGGTGGCATTTTTTTCTTTTTCTCTGGTACATAATAATGCATCACATAGTTAGTGATATTTAACATTTGATGATGTGATAATTTGTAGCTTTGGATCATGATGATAAAGATGACAAGAGTTGTAAGAAGATTTTAATTAGTTTCTGCACAATTTCTGGGGGATGAGCAATACTGGGTCAATTTGGGGGCTTGAGATTTTCTAGGCCACCCAGATGGCAGGAAGCCAGACTAGTTTATTTTAATTTTCTCTTACTCATATCTTGCTCTTTGGGTCCTATCCTGAGTGTACAGTGGCCTACTAGGCCTTTACCCTAGGGAGGCCTTGGCCTCCTGGTCTATGACACTATCAATATGCTGCTCAGCTTCTGCTTCCCAACTTCCTCTTTTGGATTGGCAAGTCCTGCCAACAGGGTACAAGTGCTCCCTAATACTCAGGCCCACATGTCTAGGTCTTGTTTTTCTCCCACATCTTAAATCAAAATTTCCCCTATCTTCTTAGCTCTTTCATGCTTTCAGGAAGTTTTTTTGGTTTTGTTTTCTAAAATTTTGTTCAGTTTTTTTTATTGTGTTCATTGGGAGGTTGGTTCAAGTTACCTAGTTCAATGCTGCCAGGCAGGAAGTGGAACCAGGATCAATCAGTCCTGGAGAATAACCAGAGAGAAGTAAGAGTCACCAGCTGCTCTTTTCCTGCCTGTGACTAGAAAACCTTCTCCATCTGTTCCCAGCACGTCTTCCTGGTGGCAGCTGGTAAGCAGAAGTTGGGATGAATAAATTTTCACAACTGGACACAGCTAAATGTAGATGTTTCTCTATCAGATTCCTCAGGCTTTTCCTAATAAGGCAGGTGACCTGGCAGAGGGAGTAGTCACAGGAGTGGATCTGGAGTTCCATCAGCCATCAGCCATCAGTCTCCATCTGGATTCTTCCTTTTCATTTATTCTGTTCTACAAAAAGATGGGGAGTTAGAACCAAAGGAAGTGATGAGGGAGGAAGATGCTCTCTAGCCTAGCAGCTGTTAAGCAGTGAAACAAGTAGACTGTATTTGCTGGCAGGGCTTCTTGCAATCCACATGGTCCCCCACACTTCCATATGGAAAACAGAATTTCTCATCCTTGGCCAGGGCTGCTTCTTGTGGAGGCTGAATGATCATGTCCAGGCTCAGGACTCAGGGTGGCCTTCCCAGGTGACTGTTCTTGGTTCTTGTGTTTCAAAAGCTTTCTGGCTTTTAGAAGCTGCACATTCAACCATGTGTTCTCAAAATTAGCAGTCAAATGTATGTACCCCCTACTGTGTTTCAGTCCCATAGATGTTTCCTCCCCAGCCTTCAGGAAGCTGGAGAAATTTACCATGAGAAAAACGTAAATGCTGAGTTTTAAAAATTTGGGAATGGGGTTATTGGGTGGTGGGAAGTCCAAGGTTATTGAGTGGTAGGAAGTTTGCTTTCATATTACCAAAGCCTGCACTGACATTTTTGGGAGAAGGGAGGAGATTCAGATTTTTATTTTTGAGTCCCTTTCCCCCTGGAAATTTTAGGACTAGGATATCCTCTTATTTTTATTGCACTCTACCAAGGAAACACAGATCCTTTCTCACCCTTCAGGGGTGTAGCCACTAGGTAAAGAGGCAGAGGGTATGGGCAGCAGGAATCTGCTCCTCTGGAAAGGGCCTGTTTGGTGTGGAAGGTGTTCCCACCAGCCTTTTAGAGACCACCCATACTATAGAGCCTTTTTGGTATTTCACAATGATTTATCCAGTTGATTTTTATTTTTATTTTATAATATCTCACACAGAGGAAAGAATATATATAACTTAGTCCACCATATTGCTAGAAATAGAAATATTCTAATTAGGTTTTAATAACTGTCCATAAAAGGAACAGATCTGTCATTCCACTCCCATGTAGTTCTAGATTGTGACTGATCCTTTTGGAAGGAATGGTAATGGCTTAATTAATTTTGAAGAGGCAAATTTTCTATTCTCCAGGAAAATGTACCCTTCCATGCTAATTTTTAGTGGAAGAATCACTAGACAGTTCTAGAATTTATGAACCATGATGCGTGAAAACTCTTCAGCCTGAAATGAAATAAATCAATTCCCCCACCATTATTCACTTTAAGTACAAGCCCAGATTTATTTATCCCTGACCCAGGCTCTTAAGCTGATTTTTCTAAAGAAGTATAGTTATTTGTGATTCATCAGGATGATTATATTTCTTTTGTCAAATTTTCCATTTATTTGGATTCGAATTTTTTCTAGCCATTTTGAAATCATCTTGTCTGCTAATAAAAGACAATATGCTGCAATTTCATAAACATATGTGAAAACCATGGGGGGTTCAGACAGAATTAGCTGAGCAAACTCTTGTACATGTCAGAGACCAAGATATTGCCTTCCGTCTGTGGTGCATTTTTACCAAATGTCCAGAATTTTTTAGAGAACTCAGAACAGTAAAGTATGATAACTCTTTAAACAGAAAAAAAAAAATGTCTGAGGAAGGGTCAGAAAAGTTCAGAAATCTGAAATGATGTTTTTTGTAAGAGAAGAATAAGGAAGATTTTTGCAGTAACATAATGGAAGAGCTATAGTGGCCTGCTCTGAGTTTCCCAGGCCAGAGGAAAAAAAATGAAAAACTTCTTGTAAATTATTATACAGTTCTGAGACCTGCATGTTAGGTCTTTAATGAACCACCCATTTTCTGTGTAATACAATCCTTGAAATGTGTGCCATTGAGTGACAGAGAGTACATTAGGGTATACAGAGTCAGGAAGGAGCCTTTTACACTGTGAGCAAGGGTACATCTGGTAAGTAGTTCTGGGCATGTCGTGTCCTGAATGTCTATTCATTTTTCTACACATCCTCACTTTCTCGTATTGAATGAATATTCAAGACGAAAGGAAAAAAAGAGACTCAGGTGCTTATTGGTTTTGTTGGGTCTCCACCAATCTGGAGGAAGATCAGTGAATCAGTTCAGAGTGGAAGTGTTCTTTGTTTGTCTAAGTACTTTAGTTAAAAGTTCAAAATACTCTTTGACACTTTTTGTGCATATTTCATTCTTCCAAAGCTCTTTAGTGAATGTGATGTTCCCTAAATCTTTCTTCTCAAATGAGCAGCCTTTGAATGTGAACCTGAAATGCATATATGCAGCAAGAGGTAGTACAGCCTCCCTCTTTGGTTTCTCTGTCCAGTTTATCCAGAAGCAGATCCCCAGAACCAAACATCCATGAGTCCTTTACCTGCCCACTTTTCTCTCTTATTTAACCAACAATACAACGCTTTGCTTCATATTCTCGAGTCCAGGATTTGGCTTTCATAATATAATTAAATAACCTTCTAGTCTTCCGTTCTACCTCTTCTGTGGGTGAGAAATAATACTAGCATTCTTGTTAAATCATCATCACCAAAGGCAATGTCAGATTTCAGTAATCTAAAACTACATTGCCTTAAATTTAGATTATTTGAAATAAGATCTTTCCTCTTCGGTATGGAGTACCTAGAAGAGAAGGTATGTAGTTGTAGATCCAGGAGGCAGATCCAGGAAGCATGTACATCTACATAAGCTTTTTTTCTAGAAGGACACAAATTACATTGTTAGTAGTGGTAGAGTAAGATTGAGTTGGGGAAAAGAATTTTTGGGTTTTTGTTTTGTACTTTTCTGTACCATTAAAATTTAAAAATTAGCCATTCAAATGACGGAAGAATGTTAGGGTATACAGAGTAGGGAAAGAGTTTTACACTGGTTTTATGAGTCATTAGACTGAAATCTGTAGGAGCGCGTGGTTGGTATGTCATATATATTCCCTCGTGGTTTTGTGTAGCTTTATACAGTCTTTTATAAAGACCTCTCATGACAGTGTCTTCTTTGAACCTCCCGGTGACACTGTCCAGTATGTTGGGCCAGCATTATATGAGTCCCATTTTACAGAGGGGAAACTTAACTTTGGGGAAGGTGAGTGGTTTGTCTTAGATCACATAGTCACTACCTGGTAAGTCTAGGGCTAGAAGCCAAGTTTGAGCCCATGTTCAGTATTCTTTTATTGCTAATAGAACAATTTTACTATTTATTCTGGACATTCTTTTTTAAATACTCTAAACTGCCGCTTTTCTGGTTTCTTGCTACATCATCTATTTTATTCTCTGTTCAATCACAGATGCATAATTGTTCTCATTAGTTTTGTCCACATGGGCTCTCTCTCTTCCTTTTGTAGTCTTGCTGTGTCTAGTATGTTGTGTGTATATATTGGATGCTTAATATTTGCTTTATGGAATCGGATACTCAAGGTACTTTCTTTCATAATTATCCATTTCTAGGAAAATAAAATTAATACACTTAGCCATTGCTGCAAGACTAATGTTATTGTCCACAAGGGAATGAGAACCACATGATGTTTGAACTGGAAGAAAACCATCTTTGAGAGTATTTATTTTCTTATTTCATAAATAAGAAACCTGAAGATCACATAACTTGCCCAAGATCCCACAGGGAAGTTGAGGTGACGCAGCACACAGAGCCTGGTTCTCCTGACTTCTAGCCCAGCTCCCCTCCTGCTGCATCAGTCACTGCAGAGAACAATTGTCCCGGTCATTGGGTCTTAGATAAATGGTCAGTGCTGGCAAAAAACAGGTCACTCTGAATGAAAACTCCAACTGTGAAGAGAGGTCATCTGAAAAAGAAGAGGCTGTACTAAGCTTCTTTTTCCAAGTTTTGATGAATGATTTTGCAGACCTACCTCTTCATAAGCAGACTTGCTGTATCAACATCAGCATTTGCACAAAAAGATTCACTGTAGGAATTATTTAGATGGTGAGTGTCCCCACCATGAGCATTTGTGTTAGAGTGATATCACATCACTTATTGGGTAAGTCCAGGCACCTAACATCAAAGTTGTGAACTGAAAAATAAATGATGCTTTCAGTCTTACCTGTGGGCTCTTAAAATATGAGCTATTATGTGACATTATGTTAAGTGAAGTAAGCCAGGCCCAGAAAGATAAAAACTGCATATTCTCAGTCATATGTGGAAACTAAAATAGTTGATCTCATGGTAGAGAATAGAATCCTGGTTACCAGAGACTGGAGAGAGCAGAGGAAAGGGAGGAGGTTGGTTAATGGGTACAAAGTTAGAGTTTGATTGGAGGAATAAATTCTAATGTTCTTATAGTACAGTAGAGTGCCTATAGTTAACAGTGATTTATTGCGTATTTCAAAATAGCTATAAGAGAGGATTTTGAGCCTTTCCAACACAAATAAATGTTTGTTGTTGTGATATACTAATTACCCCAAGTTAATTACTCTGCATCATATACATGAATCAAATTACCACACTCTGTTGCTCCCTCCCCGCCGCCCCCATCAAAGACATCATGTGGGGCCTGGGTTGTAGCTCAGTGGTAGAGTGCTTGCCTAGCATGTGTGAGGCCCTGGGTTTGATCCTCAGCACCACATAAAGATACATAAATAAAGGTATTGTGTCTATCCACAACTACCAAAAAAATTTTTAAAAAATACATCACCTGAAGAATATATGTGCATGTGTACATATATGTACATGTGCATGTGTGTGTGTTATGCTCATATACGCAGGCTCTTGCCCTAGAGATCCTCATGTCTGTGGACTGGGGTTGGGTCCAGATATCAGTATTATTTAAAAGCCCAAATTGGCTTCATATCGGGATCATCTGGGGAGTTTTAAAAATACTGGTGTCTGGGTCCCACTCTAGCAATTCCAATGTCGTTGGTCTGGGGTCTGGTCTGAGCATTAGAATTTCTTCAAAGCTCCTCAGGTGGTTCTAAAACATATCCCATATTGCAACCCTCCAGGTGAGTAAGACAGACCAGGTTTACCTTGAGCATAGTAGGTGCTCAAAAATGAGTACACGTAAAATCAAAGATGGAAGGGCATCTAAGAATATTAGTGCTGAAAGTGGTGCATTTCTGGTTCTTCAGTTTTTTCTGCAGGCCTGATGGTGGTATGCTGTGGTCAGGAGTTGCGATGGGCAGCAAAACCTAATCAATTCAGCTCATGGCAGTAGCCTTCATTGTGGCCAACTGGGGAACTTTGAGCTGAAACTGACAGTCACAATCTCCCTAATTGCCGTTCCTTTGTCTCTGGCATGGTAGGTATGGCACATCTGCCTATCCCACTCCTGACGTGTCTAACATTGTTCTTCAAAGAATAATAACCAGAAACTGGCATCTGTGAAATGAAGGTGCTCCAATCCTGGCCTTTAGCCTCAGGTGAACCCTGTCCAGTTCAGCAAGTGTCTACCCAGGCTTCCCTTCTGCCCAGGGCTTAGCGAGAGCTCCCTGGAGCACAGAGCACCTGTGTTGCCTGGTTTCCTTTGTTCCCTGGATGATTCTTGTTTAGTTCAAGGGGAAAGGGAAGGGAAGTATTTCCAAATCTGGCCCCTGGGTGAATACAGGTGCTTTCAAATAGGAAGAGGCTCAGCTGTCC
The DNA here is from genome assembly GCA_028644305.1 of Xerus rutilus. Lineage (NCBI taxonomy): Eukaryota > Metazoa > Chordata > Mammalia > Rodentia > Sciuridae > Xerus > Xerus rutilus. The sequence continues at coordinate 21,539,863 of CM053412.1, read as the reverse complement.
TGGGAAAGGTCAATGACCAGGCAGAGGGTTCACTGTGACTCCTTACTGAGTGCAGTCTGAGCTGCTGCTTATGGTCTCTGAAGGGTTTAGGGTGGTGGTTCTCTAATCTGAGTGCCATCGGAATCACCTGGAGGGTTTGTTAAACTAGAGTGCTGAAGGGCCCCAGAGTTTCTGATTCAGTAGGTGTGGGGTGGAGCCCAAGAATACACATCTCTAACACCTTCCCCAGAGATGCCAGTGCTATTCATCCAGGGACTACCACTGCTCCCAAAGGAAGCAGAGGAGAGGGGGGGATGTGGTGACGGTGACGGCACTGTGTTGTTTAGGAAATGGTCAAAAGGTCACAAGATAAGGAATTGAGGTGACTTCTCAGCCAACAAGAACCATAAGTTAATTGATTTTTTTAAAAATAAAACATCTACTACTGCTAAGTATTGTGTAAGCTTTGCTGCTATAAGAAAGAGGACAATGTAGTTACTACATGAATCAGCTTGTGGGGGGGCGATGGACCAAGTCAAGGGACCACCAAAGCACTGTTCCCTTCATGCTCTGTAGAGGGGGCACCTGGGGCTTCCAGGGACACACATGTGCAGGGGGAATGGGGCCCAGAGGAGGCTTCTGGGAGCAGATGAAGCCTGGGTGGGGTCTCGGAGGATGACCAGGAGTTTGCCAGGGGAAGAACGTGGAGCGATAGTGCAGGAGCAGCACCCGTGAAGGTGCAAGAGAACATGAGCAAGCCTGCATGGGGCACCACGCATGGCTTGGGATGAGTGAAGGCAGACGTGGGGAGGGAGTTTCGTCTGGACAGGCAGGCAGAGCCTGATCACAGGGCCCTGACTTCACATGGAAGAGCCTGGGCCGATCTGAAGACAAGTGCGGTTTTTAGGGGTGAAAGCAGGTGAGAAAGATGATCCAATTTGCCTGCTCACTGCCTGCAAGTTGGAAAACAGACTGGAGGGGACACGCGCCTCCAAGAGACTCAGGCAACTGTCATAGGAGTCACTGTGGGAGGTGATGAAGCCACAGGGGACGTGGCCTTTACATCATCTTGTCCTTGCATCACCCTCTGCCTTTGCTCAGCACTGCAAACTTTCCAGTGACTGTATGCTTTCTGAGTGCCACCAGGCAATCATTTTGTGACCCCCACACAGATATTGGTTTTTCAAGGAAAATAAAGTTAAAATGAATGTCAGGGAAACATTGGAGCAGGTGAGCCACAAAAATGCAACCAATTAAGGGGTATGTGGAAGGGAACGGGCCAGTACGGCCTCCTTAGCTTAGGAGAGGCTGGGGAGGGATGCTTCTCTGCCCGTGGTGTCTCTGTGGGGAGCTCCGAGGGTCCCTTGTTTGGAACTAGCTGGATGTCATGCTTCCCTCCTCTGCTCCTACCTTGAGACATTAGAGTTGTAGCCCAGCCACCTGCTGGCAGCCACACCTGTCTACTTCCTAGCCCATCCCACTTCAGTTTTGGTGTGCACCCAGGGCAGGCTCCTAAGTTCACAGTGCCCTCAGGGTGTCTCAAGGTGGGCTCTGCAGAGGGAAGAAGCCACCCTGAACAGATGAGACCCGCTCTCTGTCCACCACAGCTGCAAGCCAGCTGTGCATGAGGAAAGTCAAGGAGAGGGCACAGTGGGCTAATGGCTGGGTGGGGCCGAGGGCAACAGGAGCCAGGAGCGGGCGAGTCCTTCTCTCTCCCTGGCCCCTCTGAAAAAGAAATCCACAGCGATGGATTTCACTTGTGGTGCTTCTCACTTCAGTCTGGTAATGAAAATTTGATTTGTGGTTTCCCCTCACAGGGCTCTTCATCACACTGTAATTGATACGCCTCCAACAAGTGGCTCTCGAGGAAATCAATTCTGACAGGTCTCATCAGCCCCTGGATAGTCTAACGAGGATCTTCACAGGCTCCACCTCCCCTGTGGTGCCCCTTCCTCCTTCAGGTGGTGGGGTCACCCCGGTGGCCGAGCTAGGGGCTCCCTCAGAACCCCTGAGGGGGCTGCTGGAGGAGGAGGTGGCAGGGATCTCATGGAATAGATGGATGAGCAGGCAGACTCTGTGCTCTGAGGCAATGGCATTGTGATTTAGATGTCACCCTTGTCACTCTGCCTGTGCTGCCTCACACCAACAAACTGAACTTGGTTGAAGAGCAGAATGGCCTCCGACTGGAAGGAGGGTAAGAGCGGAAAGCCCTGGGCATGACCTGCCGTCCATGTTTGCTCTGGTCTGGGAAAGCAGACAGGACCTGAGTGCCTCGCCCAGGGAGAGGGCCCAGACATTCTGCTAACAACACGCCCACCTGGGGTTCTCTCAGTAACCAGTTGCTAAAACTGTTTGGCCAAATGTCAGAGGAGGCTTTCGTCTACATTTGGTTGGCTAAGGCAGAGCTGCCTTTTCCTGATTCTATCTGCTGTTTGGCTTTGACTGAAACTCAGCCTCCAGCACATGCCACTTGAAAGTCTGTCTTGGATCAGCTGAGGATGTCCCGCCTTCTCCCTCTTTCCTGGTGTTTACTACCAGCCCTGCTCCATGAAACAGCACTAGAATATTCATTGCCTTCTCAAATGATGTCAGTTGTGTGGCACTTGTCTCTGCAGATACTTAGTAAGCCTTAAGGCAGGAGCTTAGACCTGTCTCAGAACTTCTTTTACACCACTCACTTGCTTCTCTCAGTTGCTGTCTGTGACTGGATGCTTGAGTGAGATGTTTGATTCCCCATTGGCTCTGAGTTAACTCAGTGTCTGAACTCGTCTTCCTTTCCAGTGTCCATCACATACTGCTCATGGCCTTTCCCCTGAGACTCACCCAGTAGGTCTGCTTGATGCATTTAGTCATCCGTCATTCTGTGAGTGAGGTGAGAGTCACACTTGGCATTTCATTCTGGATTCTCTCAACATCCTAAAAGGCTCTAGTGCTTTTACTTTAAAAGTGAGGAAACAAAGTGAATTAGTTATTCACCCCTACTACTCAGAAGCTTGAAGCAGCAAATGTTTACTAACTTATAGTTTCTATGAGTCAGGGATTTGGAAGCAGTTTAGCTGGGTGGTTCCTGGGTCTCATGTGGTCATTGTCGAGATGTTGACTAAGGCTGCTGACCTCTGAAGGCTCGTGTTGGGCCACGGGATTGGCATCCAAGGTCACTCAACTGACTGTTGGCCAGAGGCCTCAGTTCCTGTCCACCTGGGCCTCTCATAGGGCTTTACCAAGTGGCAGCTGGCTTCCCTCAGGGCAGGTGATCCAAGAAGGAACTAGTGGAAAGTTGCAGTATCTTTTATAACCTAGACTCTGACCTTTTGTATTGTCACTCCCATTTTCTTTCTGTTCATTACAAGTGAGTCACTAAGTCTAGCCCACACTCAAAAGGAAGGAGAATTATGCCCAGCCTTTTGAAGGGAGTGTCAAACACATTTTAAACCACCACATAAAGTGTGGCTCCTGGTTCTGACCACATGGGCAAGAAGAACAGTTGAGTCATCCTCTGCTAAGGGTTCCCTTCCTGTGTGGAGGGCTTGAGTGCACTCTGGAGGGTTCCATGTGCCTGTGAGTTGAGGGTGGAAGAGGGTTAGATCTGCAGTTACATAACTTAGAGTTAGTCTGACAATAGTTATTGACTTAGCAATATTACACGTTCTAGGAGTTTGGGGACCTAGGAAAGTTCCATGTGGTCTTTTGCCTTCACAGAGCTCACAGCTAATGACACCTTTAACAATTACCACTGTTCTTTCGAAGGCTTTATCTATTGACTAGACTTTGAGTTTCTCTAGAAATACAAAGAATGGGCAGCCTAAAGAAATGGGTTTATCTCTTGGAGGGTTTAGAGTTCTTTCCTTCTTTTGGGCCTCAGGTTTCTCATCCGAAAAGTGAAGTGGATGGATATGTTCAGTGGATGTGTTCAGTGTTCCCTGAGCACTTGTTGGAATCACCACGGGAACTTAGAAAAAAAATGTCCTCAAAAATTCTAATTCACTCAGTATCAGGGAGGTCTGGGCATAGGAGCTCCTCTGATGAGACCCAAAAGGCTAGTGGATTAAGAAGATCCTGCAGGCTGTGACATTTGGTGGCTTTGGTGAGCTCTGTGGTCATCTGGCCTACAAAAGTTGCCTGGGTGTCCTTGTTGAGGAGCCCAAATCCTGAAACTACCACCCTACCCCCAACACTGGTCATCCATAGTGGCATAAGAGGGTGCTGGGCTGTACCTTGGGAGTTACTCAGCTCTCTGCTGCCACAATAGCCTGTGCCCATGTCCAGGGATCTTAGGGATATTATAGTAGGAATTCCTGCATTGGCAGGTAGGTACACTGGGCCAGAGGTTCTTAAAGTCTGGTTTGTAGTCCAGCAGCAGCACCTGGAATTTTTTTTTTTAGCAATGCTTATTCTCCCTTCCCCTCACACTGAATCAGAATTTCTGGATCTCTAGGGTGAAGCCCCTGCAGTTGTTCCTGATGGAAATAAGTTTAGGGAAGCACTGAGCTAGAGGACTTGTCAGATACCATCGACTCCCAACTTTCTTCTCTGCAGCAGTGAGTTGGGGGCATGTCTGTCTTGCAAACGTCACAGGGTGTATTGGGGATGGAGTAACTTCATGATCATCACAGTGGCTGTTAACTTCTGCCAGAAAACACCTGAAGTCATCCTGCTTCTTCAGGACGGATGCCAGGCTTTCAGTTGTGAGAGATTCCTGGATAAAAACCAAACAGAATTTGTCACTCTTAAGCATCTATGTACTGTTTGCTACTTTACAGCATGTCTCAGCTCTTGCTTGCTGTTGTCCAGGGAGTCTGTCCCAGCTCTTTGTGGCTTATCTTTACCATTAAGAAGAATTGCAGCCAGGTGTAGTGCTGCACATCTATAATCCCAGCAGCGCGAGAGACGGACACAGGAAAATCATAAATTCAAGGCCTGCCCAGGCAACTTAGCAAGACCCTGCCTCAAAATGACAAAAATAAAAATGGATGGTGTTGTAGCTCAGTGGTAAAGCATCCCTGAAATCAATCCCCAGTATGGGGGAGGGGTGGTGTGGAGATTGTACACACAGCAGTGTTCTAAGGATATGTCAGAGGGGTCAAATCAGAGTGTGCAAATCCTGATTTCCTGTCCACTTTCTGTGTCTCTGGCAGCCTACAGGATATGAAGCTGGATGAATGGAATATGTCTATAGCATGTCTCATATTCTTTAAAAAATACAAAATATCTACTTTTTAAAAATAGCTCAAAGCCGGGTGCTGTGGCTCACATCTGTAATCCCAGCACTTTGGGAGGCTGAGACAGGAGAATCCTGAGTTCAAAACCAGCCTCAGCAACAGCAAGGTGATAAGTTACTCAGTGAGACCCTGTCTCTACATAAAACACAAAATATAGGACTGGAGATGTGGTTCAGTGGTCGAGTACCCCTGAGTTCAATACCTGGGATCAAAAAAATAAATAAAAGAAAGAAAAAGAAAAAGCCGGCACAGTGGCACACACCTGTAATCCCAGCACTTAGGGAGGCTGAGACAGGAGAATCGCGAGTTCAAAGCTATCCTCAGCAATGGCGAGGTGCTAAGCAACTCAGTGAGACCCTGTCTCTACATAAAACACAAAATAGGGCTGGGGACGTGGCTCAGTGGTGGAGTACCCCTGAATTCAATCCTCAGTACCAAAAAATAAATAAATAAATAACTTGAGCAAATTCCTTAATTTGAAGAGAGTAAAAACATGACTGAACTCTACGTGTTCCATTAATTTTGTGTTGTCACCTAGTTACAAACATAGTCCTAACTCTTACCAGTGATCAAGTGGCATGTGAGGCAAACCCATCTAAGTCCTGTCTACTTCCACGCCAGAAGATCCTGACCACCCTTGTCTGTGAGAACAGTCCAATGTGGGATTTATCTTTGGTAATCACTGAAGGAGTTATTTTTAATTCAGAAGCTTAGAAGGATAACAAAAGGATTAGAGGACAATGACTAAAGTGAAACCTGCACACAACATGCTAAGTAGTTAACATAAAAGGCAAACGCTAACCACAAATGGCAAACATAAGGGGCATTCAGTCCAGACTCCCCACTCCAAGGAGCCCATGGCCCCCGTGGCCTTGCACAGCTCATGAGAATGCTCTTGTCTTGCTCCTATAGAAATCTTCCTTGCTTGTCATTTTGGTTCTGTGGTAGAATGGCCATTTTTCCTATGGGAAAAAAGCAGGAGAAGGAATTTTATTATAATCCCAAATTGTGCTGCATTTCTATCTGGTGTATGTTTCTCAAGCTATGGAATCACTTTGGTTACTTAAAAAAAAAAAAAATTACAGATGCTTGGGTGCCAGCCCCAGAGGTTCTGATTTGATGGGTCAAGGGTGTGGTCCACAGGTCAACAGGACTGCTATTTGTAAAAGCTTCCTGGTTGATTCTAGTTTATGGTTCAGGGTGTGAACAATTGGCTTAGAACTTCCACAGTTGCATTTCTATGGCCCTTGATATAATTTTCCCTCATTTGCTACTGTCTGATTCATCCCAAGCTGACCATTGAGGACGTTCCCTGTTTTCCAGCGTGTGCTCTGCTGGGCTGGTGAGGGGTTCTACCTCTCTTCCCCTGTTCTTTGGCCTCTCTTTGAGTTCTGACTGCAATAATGGAGTGAGTTACGTATTGATATGTCTGGCTTTTGCTGCAGAGAAAGTTGAATGGTGCTTTCTCCTTATTATGTTAACTGCATAAAAAAGAAAAACGGGATTTCCTTCCCACAGAGATAGAGCAAGGCCTCGAATGTTCTCAGTACTATTACTCCAGACAAGATCTTCCATATATTGGTAAGAACATGGAACACATTCTTTATTTTTTAATTTAACATTTACTTGGGATTTTGGAGACTCCAATTTATAAACAATTGCCATCTGGTGGTGATACCCTCAAATTGCAGGGGGGTTTTTTGTGTGTGTTTTTGTTTTGGAAGTATGAATGAATCCTAAAGTTTCAGTCTGAAAAAACAAATTATGAAATGACAGTTGGTAAAAAAAATATGTCATATTTTCCAGAGCTTGTCAACATATTCTGATTTGATGACTACAAGAAGTCTGTAGAGCAGATTATCCATCTTGTCAATGAAACACTCAGAAGAGATTGTTATAATTTGAATGTTTGTGACTTCTTAAAATTCAGAGGTTGAAACTAGTCCCCAGAGTGATGATGGTGTTAAGAGATGTGCCCTTTGGAAGATTAGTAGGTCTTACGGTCTATCCTCTCATGAGTGGGCTTTGTGCTACATGAGGACACAGGGAGAAGGTGCCATCTATGAGGAAGAGGGCCTTCACTAGACGCTGAGCTTGCCAGCACCTTCTCCTCAGACTTCCATAACCACAGCCTCTATAATGGCAAGAACTACATTTCTATTGTTTATAAGCCCCTCAGTCTAAAATACCTTATCATAGCAGCCCTAACAGACTAAGACTGATTAAATGCTGCTAATCAGCTTTTCATCAATATAACAAATACCTGAGATAATTAACTTATAGAGGAAAGTTAATTTTGACTCACAGTTTTGGAGATTTCAGTCCATGATGGATTCTCCCCATTGTTTTGGACCTGTGGAGAGGTGGCACACCGTGGTGGAGGTACAGAGCAGAGCATAACTGCTAGCCTTACGGCCAGGATGACAAAGAAGAAAAGAGAGGGGCTGGGATTTCCACTCTTCCGTTGGAGGGCACACCCTCTGTGGCCTAGAGAACTCCCAATAAGCCCCAATTCTTAAAGGTTCTACCACCTCCCCAGAGCCAAGCTGGGGACCAAGCCTTCAATGTATAGACCATTGTGGGATCTTCAAGATCCTGGCTATGGCAAATGCCTTGCCCAGAGTATAGGGAGAAACAAAAGGGCAGAAGTCAGAATGGGAGCTTAGGCTCCCCAGGCTTTTCTGACCTCCCACTAGGCAAAGCCCTTTTATGAGACCTGGTAGGGTTTTTCAAAATGTGTTTATCAAGTGAAGCAGGAAAGTAGGAGCACACTGAAGACAACTTAACTTCCTAGACTGTGTCTGGATGATTCTTGCTGTTTACTGCACATGTGGTTTGGAATTCTCTGTCTAGATGGTTGATGGTGCCATTTATGTCAGTATTATTGAGTGTCCTTTTGTGGCAGAATGCAGACATTGCTATTTTAGTTACTTGCTGCCACCCCAGAATTTGGTATCTTAAAATGACAATGGTTTATTATTTCTCATAATTGTGTGATTTGTGTAGCACTTGTGTGGGCAATTCTTTCATTCCATGTGGCATCAAATAGTGTCACTCATTCAGCTGCTGTCAGCTGCTGGCTGGGTTAGGCCGGGCCGGAAGGTCCAGGAAGCCTTGCTCACGTGCCTCACACCTGTGTGCTCCTTCCTGTGACCTCTCTCTGTGTCTAGCTTGAAGTTCCTCATAGCATGGTGGTCTCAGGGTAGCTGAGCATCTTCTGTAGAGCCTGGCTTCTGAGGCAGGAGGCACAGTTGACTAGTTCTTATAAGACCCCCTGGTCTCAAAGTCCCAGAGTGAGCATCATTTCAACCACCTTCTGTTGGTCAAAACAAGTCACAAGACCAACCCAGATTCATGGAAGGGGAAACAAATTCCATCTCTTGATAGTAGTGGTGATAGGGAATTCTCATAGGGTAATGGGAGAAATTGATGGCAGCCATATAATATCCATGTATTCACTTGCTGAGAGAAGCAGACATTTTTAGTAGCACGTACTATTCATAGGTACAAAGAAGACTCTGTTAAATCCACTAAATATGCACAAGGAATTTTTTAAAAATTCCAGGACCAACCCCTTAAATCCAAGGTAAAAATATGGTAGAGGAATGACACCAGAACATAGGTCCTCTGGCTATGGACAGCCCAGGTCACCATTTGGGCTCCTTCTCTGGGACTGCCCATAACTTTAGAAATCATGTCTTTGTCTTAAAGATCACCTAATACGTCAAACCCAAACTCAATTTGACAGGCATTTGTGGATAGGGGAAGAAAAATGACCCTATTATACGGTAGAAAAGTATTAACTCTAAAGGTATAATGGTGTGGATCTTTTCCAGAGCTTTCTGCAGCCAAGTTACGGTTTATATTCAAAAACTCTAGTCAAATATGCACTTCTTCAATTGCCTGTGCTAGAACATGGTTCTCTTTCTGTTTCTGTCCTTCCATTCTTACTTCCTGAGCAAGTTTCTGTTAAGTTTCCTAATTGCCTTGAGAGAACTGGTCTACAAGAGTTCAAATTGCAATTAAAAGAGAATTCACAGCTGGAGCTTCTGTTCTGTATTGTGGGTGTCCTCTCACCTGTAGATTTGCTTTGCCTATGTATTTGTGGAATGATTAGTTCTTTCTCAAGAACTTTCAGAGGCATTATTATACTTAATTTTCATGGCAACTTCCTAAGATAACACTCAGTAAAACTGCTCCTTGCAGGAAGAAGAAAGCTGAAATCCAGGGATGCTAAGAACTTGATCAAGAGTGGCAAAGCCAGACCTAGGCCCAGAATTTCATGCCCTCCCAATCTTTTTCACACTACCAGCCTGTGCCACACCTATCCTAATGCCCAGCTCAGGGGGAGCAACTGTGTCGAGGACTAAGGGCTTTGATAGTAGCTTAATAATGGCCTTGGTTATGAAGTTAAGGTGTAAAGGTACATATTTTTTAACTTGAAATTCAGGGAGTCACAAATGAAGGAACTATCAGGAAATATGTTTTTACCCAACCCTGGCAGTGACTTCCCAACCTAGAGGAGGATTTGAGTGCCTTCTCTCACAGACCTGACCATCACAGAGGGTAGGAATCAGGGCAGGAGGGTAGGAATTAGGGCAGCACTGGCTCAGCTGCAGAAGCACCTCCATCTGCCCACTAGAATCAGAGCTGGGCCAAATGGATGGTTCCCAGCCCCCTTAGCACCCCTGTAGATCCAGGAGTCCAGCCCATGACAGCTCACGCAGGCTAATGAGGAAACTTTCTCAATAGCAACTAATGGGCTTTCATGCTGGGCTGAAATTAGACCTGAAAAGTAAACACAGATATATCGCTGGAGTGGAATAATAAGGTTATACCATAAGGGAAAATGAGTGTGGCTGAACAATGCTTTTGCCCTTGGAGTTCATCAGAGCTCTGCTGTGAGCCGTGTAGAGATAGGTGACAGTGCATTCTGCTTTGCCAGGAACAGTCTCAGTACAGCTTGTCATCCTTACATAATTCTTCACGTCCCCTTTCACTCTTAAGTGCTCAGGTTTGGATGATTGAGTTATGTGGTCCCCTAATGCAGGGGGCTCCCTGTATCACAGGCATTCTGGAAAGCCGAGTTCTCTTGCTTTGCAAGCAAGGACTGTGTCCAGGGAAGTTGCCACACAAAGTGTGCATTTTGTGTTTTTAATGAATCTATTCTTCTTGACACTAGAAGTTGAAATCAAGGCTTTGTCCTTGATTATCTTCCTTTTAAATGTGACAGTGTTTATTCAAATTTATAATGGCACAAAAAAAATTGGCCTGACTTCTGCTGGCTTTGCATTCAATTGAGCACATTAGAAAGAGTCTCTGGTTCTTCGTGGATGAATCAAGAAACTCATTATAATATTGTCCAGGGTATTCATAATTTAGTAAATTATTTCTTCTCTTGCATGACTTTGTTTGCTTGTTTGTTTGAGATGGGGTTTTGCTGTGTTGCCCAGTCTGGTCTCAACCAAGCCTCCCACCTCAGCCTCCTAAATAGCTGGGACTATAGACATGTGACACTTGGCTTGTACATGACTTTATTTCCTCTCACCACAACCCTGTTCAGTGTGAGAGCCTCAGGAACTGGAGACACAGACAGGGTTACCAATGGGCTTAGGATCCCACAACTAAATGAAGAATATTAGTGAAACTGGACCTGAGCCTCCTACTTTTTGATTCTACCTCCTTCCTTTAATCCTGTCTCATGCAGATGTTCCCAGCAGCAGTGTCTGGAGTGGCCATGTTAACTTGGGATGATTCTTTTAGCACCTAGTAAAATTCAGGACCCAGTGAGATGGATGAAGAGAGTCTGCTGCTGACCTAGGTGACAGTGCAGAGCTTGGTGATGCTAGAACGTGCATCGTTGCTAGTTTATTCATCCAGTGTGGCCAGTGGGTATCCACCTCTTTGTTGGGCGCATGTATGGTTTGCAAAACCTGTATGCATAGTGTCTGTCTGTGGCATCTCTTTGATGCATCAGAAGCGTAAGGCTCAGGCGAACAGTAGAAGTCTTACCATCACCACACTGTTTTCCTCTTTCAGAGGAGGGAAGAGGCTAACAAACAAACAAAGTGAATTGCCCCAGCTCACACATCTGGTAAATGGCCACACATGGTACAGACTTCTGATCTCTGGCCCCTCCCTGGGCTCTTCACACCTGCCTGCTCTCCAGGGGCTTCACCTCCACATTATCAAGCTGAATCGCAGGGCCAGCAGGGCTCCTAATGAGCGCTTCTTGAAATGCTGAGAGGGTCCTGCTCTGTGAAGGGAAACAAGCGCAGCCGTCTCTTAACTGCTGCAGTGATTAAAAATGCAGCAGCCTTGTAGAAGGCATGGGGATTTTAATGGCCAGACAGACCAAAAAGTGCTGGAAAGTTCATGAAGCAGCTCATATCCAATGGAGCCAAGCAGGCCGAAGGCAATTAGAGAAGGGGAAAGACTTAGTTAGGAACAAGAGTATTTTGAAAGCCTGCAACTGTGCCTGTCATGAGTGAGAAGTGGGATGGCCAGAAAGTAGAGGCCCACGAGGGTAGAGAGCATTTAAGAAAGGCCCAGAAAAGGGTGCAAGGACACGCCTTTGACTTCTATTAGGACACTGTTCCTCATTTTGGGCAAAGAGCATTTGAGGATCTTAAAGTTTTCGACAAATAAAAATCTGTGAAGAAGGAAGCTGGAGAAGAAAGACTTACCAACACGGGATCGAATACAAAAATCCCCACTTTTCCCTACTTAGGATGAGGACATTCCCTCTCACCAGGGTCTTTGATAGATCTCAGTCACACAATCAAAGACACTGGCTCTCAGGCAGCAGAAACAGCTGGCTGGTGTTGAGAGTGAATTACTCCCCAGCTCTCTGCTTGGTGCCTGTCCTCTCTCTCTCTCTATTACTTTCTACCACTCACATGATGAAAGGCACATACTGATTTAGATTTCCTTACACCAATTAAAAGCTTTTGTTTCCAAGCAGTGTGGGGATTTATTGATCAAATAAAGTGAGAATATTGATTGATTGAAGGGAGAAGGCCAGCAAACCTGTTATTTTGTACATAACTGTGGGGGTGGAATGGTGCTGGGGACCAAAGCCCTTGTGTGTCCTAGGCAAGTGCTCTACCCCTGAGCCACACCCAGCTATTCATAACTTTTGAAGGAGCTGACTTAGAATCATTAGAACTGAAAACAGGAATGGTAGAGACTGCTCGGTCTGACTTTGCAGCTAATGCAGGAGCCTTTTCTGCAGGTATTAAACAGATGGCAATTGCAACATATTTGAAATGCTTTCAGAGTTAAAACTTACTGTCTCACAAAATTGTTTGTTCCATTTCTAAACTTTTCACTTTGTAACCCACATCTAGCAACTCCTATTTACCAAACCAAACACCGATGTGAGTCCTTTACAATAACTGTCATTGATCTAGTATTATTTTTATCTCAGTCTTACAGATGAAGAAATGGAGACACAGAGAGATTAGGTGACCAGCCCAAGAGCACTCAGCGAGTAATCCACAGATGGGATTAGAATGCAGGTGGCCAGTCTCCGTAGTCTGTGCATTTAGCCACCAGCTTTGCTGCCTCTCTGATGATAAATCTCTAGTAATTAAGGGTATTTTTTCATTATTTTGCATCATCCAAATTGGCCTCTTCTAATTTTTACCCAAGTCTTTCACATGGTGATATTTCAGATATTTTCAGATAAACCGTCATGTCTTCCTTTCATTATTTTCCTCCAGTTCTCCCAGCAATCTCTTCTGTGGCATGATTTCTGGTCTGCTGGTACTTCCTCCAGCTGCATGCTGGCTTTGTATACCCTGGTGAAAAGCTGCTGAGACTTATGGTCAGACCCATTTGCCCGGCCTCCCAGCTTCCTACAAACTAGCATGGGTACTCGAGCAGATGCTGCTGTCTTTCTGAGAGGAGGGTCCTCCACTTGTGAAGTAGAACTAATTCTAGGCCCCTGGGTCACTGTAAAGATAGGCAAAGGGCCGACTCAGTGCAAGACCCTTGAGGAGTGACCACTCTGTTGTTAGAGGCAGTGACAACTGTAGCATCCCCCAGATGGATCTGGACATTCATGAAGTCCCAATGAAACCCTGGCGGGCTAATGTGAAGAAATTGGCTGATTCTAAAGGATGTAAAATAGCAAACGGAATATCAAAAAGGAACAAATTTGGAGGACTCACACTACTTGATTTCAAGATTAACTCTAAACTACAGAAATAAAGACAGTGCAATGCTGGAAGAAAGGTAGACAAATAGATCAATGAAACAGAATGGAGAGCCTGGAAACAGATCCATTCATGTATAGTCAATTGATTTTTGACAAAGACATGAAATCAATTCTACAGGAAAGGCTTTTTATCAGATTGTCCTGGAGAAATTGGATGTCTGTCTGTAAATAAGCAAACCTTGATCCGCACCTAACTCAATATATGACAACCAATTTGAAAATAATTCTTTTTTTTTTTTTTGGTGGTCCAGTGTATTAAACTCAGGGTCTTGCACAAGTTAGACAAGTGCTCTACCACTGAGCTACATCCCTAATATGACAATCAAGTTGAACTACACCATAGAATTAATGTAAAAGCTGAACCAAAAATGCCAAGAAGAAAGCATAAGGGAATATCTTTAAGATGCTGGTTTTGTCCATGATTAGGGGCACAGAAAGCACCAGTCATAAAAGGAAAAAGGGTTAAGTAGGAATTTGTCAAAATCAGGTATTTCTGTTTATGAGGAGAGGTTATTAAGAAAATGAATAGGCATTCAATAGACTGGAAGGAAATATTTACAATGCATATAAATAAATAAGGCTTTAAAAGGAAATATTTGTTGAACCTCCTACAAAGGAATAATAAAAGATGAACAACCTAATGAAAACATTTACAAAAGACTTGATAAGGCATTTGATATTCAAATGACCAGTCAAAGGATTAACATCATTTATCATAGGAGAAGTCTAAATTAAAACCACAGTGAGAAGTCATTCATAACTTCTGGAAGAGCCATAGTCATAATGACTGGCAATATGGAATGTTGGCAAGGACAGGAACAGCTAACACCCCTGCAGTCTGTGGGAGCACATAGTGATGCAATTCCCTTAGAGAACTGTTGGCAGTTCTTATAAAGTTAAACATACACCTACCCTTGGCCCAGCTAGTTTACTCATAGACACACAAGAGAAACAAAAACATCTGTCCATAAAAAGACCAAATGAGAATGTTCATAGCAACTTTATTCGTAATGTCCCACATTAGAATCAACTCAGGTCCCATCAATTGGGATAAACAAAGTGTGATCATGGAAAATGGAATAATACTCAGCAATAAAAAGGAACAAAATACCCATGCCTGCAACAGAATCTCAAAGACATAACAGTGAGTGAAAAAAAACTAGAAGCCAGAGTATCCCTGAAATAGTTCTAGCTACCTGAAGCTTAAGAGCAGACAAAACTAATAGATGATGATAGAAATCACAGCCGTGCTTGCTTTTGGAGGGCAGGGGTGGGAGGGTACTGAAAAGGAAGGAACTTTCCCGGGTAATGGAAACATTCTATTTCTTGATTACAGCAATACTCACATGTGCAGACACAGTCAACAAAACTTGTTAAATGGAACACATCGGATCTGGGTGAGTTCTATTTAAATGTTAAAAAAGAAAACCCAAAATGATACTATCTGAAATGGAAGATATTAAGACTTACTTTGAGGGCTGGGGTTATGGCTCAGTGGTAGAGCACTCGTCTGGCATGTGTGAAGCACTGGGTTCAATCCTCAGCACCACATAAAAAATAAATAAAGAAATGAAGATATTGTGTCCATCCGTCTACAACTAAAAAAAAGTATTTAAGAAAAAGATTTACTTTGAACAGTGAGTGCAGTGGACTGTTGTTATTCCCGTGATTTGAACGTTCTGCCTCTATTAATGGGGCTCGGGATTTAGCTGCTTCATCACACTCTTGTCATTTCTGGAATTTATGGCTAATGGTAACAGCCCAGTCTCTCTTTATAGGAATGAACTGCTACCAAGCAGGGATCACTTTCTCAAGCGCCTTCTTTATTTATATAAAGGGGTCTATATGAAGCCCTCAAAGCAACAAATAGAACGCAGATGAACCCAGGTGCTATTCCAGAACAGATGGACTGAGTGCCAGGAACTCTTCCTGGGCTAGGTGCTGCCACATTCTCTTTATATAGACGGGTCCACTTGAGGCCCAGCGAGGTTAGATGATGTGTCTGGCATGGCACTGGGTTTGAGTCCTGGTGAGTTATGATCTGTGATCTTAACCCTAGGCCGCATTCTGGCTGGCCCTGGTTTTGTATCTCCTGCTCGATTCTTTCACTCCATTTGACCTGGGATTTGGTGTGTCTCTAGTTAATCCTCTCGCAACAGCTCAAGCCGAGGTCACTCCCCTAAGGAACGTCATACTGGGGCACTTTATGAAGGCCTCACGGGACTCTTGTGGGAGAACCTGTTTATGAAGGTACGTTAGGGGAGTGACTGTCAGGAACTCTGTGGCCTCACAGTAGTCTTTCTCCATGCACCAAAGTTCAAAGAATTCCTTACACACAGTTTCAAGTAGCCGTGGGGTGCATACTGCTTTGTGTTTCCACTAAAATCAACATTGGTGGCATGAAGACAGATGGGGGAAGCACTGCTTATTATCAGCTCGTGCCTGGAAGGAAGAGAAGCTCAGCCGTTATCATTAGCCACAGGTTCCCTAGATGGTGGTGAAGCTGCTAGAAATACCAGCAAAACTTCCCACTGTCTCAGTCCCTATGGATAGAACTGGAAGGTTCAGATCATAGGAACGACAGTCCTGCCTCACTCCTCCCTGTTTAGAGTAAATCACATGTTCAACTTCAGATGTCACTGTTGCAGTTTTTTCAGAGTTCAGGTAGGATTTGCATAGATCTTCAGTTTAATGAATTTTGTCAACTGTGCCCACCCGTATAGCCATTACCCCCCAATTACGGTAGAGAATGTTTCTGTTCCACAGTTTCCACTTGCCTCCTTCTAGTGTGTCCCCCTTCACCCCTGGGAAAGGTGAATTTTGATGCAAAAGAAGAGGTGGTCTGGACCCAATCGGGATTTTTCTTTACTAACCTTTACCAAGCACTTGTACATGTTGTGAACCCCCAGGAAGAGTGGGGTGCTGTAGGCTGGAGACAGTTCATGGCAGAGGTGGAGCCAGAGGTCCCACCAGCTAGAAACTCTGAAAGCTGATGTCTGCTCCCAGCAGCCAGTCCCAGTGATGCTCACCCAACTCTACAGTCATGACTGTCTTGTTCATGTCATGACCAAAGGCCCCAGGAGTCTTGCTGGAGCAAAGCTTAGGTTTGTGGTTTTATGTCCCAAAGAAAGCTATCAAAGAGTGTGTAATTAACTGGAAAGTTCCAGGTGGTGCATTCTAAGTCTTACTTAGATCTTTTCTGTGGTGGGCTTTCTTGATGGTCTGTAGTCTTGCCTGTTACCTTTACATTGCTTAAAGTGGGACAGAAAGAAGACATGAGATCATACTGGACCAAGAGGCACCTGTAGGACATCACATGGTGTTAGGGATGGAGGAGATACCTGATAGATATATTTGCAGAAGAAACTATAGCTGGGTTTCTCCCTGGGACTCCATCATAGTTCAGCTCTAAGTAGATGCTTACTTTCTTTGGGCTGCAAGTCCTCTTCCAAACACCGAGATTAATGCTGTTTCAAGGTTATGGGTAAGGTTATGTGATATTAAGTACTTGGAGCTCTGGAAAGGAACAAGGTAGTATGCTGTGAGGGGTCACTGCCCGTAAAGCCCTCACAACAGCTTCTCCCAGAAGCTGAACTGAAAAAGCCAAGCATATAGTGGGGTTGAGAGCCTTAGGTTTTCAGGCCCTCTGTGTTGAAACTTCATGCCTCACATTTGTCCCTTTGTGCTTCAAGGCCCCTTCCATCCATCACCACTTTAACTGTCCCCTCCTCCCCCAGCTGAAACCTTCTAAGAAATGTTAGACCTTAAAACTCTATCCGCTAAGTGGAGTCAGCAGACTGTAATATTAAACATCTCCTGCACACCAAGCACTGTGAAGAACAAGGAAGAAAAGCTTCAGTCCTCTAGGAATTTACAACTTGATCTCATCACAGGAGACGCCCAAATTGTGCCCTCCTATTTCATTTGCTGACCACACTGCTGGGCTCTTAGCAGTTTATCTTGGTCTCTGCTTTTTTCACACATTAAGTAATTCACTTTTGAGTTTCCTGTCTATAGTGAGCAAGGCCTAGCCAAGAAAAATCCTTTCATGAACTTCTAAGACAAGACATAAGTGTCAATAGTTATGCATCTTTTGGAAGTTATAAGTAAACTTACGTTATTTGTTCATAGTTTATGACTTTTGTTTAAAATAATTCATACCTTAGACTGACTTTGTTTTTTTAACTAAATACATTTTATTTGGAAGCCACCAACCTTTCCATTAATGTCTGCTTTCTGTTCTGGGTCCAGTCTAGTGTTTAGCATGTCACTTGATGATCATGTGTCCCAAGATTCCTCTGGTCTGTGACAGTTTCTCAGTCTTACCTTGTTTTTTTTGGACTTGGGCATTCTGGGGATTACTGGGCCTGATATCCCTGAATCTAGGTTTCTCTGCTATTTTTCTCATGACTAGACTGGCATTGGTGGATTTTGGAAAGGAACCTCACCAAGGTGAAGTGTCCTTCTTGTCATATCATATGAGGTGGACATGACATCTCCCTTCTGGGGATGTTAATCTTCATCACTTGGTTAGGATGTGTTAGAGGACAGCATATGCCAAGTTTTTCCACTGTAAAATGGCTCTCTGTCCCTGTCTATATTCTATTCTTAAAGGAGTACCTAAGTCTAACACACAAGCTTCACCTCTTGAATCAGAGGGTACCCACATATATTATTTGGATGAATGTATTTTGAACAGATTTAATAGTCAGGCTTCCTACTATAGTATAGTTCAACCTCGCACTATAGTTCACTCTCGATCCGCCCTTTGAGAACATTAACTAATTAATCCTAATTAGAAATTATAGCAGAATCTCACTAATTCTCACTTCACTGATCTGTAAATAGAACACATTTTCTAAAAACCCATCATTCTTCACTTCTAAGCTGAGATTTATGTGGCTAAAAGTGGTGGTATATGCTTAATCAACAAGTCCGTGTCTCTGAATGTATTTCTGAAGGGCTTCTTTGCAGAGCCTCAGCATGAGTAACTTCCCCCAAACATTTTACTTTGTATTTTCAGCCTTCCTATGGAGCATTATCCTAAGTCATTTAAAGAGAACATATTTGTGAAAATAGCTTTGGATTTTAATCTGTTTATTATATTACAGCCTCTAAATGGAACACCTCTCTTAAGGAGTACAAAGCCGATTATGATATTTAATTAAGTAATAATCTGTAATCTCAAAAAACTCCCATCTCCCTGTGAATTGGTTTCCAGTAGAGCAGAATTTAGTTTAAGATGAGTCTATCTTGGATTCTGCCCAGTGTGGAATCTGATGTAATTTGTGTAGTATAATTAATTCCCCCAGCCACACTGAATGATTTGAGAATAGTCTGTGACATACTCCAGTCTCCCACAGTGCACATGTGGCATTTACGTAGATGTTTCTGGTTGCCTATCCAACTTCCATTTATGCCTTTCCTCCTTGTCCAGCAGAACCCCAACTTTTTCAGTTCCCCTTTCCCCTTCTTAGCCAGGCATCTCAGGGGAAACTGACCACCCTGAGCTCCAGGGATGGGTCTGATTGTGATACTGGTCTTAAATTGGGATTGGGTCCTTGTTCCTCCATTATTTAAGATTCAACACCTGAGGAACGCTGAGGCAAGAGTAGAAAGTAAATTTTATTTAAGAGACGGGAGAAAGAGACAGAGACAGAGAGAGATTCTTCCAGAGAGGAGGACCCAGAGCTGGTGCCCGTGGGAATGGGACTGTCTTGCCCCTTTATAGATTTTAGGTTTCCTTTCTTCTCCTACCCCTTCCTCTTCTTATCTTGCCTGTGTGACCAAGAGACAGGAAAAGAGCCACTGAGGAGATGATTGCTTGTGTTCCAAAGTATGATCTTTCCCCTCCCCCGAGGTGTTAGCAGCAGATTGATGGGGAAGGGCTATCCACCCATTTCCTTTTCTTTGATAACCAGCTACCTATCCTTTGCCCTTGTCTCAATTGGTTAAGGAAACTTATCTTCTTTGCTCTGAGAAAAGTTTTCTTCCTCTTAAGGAGAAGCTATAGAGAAGGACAAGGTGGTTCCTCTGCCTGTGACATTGTCACGTCTAGCTGTGATGGTTAGCACTGTGGAACTGCTCACCTCTAGCCAGAGCAGGAAGCCAGGAGACCCTCAGGGAAGAGTCTGGGATCTGTGTGATGCTGTGGCTTCCAGTTTGGTAAAACAATAAATGTACCAATTTAAGTTCTTGTTACTAGTAGCCAAAAGGCATCTTGAATGATACAGAATTATCAACAAATATTTCTACTTGATTGAAATATTTCTATTCAGTGCCAAAGGATCTCTTTGGTAGAAGAGATAAATAAACAAAGCACTAGTTTGCTTTGGGAAGGGAATTTCACCCCAGTTAGAAAAATTTTAAAACTGTAGTTTTTAATCCTGTTTGTTCTGTGTTCATAAGATTGTTTGTTATGTGTTATTTTAAACTTTGGTATTATTCGTGGTTTGAGGATATGAACCTAAAAGTTCTGGTGCAGAAGATTGACTGACAGTTATTTTGCCCAGTCCCTCCTCCCCTCTTCCCTGCTGCATCACTCTTCTTCCTCTTTCTTTTGGGCTTTCTCTCTGGGCAGATGTCCACTGAGCTGCTCCTTCCCAGCTGCAGGTGAGTGCTGCCTGGGCTTTAGCCTAGGGTGCCCTCAGTGCTGGGAAGGAAGGTCCACAGCACTTCTCAAATTGCTTTGTCTATGGAATCGTTTTCTTCTTAGAGATTCTATTTGCCGCCTTGTGATGTTAACTTACGGCTGTTTTATTCCTTATGGAGGCTCTGCATGCTGATGCCCCAGGTATTCCAGCCAGAGGATGTCGTTTCTGGCCATTTTCCATCCTTCTCTCCATGTGGGTCACCAGGCACCCCCTGCACTCCTCCATCTCCGTGGCCGTGCTGCTGCTTGCCCTGCTCGCTGAGAGGGGTTTACAGGAAAACTGTTCTCTCCTCCTCTAGTGGATGCCAGATGCTTGTTTTCCCTCTATGCTAAGGAAAGGATCTATTTTTTGTACTGGGGATTGAACTCAGGGGCACTCTACCACTGAGCCACACCCCCAGCCCTGTTTTGTATTTTGTTTAGAGACAGGGTCTCACTGAGTTGCTTAGTGCCTCACTTTTGCTGAGAATGGCTTTAAACTTGAGATCCTCCTGCCTCAGCCTCTTGAGCTACTGTTATTTTGGATTCTTAAACCTTAGTGCAGGAAGTAGATTTCTCTTTTCTCACCACTCTCTGTACCTTAGTATTTCCTAGTTGGTATTACCCAGCTCTATCTCCTACTTTTTAACTATTGTATTTCTTAAATTATCTTTCTCAGAATATAGTGCTCTAAAAAAAAGAAAGAAAGAAAGAAAGATTCCATAGAGAAGGTAACTTGAGAAATTCGGTTCCTTCCCAGAGTCAGCATGCACTTTAGGTCCAGATAAACACGTACAACGCAACTGTTTAACTTATTTGGCCATGACTCCCCTCCACCTCTGCTCCCCTTCCTAACATGGTCTATTCGATAATCTAAGGAACCCACTAAGCAGAGTTCACAACCCTTCACCACCTATTTGAACTTTGTAGTCTCTAAGCAGGGTTTCCCTTGCCTGGAAACTCCTGCAACAGCGTCAGTAGCTGTCTGTGTCTATTGGAATAGTCAGCTGTGTGCCTTGAGCCTATCTCAGACAAGTGACCTGCAGTAGTTTGCTTTAAAATTTTTCCATATAAAAAGTGCAGCAGGGCCAGCGTGGTGGCGCACGCCTATAATTCCAGCAGCTCAGGAGGCTGAGGCAGGAGGATTGCGACTTCAAAGCCAGTCTCAGCACAGGCAAGGCACTAAGCAGCTCAGTGAGACCCTGTCTCTAAGTAAAATACAAAATAGGGCTGGGGATGTGGCTCAGTGGCCGAGTGCCCCTGAGTTCAATCCCTAGTACCCACCCCCCAAAAACATGCAGCAGGAGCATGTCCACAACTTAACTTCAGTCCATGCCCTGAGGTAAGTGTTTGAAATATTTTAACTAGGAATCAACATGCCAGGGTAGTTAGCTTTCAGGTATGCTTGAAATCTACACCAGAGGGCTTGTTAATTAGCATAAGGTATAAGAAATGAATTCTCACTGGTGTAATGAATGATGAGATCAGTGATTGATTACAAAGATTGTCCAGGCCACGCCCCCTAGCATAACCAAGTTATGACAATCTGAAAAGCCAAAGTACCATGCTGTAGGTCAGTGCTGGAGAGTCTTGAGGACCTCCGCCACCCCCCCCCCCACTTCATGTAGGACCCCTGGAGCCTGGGTTCCCTACAGGACTGGCCGTACTATTATTATGCCTCCTGAGATGTAGGGTGCTGGCCCAGGTGTCAGGGAGACATGAAGGGGACTTTCCTAAGCTGGGAAAACTGTGATTGCAATGCACACACAGAGTGCTAATAAATATTAACAACTGGCTGAATTTTATCGAAGTGGTGCTTGAGTCGTGTCCTGCCTCTGGAACCTCAGCTGAACCAGAGCTGCAGAGTGTTACCAGAAAACCCTGGTAGGGGACCTTCATGCTAGGTAACTGCATGCAGGTTTCCTGCCTGTGTTCCGCTGTCCTCCTCCTGCATCCACTCTGATATACACACATTGTTGGGGTTCCTGCAACAGCCATGCCTGTACCCACAAATGCCACAAATTACTTTCTCTTCTGTGTTTTCCTTTAAGTTATTATCAAAGTTTTGATGTAAAGGCAGGCTCATTACACTAGTGTGGAATGGATGACTTTAGGACATCATAAGAGCCTCCTGTTAATCAAGCCCATGTCACACTTGACCCCCTACTAACATTCACCTCTTGAGCCTGTTGGGCCCTTGCTCAGATTATTTGCTCCTGGTTTGCATGGAGTTCTAATAAGCTTGATTTATTCTCCTGCTTCACAGAAGATCAGAAACAACAAATTAGAAGGAATTTGAGGCAGGGAAACTCAAAACAGCAAGAACTTGACTGCTGGTAGTAAAGAGTGAGGAGAGTATAAAAATCAAACAAGAACTTCTGAATTCTGCGATTATTTAATTAGAGAAAGACAAAAGACCCCCATACCTCAGTAGTTCTCCAACAATGTCATTGTTCTAATGCCCAGGATAATAGTTGATGTTTATCAAGAGATGCTTTTTGGAGAGATTGAGTAAAGGGTTCTTAGCTGCTCTGTTTAACCAGGCGGGAAAGCATGTGGAATGCTTTAGAACTTCTAATAACATGGCGAATGTTAGAAGTTTTGATGCTGAAAGTAATCAGTCATGGTCCTGTTATTCGTTGAAGCAGTTTATCTAACATCCAGTTTCCACATTATACTGGATGAATGTGGCATCATTTTACGTGATTATAGCAGTTAATAATTGGAAAGTACCATTAACCCATGAGGTACACATTCTTTATTAGAAAAACAACTCCCAAATGTGACTCTTGCTAAGTTCCAAGGAGTTTTACAGATTCAGTGAGGACAAACAGAGCATGTAGGAGAATGGACCTGAGGAAGAGGCTTATGCTTGGAACTAAAGCAGCCCCTTCGCTAAGTTCTATTTTGAGCTTCTACTTTTTGTCTTGCCCCAGAAGGCCTTATCTGCTGTTATGTTTTGCTAAGTTGGGAGCAGATATATTTTAGTACCAGGGAAAGGCCTGTGGAATATTTGGCTTTGGGCCATAGAGACTGTCCCTGGATGGCCGTGCTTAAGTTTGCCTTGGCTGGAGTGGCTGACCTTAAGGGGAGTATGGCCTGGAACAGTGGGTTCACCCCACTGCTTCTGTCTTCTATAGTGATGCCTCATTGGTTAACAGGTAGGGGATCTGAAGGTCTGCAAACAGTAGAGCAAGAGGCAGATCCTTTGATTCCTGGGCATGTTTCCTCATTAAGGAAGAGGAGAGGGTGCAGGAGGATGGGAACTACAGCCTGATGTTACTGCTGTGGCCAGGCACCTCACTCGGATGCTGGCAACTCGACAAAGTAGGTACTTTATATAATGAGGAATTTGAGGCTCAGAGAGGTTAATTGACTTGTGAAAAGTCACATAATTCATTAAAGAAGGAACTGAAGTTGAAGCCTAGATCTGTCTGCCCCTAAGGGCCCTGCTTTTAACCCTTAGATGAGCACTAGGGAACATCCTCCTTCCCCAGGACCAACTCAACGTTGGCCTTTTTTTTTTAATTAATTATTTTTATTTTTTACACAAATGGAGCACAACTTTTCATTTCCCTGGTTGTACATGATGTAGAGTCACACCATTTGCGCAATCATACCCATATATAGGGGTGATGATGTCCATCTCATTCCACCATCTCCCCACACACCCCTACTCCCTCTCCTCTGTTCAATCCAAAGTTCCTCCATTCTTCCCTTGCCTCTCCCCGCATTATGGATCAGCATCCACTTATCAGAGAAAACATTTGGCATTTGTGAACCTTGGTCTTTGTATGGAGGAAAGCACATGAGAAGGCTCTCAGGAGAAATGCCAGGGAAAAAGGTATGGATCCAGCAGGATGGGGTCTTTGATGAAATGCTGATTGTAACCCTTTTCCTGGAAGTGGCCCTCTGTTTTGGGGGCTGGAACAAAATCAAGCTGCAATTGAAGCATCTCCTCCCACTGCTTGGGGAAGCTCTGTATGCCTCTGCTCCTGTGGCCAGTGGGTTCCTACCCCAGGGCTTTCTGAGGGTCACTTCCGACTGGGCTGTTTGGCTGCTGATTTCTTTAGGTATTCAGCTCAGGCTGGAGTTGTCATTTGGGATGGCTCTCAGGGAACTGCAGAACTGCTGCTTCTCCCAGGGCTTAAGCAGCAGGAGGTGGAGACAAGGAGGACCAGTGCCCAAGCTTCCTTCTGTCCTAGCAGGGGCCTACACCCCTGGAGGCCTTGGCCCTCTGTTCCTATTTCCAGCTGACTCAGCTGCCCAAGGGAACATGGCAGCCTCTGTCTACTGCCTCAACCCTGTTCCAGCTCCTCCTAGGTTTTGTCCTTTAGTTAAGTGGCAATCAGAGGGAACCATTAGAGGTGGATGTGAGCCATGTGCTCCCAGGACAAGAGAAGTGAGGGCAGAGCCTGGCCCAGTCCAAATGCTCTAACTGAGCTTCTGACCCACAGGAAATTCTGAGCCAGAACAGAAAATTGGGGCTTATGTTTCTAATGGGGTTTAAGAAAAAGTGGGGGAGTCACAGGTGTCATGGTAAGACAAGAGCATTGCAGAGGGAAGAGGAATGTGCCCCGGAGCCAGACAGGCATGGGCAGCATCTTGCCTGCCTCTGGCTCTGTAACTGGGGACATTTTCTTAGTTTCTGAGAGAGATTAGACAGATAGAAGAAAGGAATCTTGGCAAGGAATAGAGTGGAAGTATTACAGGATAGATGAAAGGGGCCAGATTTTTGAGTGTCTAAAGTGTCAAGCAGAGGAGCTGAGATTTTATCTTTAATACACTAGGAATCCACTGAAGGTCACTGAGCAAAGTCCCCTGATCAGAATAGTGCTTGAGTGAGATTAGCCTAGTAGTGTTACATTCAGTTTGAATCTGTGCCCAGGCCTGGAAAAGTAGCATTAAAAAAATACTGCCCTTTTTTTAACCTGGTGTGAGGAGTTGTGGTAGTCTCTAGCACTGTCCACCAACTCTGTCTAGCTAGTACTCTGCTGGAAGACAGTAAGACTGTGTTTTCTTGTCTGATTCGAAGTTAGGTGTGACTGTGACCTATTTAGACCAAGGCAGGTGTTGGCAAACTTTTTCTTAAAGAATTAGATGGTAAATATTCTCAGCTTGTGGGCCATATAGTCTCTGTGGCAACTACTCAACTTGACTGTTGTGCAGAAGCAGCCACAGGCAATGAGCACAGGGGAGGTATGGCCAAGTTCCAGTAAAATTGCATTTGGAGAAACAGATGGCTGGTCTGCAGACAGTGATTTGGGGTTGCTGGACCAAAGCTTGTGATTTTTTTTTTTTTTGTACCAGAGATTGAACTCAGGGGTACTCAACCACTGAGCCACATCCCCAGTCCTATTTTGTGTTTTATGTGGAGACAGGGTCTCACTGAGTTGCTTAGTGTCTCGCCGTTGCTGAGGCTGGCTTTGAACTTGCGATCCTCCTGCCTCAGCCCCCCAAAGTGCTGGGATTACAGGTGTGTGCCACTGCGCCTGGCTAAAGCTTGTGAATGGAAGTAACCCTTTTGGATAGAATCTCTAAGAGCTGGTGCCTGATCTGTCACCTCTGCTGTGATCCTGGAGGCTCTTATGGGAAGTAAAGCCTCTTCAGCCTGGGACCCCGAGAGACCACTTGGACCAAGTCCCTACTAATGAACCTTGCACATGTCACATGCATGAGAACTCAATCCGGCAGAGTCTGGTCATGGAGACTTGGGCGCTGTTTCTTACTCTGGCACCACCTTTCCGATGCATGCCACAGTGCCATCCTTGCAGACAGAGCGTCACTGTCAGTGGTAAGTCCTCATCATCATGGCTGATATTTCCTGACCACTTACCATGTATCACATACTGCCTAGAGGACTTTGTCAGCCTCATTTTCTTAATTCCTTCCCACAGTCATAGGCCATGAGTATTGGTATTATACCCATTTTACAGAAAAAGAAAACAGAATATTAGAGAGGTGAATTAACTTGGTTAGGGTCTTACAGTTCATTTGAGGACCTGAGATCCAGATGTTCTGGTTCTCATTCCTCAATTCTTAACCTTGGTGTATCCTGCCTTTGCATCCTAGCCTTTGGATTATTTTTGTTTCTTTTATCCCTTCATCCCTTTGCTACTTTGGTCACTGTTCTTGGAAGTATGTGCTGTTTTGGCATGATCCACAGTGGCCAGCCACAGGGCAAGAATGAATTGTGCTTCCAGAAAAGCACCAATCTGAGCAGTAGAGGAGGTGGATTGGAAGTTTCGATGCACACAGTAAGATGCCGTGTCAGACACTGGCAGGTCCTCGGAATCCTTCAGTCATGTGCCTGTGTATTTCTGTCAATCATCTTCAAGGCCTGTCTTATCTTTCCACTCTCAGCCATGTTCTTATCTTTCTTTGAACATAAAAAAATAATTTCTGTTCTAGAACTGTCTTGAGAAATCATGTTACCACCCCACTTCCTGGTCTGGAGGAGCATTGAATAAGCTATGACTGTCACCTCAATAGCCTTGAGGTAATTTACCAGTCTTGAGTCACAACAGCCTAACTCTACCATTTAATAAGCCACACTAATGAGTTCTTGTAACTTCTCAAGAGCTACTATTGAAGAGACTGTACATTATGCTGTCAATATTCGTTATTTAAAGTCCTGTCTAATTAACTTTTTATGTAGTATCATGGAAAATTTCTTTCAATAAGTGATACTTTCCCAAATCAAAATGAGGATTGCAAAAGTGATTATATTTCCCCTTTTTCCTTGTCTGTTGAGAAACAAGATTTATTTGATATTTGGAAATAATAAGCATTGCTATGCAGGATCACGGTAGAGTATGTTTCCTCTCCCTCCACTCCTCTTTTACCTTTGTGGATTCAGATCTTTGTTTCTGACTTTAAATTTTAAATTGTGTAATGTTTATTATTGAAAATTCTTTCCAAAAATAGATGTCAAATTAAAATTCATAAAGTCATTTGGCCATGAGATGGCAAGTGATGGAATGATGCAGAATTAGCATTTAGAGCTCCTGCTTGCCTCAGCCTAGTTGGAAGTTCTGGTTATGTATTATCACAGCCAGGGTTGTGGTCCATCAGAGTTTCAGATGCCTTGAAAATATAGATCCACTTCCTTCCCCAATGGCCGCTTGAGGGATCCTTGTTCTAACCTCACTGTTTGCATATACCAGTGATCTAGGAGGAGATTTTGGGGTTATTGGATTTGATAAAATCAACAACAGCAGCAGAAACCTTTATTGAACACTTGCTTGGCAGATACTACACTGCGCATTTTGTGTTCTTTAGCAAGTTTAGTTCTTTATCCTGTGTGATGTTTTATTACATGGTTGGGGAAACTGAGGCTCATATGGGTAAAACTCATCTAAGTAAACTTGCAGTGAGCCAGCAGCAAAACCAAGATTTAAACACAGATGACTGTGAATGAGAACTTGCCCTTTTCCTAAGTGGCTATAATTGCTTCTTATGACAATGGTGACAATGAGGCCATCGTCAATGCCAGGTGCTATTCTAAGTGCGTGGTATGTGTTAGTGCAGCACAACATGGAGTGTGCTTAGTTATTTTAACAGAGAGAATTTAAGAGAGGAGATTGGTTAAAAGATATAGGAGGCCTGCAAAAGGCAAAGGGGGACCTGAGAGTGACACAGAGACATAGCTACAGGAGCAGCTACCACTCCTAAGGCTAGGGGAACAAAGGAAGAAAACTTGGAGAACGTGGCTTTTGGAACTGTGGCTCAGACTCCCGAGGAAGGACAGCCACTTGACTGGTGCAGCTATTATAGGCCTTAGGTGGAAGTTCTCTCAGAGCAGAGACTGGTCCTTAGACAGGTGGGCCCTGCTCAGATGTTGGCACTTTGGAGGGGTTCAGTGAGGCTGGTGCTGGGAATATGGGAAAAAGGGACACTGGAAGCAAGTGCCTGTGTAAAGAGCATTGCTGGGACAGTGCTGCAGAAACAGCCCACCCTCTACTGCTCCCTGTTGTCAGAAACTAACGGAACAAGCTGTCAAGGAGCCATGCGATTTGCTGATTGGCTGATTTCTAGTCCAGCATTACTGAACAGGGCTGGTTCAGAGCTGAGAGACAGACCTTCCCAACAGATACACCTTCTTCTTCTCCTCCTCCTTTTTCTTTTTTTCCTTCTCCTTCTCCTCTTCATTTGTAAAGCAATAAGGCTGAACAGATAGTGTGCAGAGGCCAAATGGTACTCTATTTAGCCCAAGCTCTGTCACAGCAAAGGGTGTAGCTTACCAAGCTGATCTTCTCCCTTCCCCTCTCCTCACTTGGTGGTGAGCAACTTGAGGCCAACTGTGTTCTTTCTTCCTTACTTGTCTAGTAACAGGGGTAGTTTCTGGTGGGTTCTACTCATTATATGCTTGAATTATATAATTATCAGTGTGTGTATGTCACCATGTATTCAATGACCACAAAAGGTGTACCTAGCCAGGAGGCTATGGATGAACTTGGGGAGGGTCAGGTGGAGTTTGAGTTCAGAGAAGGGAAAATGATCACATCACTTGTAGTAGGAGATTTTTGAGAGGAAAGTGTTTTAAGCAACCTCCAATGTACTGACTTAGAAACACAATTTCTCCAAAAATGTATAAGCTTAGAGAAGGTTAGACATTTTTGTATAACCTTCTTGAAGGTTATTACATTCCTTCATATCCAGAGGCTTCCTATTTTGTGTTTTTCTTCAGCCTCATCTTCCCATCATGAGCCCAATAGTGTACAACTTCCTGGTTTTTGTGGTTTTTTTCCCCAAATGAATGTGGAGCTACCAAGAGAATATTCCACAGTCTTGTTCATAGCAGCAGAAAATCTGCAACAGAGAAGTCCCCACTGGGACAGGCCTGGGTCATCTTCACACACCTCCAGCAAATGAGTGAGCAAAGTGCACCTTTGTTAAAAGCTTCCACGGAGCTCCTTATCCAGTCCCAGACCAGAGTGTCACCTTGCAGAAATCACCCAGGGAGAGCTGCCTCTTTTTTTTGACAGCTAACGTGTTGTTCCCTGGCCTCAAGGGAGGCTTTAGAGAGTCATCTAATGACGTATCATCTGATCTGCAAGGTCTACAGAGAAAAATAAAGTGGCCCAGAGGAAATGATAGGGATTGTGGCATTTCTCTGGAGGCACCTGCCCACGTCAGCAAGACCTGGGAACACGGGGTTGAGCGACTGAGGAGTACTCAAGGCCAATTCCCTCCAGCTGATCACACATGGACACCACCTTCCCTGACAAGAATGCTGACTCCTGATGCAGGATCAGGGCCGTGTCTTCCAGACGCTCTCCCCTTATCCTAAATTGAAGTATCAGTCACATGAAGAAAAGCTCATGAGTGTACAGATTGATGAATTTTTTACACTGTAACCAGCTAAGCTATTCTAATTCTCTGTCTTATCCTAGATGACTTCGTGTCTCCTCCTAGGAAGTTCTCTTCACCCTGCCATTCTGACTATAGATTAGTTTTGTCTGGGTTAGCAGTTAATATAAATGGAATTATAGAAAACACACATGTGTTTGGTTCTTTGGCAGATTGTTGTACAATTCTGTTTTTTACTAATGAGAATGTTGGGAATGAGTTCAGAGAAATGGCATAGCTGGCGTGAGGTTCCACGCCTGCCACGTGGCACTCTTCCCCTTTACACAGACCATTTATTATGATCCTTCCATTCATCCATCCATCAATCCAAACAAGCGTCGAGAGATGGCTTTGTGTCAGGGATAATTGTAGGTGCTGGGCATGTGCATGTGAGTAAATTGCCCTTGCCCTCAAGGAGCTGCTGGTACAGTGGGAAAGTCCTCAGGTGGGTAATGGAGCAAGACTTATGAGGGCACAGCACTCTGTCCAAGAGCCTGTGTGTTCATGCAGCCGTCCAGAGGAGGAGCCTGTGACCAAAGGGCTCAGAGAGGAGTAGATGACACTAGAACAGAATTGCATTCTCCGACATTCTTGCCACCAGGCTGCGAGCTAAGGAGACAGGTAAGATTGGCAATATCTTTTGAGTATATTCAATGGCATGTTGTGATCCTGGAGCTGGCAGGAAATTGTTGCTGGATTCATGACCCACAACAGCCTGAATGAGCTTGAATCTAACCCAGTCAAGGGTCCAGAGGAGAACACAGGCCAGCTGACACCTTGATTACAACCTTGTGATCCTGAGCAGTGGACCCAGCTAAACTGTGTCTAGACTCCTGACCCACAGCAACTGTGAGATCATAAATGCATGTTGTCTTAAGCTGCTAAGTTTATGGTAATTTGTTACACAGCAAGATAACTAATGCACACACTTACTGAAAATATATGTCAAAACAATCCAAGTGATATGTGGCTTTATAGGCAGTCTGGTCCTGTAGGCCATACAGAGGATAGAATAAATGTCAGAGAGTTGTTTGGGTTGTTTGTTTGTTTGTAATTGTAAATGGACAGCATGCCTTTATTTTATTTGCTTATTTTTGTATGCAGTGCTGAGGATCGAACCCAGTGCCTGCCATGTGCTAAGCAAGCTCTCTGCCACTGAGCCACAGCTCCAGCCCCTTCTTTTTCTTTCTAATTTCCATTTAGCATTTTACTGTCTCATTGTTGGGAGCTCCCACTTGTCAAGAAGTGAACAAGGGCATTGCATTGTTTAGGATGTGAGTTTAATTGTTCTAAGGCCCCAAACCAGCCCCACTCCTAGCATTTGTAGGGCCAGGGCAAGAATACAAATGATGAAATACCACATGTGTAAAGAAGTCAAAGTTATAAAAATCACTGTTCAATATGTTCTACTATGTTGACAATAAACCTACATAATGACAACATGTGTAAAGTGATGCTTTTTTAATATTTTTCAGTCATATTTGGACACAGTGTCTTTATTTTGTTTACTTATTTTTATGTGGTGCTATGGATCGAATCCAGTGGCTCATACATGCGAGGCAAGCGCTCTGCCACCGAGCCACAATCCCAGCCCTAAAGTGATGCTCTTGATAGCTTGAAAGTTGACAAAACATTAGAGATAAAGAAATTTAGTTGCTATTATTATGGATGTTGGGTATTCTGCTGATGGACAGTGTTTGCATGAAATAATAAAATTGACATTTAATTAATAAATGTCAGATTTTAAGTTAAAATTATTTAAGGCTGAAATTACTGAATTTCTTGAACATTTAATTGAATCCTATTAAGCATTTTTTTAAAGCAATTTGGAATTTGGAATTTGGAAGTCCATCCAATTGCCAATATAAAATTCCATTTCCACAAGTCTTACGTGTTACCTCTAGACCTGCCCAGAGGTATATAAAGTTAAAGGTTATATGAATCACTTATTCATACAAACTGCTCCTCCACTTCCATCTGCAACTTTTGTGAATACCACACTGCTTCAGTGGTATCCACAGCACCAAGAATGGGAGGATGGATAGAAGCAAGAAAATGAGTATTCCACCCACCTGGGAAACAGCATTCTTTGTTCTGGAAGAGCCAGTTGCACCAATGGTATCTGAGATGAAGGAGTCAATAGTTAATACCCAAGAGCTGGTATTAACTCCTGAGATGAAGGAGTCAATAGTTAATACCCAGGAGCTGGTATCAACTTCTGCAGACTGAACTAGCGCCTGTCCCGGATGCTGATGATGGCATGATCTTTCACAACACTTCTTCACAGTAACACAGTAGCTTTTTTTTTTTTTTAAGTAAGAGATGTGGAGACATATTTCTTTGGGGCCTGAATGTTGCTAGTCATACAAGTGGATGTTCAGGTTCCCATTCTTGCTGGGTCAGTGTTCAGCACTGGGTCCTGAGTGACTGGGTGTCTGTGCATTCTCTAATAATTGTGTGTATATGTGTGTGTGTGTGTGTGTGTGTGTGTGTGTGTGTGTGTGAGAGAGAGAGAGAGAGAGAGAGAAAGTGAGACAGATAGAGCACCTGCAATCTCCAGGACTCCCATGGGTGGAGTCCAGTGCACATGCCCCTCTTGCATCTAAGTTGGGGAGGGCAGTACTCCAGTATTAGTTGTTTAACCACATAGACATTTATTTCCTTCTCACCTAACATTTCAAGATAAGATGTCTGCCCACCATGGTATGCAACTCCACAGTCAGGGACCCAGACTGCTTCTATCTTGTAGCTCCTCTTTGCTTAAGATGTGGGCCTCATCTGCACAACTTGAGATGGTTCCCACCATGTCTAGGACTTAGCCAGAAGGAAGGGAAAGGCTAAAAGGCATGGCATGCCCCTCTGCTTAAGGACCTGACCCTGAAGTTGCACACACCAACTGTGCCACATCTCATGGCTACTTCCAGATGAGAGATGGAGTCCTCCACAGGATGCCCATGTGCACAACTAAAGTTGTTTTTATGGAAGAAAGGGAGAACATAATTTGAGTGACAACTAGCAATCTCTGCCACAGTATATTTTAATATAAATTTGGAAGGGAGATGATAAGCCCTAGTTCAGTCGTGCTTTGTCTAACCAACAGACATAGAGGAAGGAGCCTTAGATGGTCTTAAACATATTGCAGGTCAGATACTACATGAAACATTAAGTTTCCTGACTCAGAAAAAAATTGAACTGGATTCAGATCCACAACCAGCCACAAACTAGTAGTGACTTTGAGCTGGTCACATTCTTTTTCTTGACCTCAGTTCTCTTTTCAGTAAAATGAGGGCTTTGCATTAGAGTCCCAGTTTGCAAATAGGGCTCCAAGGAAGCTTAGGATTCCTTGGGGTCTCTTCAGGTACTAGGGCCTGGCTGTGAATTCTTCTTCCCTATTCAGAATAGCAACTCCATTTTGTGTTGTGTGTCTTAGGTTTTGTGTGAGTTTTCTTTTAGAAATAAAGGGGGCTGGGAGTTTTACTGCTAAAGTTTAAAAATGCCTGGACACCATGACACTTGGTAGAGGCTGCATGATGTGGGGTCAGATTGCCTGGATTTAAATCCCAGCTCTGCCACTTAACTGTGGCATATCAGTCCAAGCTATTGTTTGGCTGAGCC
This sequence comes from Xerus rutilus, assembly GCA_028644305.1. NCBI lineage: Eukaryota > Metazoa > Chordata > Mammalia > Rodentia > Sciuridae > Xerus > Xerus rutilus. The sequence continues at coordinate 21,506,847 of CM053412.1, read as the reverse complement.
TCAGCCGTGAAATAGTTTCCTCACCCATAAAATACAGTCACTGTTATTACATACCTCTCAGGATTACCTGAGGCTTAAATGAGATATTATACTTAGGAGGACTTTACACAGAGTTCGGCTTGAAGGACCTATTTAATAAGTAACAATGATTATGATTATCATTGCCCTGGCCATCCACTTTAGCACTAAAGTTTCAGCTCTGATCTGTAAGGCTTTTTGTCTCTGCAAAGTATTTTGCAAAAGAAGGGCCCTTTTATGAAGTGAATAATTATTAGTGGATTTTTCTCTTTGCTCCTGGATTTTGCAGATTTTTCTTAAAATGAGGCATGCTAGAGTGAGCCCGTTGTGGATAAAATCATTTGAACCTAAGTAAGATGGACAGTTCCATCATTTCAAAGGCATTATTTAAATGACTTTTTTTTGGAAAATGAGAGAAAACAATCTTGATCTTTTAAATCACAGAGGAAAGTAATTCCATTTTAATGCTACATGACAGGAAAATAGAGTATACAGTTTAAAGCACTTTAAATAGTTAAAGAGAAGGATACACAGGAAAACCCATGTATTGCTTTTTGTCAAACATGACTTTCTAAGATTTAACCTTACTCTGACTTTATACCCTGCTTATTCCAGTTGGTTAAACCCTTGACAAACTTGAGGCTGTTTGACTCAGCCGTTCCTCATGAGAGGGTCACGCTGGTCTCCTTTGCAGACCACGGAGCTCTGGTGACAATCCTTAGGAGCCCAGAGCTGAAAAGACTTGCAAGTCACAGATGACACCTCTCCCCATGGGCCACTCACATGTCCTAAGAATCAAATGGAGGGAAGGTGACAGGTCTTCTGATAACGTACCCGTCTTATGATTTAAAATGCTCACTAGAACATTCCTGTTAACATCTTTACATACTTGTAATCATAAGACCTTAAACCACCCCCATCCATCTAAATTCGTGATTGTTCTTGTTTATAGAATATTAAAATCTTAGCACTGAATTGAGGCTCGGAGTTTCTCCTATGTTGAAATCTTCCAAAGCACCCTCAACAGATTGTCCCTGCTCCTTCCTGAACCAGTGATGAACTCGCTGCTTTCTTCAGTCAGTTGCTAGTTGGGAAGAGAGCTCCAATTTATTCCAAAACTTTCTTCTAATATATGAGTGTCATATATGTATGTATATACTTAATAACCTTTAACCCTCTGAAATCAAGCCTACATAAATGGGATCCCTCTTTCACAGGCTTTCCTGCAAATATTTAAAATGAATACCCCTCCACCTCCAAGCTTAGCATGCTGGGCTCTCATGTTGTCTCTGATACCTCGTCAGGACGTTTACCTGCCTGGTCACCTCTGGGCCTCCGTGGTTTTGTTGAACGTGCTTGTGAAAATGAGCACAGCCAAACTGGTTCTCATCCCCCACACCTACTCTCATTCTTATTTTTCTTTTTCTCCCCACTTCACCTTTAAGGCTCTTCATGACCCCTCAAATAATAGTTTAATCAATGGTGGCAAAATAAGAGGAGGAATATGTACAGTCTCTTATGTTCTGTTTCTCTTCATACCTTTCTGTAGCAAGGGTGGCTTTAAAACATTGTTTTTCAGAACAGTTTATAAATTGGGGATCCCGTAAGACCTTCAGGCCTTTTCCAGTGAGCATTCCTATATTTCAGAGAAAGGGGGAGGTAAATGCTTCTTTTAAATTTTTTTCCTATTAAATTTCCCTTAGGTTTTATTTTGTTTTTGTTTTTGTTTGTTTTGATACTACGGATTGAACTCGGGTACTAGACCACTGAGCCACATCCCCAGCCCTATTTTGTATTTTATTTAGACACAGGGTCTCAATGAGTTGCTTAGTGCCTCACTTTTGCTAAGGCTGGCTTTGAATTCATGATCCTCCTGCCTCAGCCTCCCAAGCTGCTGGGATTACAGGTATGTGCCACTGTGCCTGGCCAAATTTCCCTTAGTTTTGAGGATATTTGTGTTTTTGAATTATGTCCAAAATTTATCAGAGAGATTAATACCTTTAGTAAGCATATGTTCATCATAATGGAGCAGGACAGGTGTTTAAAGGTACATATCAAGACAAATGAGACCATTCCAAACCCAGAGAAAAAACACAAAGATTGTACTCTGCAGAATACTGTCTAGAAGTCAGGGTAGCGGGCACTCAATCCCTCTGAGACTCAGGAGCCTGGCCTCAGGAACTGTCCTTGTATAGCATGTCTTTCTGTGACCCAAGTTGGTTAAAGCCATTACATGTCATGCAAGAATGTGAATATAAACTGAGAAGTGGTAAAGGTATCATTTGAATTAGGCCATCTCCCTGCAAAAAGAATGATTTGAAGGATCTCTTACAAAGACTCAAATTTCTATAAACCTGAATTACCATGGCCCAGCCAGAGATTCCCAGCTTAAGGTGTACGAGGCCCTGATATTATATACTAACTAGTCTGCAATTATGAGACCCTTCATCAGAAAAAATGAAGTGATCAGCTCTGATTTGTTTTTCTGTGAGTCATTATGATGTTTACCCAGCACATCAGAATTCAGTCTAAAAGCTTTGAATCTCTGACTCACCCCGTGAAGCAAGCAAATCTCAGTTATCGATGATGATTGCCCCTGTCTTTCTCTTCTTCAGTAACCCTTCCTTTCCCAAGGCAGTGAGCCTACTCCTACTGCATGGAACCCACTCATGAGCTGCACCTCCTTTTAACCATTTCATCCTTTCACCGAAGCTGAGCCACATCGTTGATGTTTCTCTGTCCCCCCTCCGCAGTCCTTCCTCAGAGAGGTGAGGCACAACCCCAGGACATGGGGAATTGATGCTGGACTGTGTCAAAGAGCTGCCAGTCATGACAGGAGCAGCATGCTGGCCCTCCTGTGGTCTTGCAGGCCGTGCAGATTCTGTTTGGGTTGGTAGCAACAGACATGCACTTCACTTTTGCTGAGGCTCCATCACTTGCTGAATATTTATTTATTCCAAAGATTATTTGGCTATCCTCAGGAATCCAGGCCTTCCCACCAACTTTTCTCCTTTGGCGTGGGTTCCCAGTGGGGAATGTGACTGGCCCCCTCTCCCTTCAGAGGAGGCCTCAGTGATCATCGGGCTGGAAGTGTTATGGTAGAAAAGCAAAATGGGACCCAGGAGGACACATGACTTGCTAAGATAGCTCAGACTAGAACTTGGATCTTCCAACTCTAAACCAGTGTTCTTCCCAGGAGAATCTCTCAAACTTTAGGGAGCATATCATTACTTGAGGAACTTGTTGTGTAAAATGCAGATTCTTGAGTCCCCTCATTAGAAATTCTGATGACAAGTCGGCCTATTTAGCGTGCACCTCCACGTGGTGATGATGTGAAGTATCATCAGCATGCAGGGGACCACTCTGCCGCAACCACACCCACTTCTGGTTGTATTCACCCAGGGAGAGAAGTGATGGTACAGAAGTAAATATGAAGTAGATATGAAGAGGCTATAGACTTTGCTCACTTTTTTAAACTATCACATGACCCTGTGTGGTGGCACATGACTGTAATCCTAGCAACTTTGGAGGTTAAGGCAGAAGCATCACAAGTTTGAGGCCAGCTTCAGCAAGGCCATCCCTGCAACTTAGCAAGACCTCATCTCCAAATAAAAAGTAAAAACTGCTAGAGATGTAGTTCAGTGGTAAAGTGCCCTGGGTTCAATCTCCAGTACCACAAAAAAAATTTTTAATATAAAAATGATAGTTTAAAGAACTTTACAATATCAAAGTAAATTTACAGAAAGGAAAAAAAAAATCCATAAACTAGCCCTCCATCAAACCATCTTTGGACTTTCCATAGTTGGCAGGATTACCTGCATTTAGGTAGCTATCAGTCTAATAATTATTATTATTTCGTCTTACTTTTATTATAATTATTTTATCTTGTTTTTACTTTTTTTGGGCCAAGAAGTCTCTTTATTATGTGACTTTCTAGCAAACAGGGTTCTTGAAAGTTGTTAAATAGGAAAAGTAGTGTTTTGTCTTACAGGCATTGGCTTTGGCACTGAGCACCGTGCACTGGGCTTTACATTCATGTACTCTTTTCATCACATCTTATTATCTCCATCTTCCAGATGAGGAAACTGAAGCTGGGAAAGGATAAGTAGCTTGTACCAGGTTATAAGCTGAATGTCAAGCCTTCCAACTCCAAAGCTCATTCTCTTCCTCCCCCATTGCCTTCCAGACCTGCAGACAAAAGGCAGGAGATGGCTGACCTTCAGGCCTCCTGCCAATGAAGAAAGCAGAAAACAACCAGGGGACAGAAATAACAAGTATACCTACCTAGTGCTAAAACATCCACTAAAGACACAGGGAGTCGGGAAACACCTGTGTGAGCTGGAAGCCATCAATGCAAGGAAGAAAAATGGGATGTTACCCTAATGGCAAAGCCTGTCATAGGTTCTGGGACAGCAGGTTGACTCAGTGAAATGAAAAGTCGCAGAGAGCCCCAGGCTTCCATGCAATGATCAATTTTGGCTGATGCTTCAAACAGCTCCTTTGTGGGAGTTACTAAGGATTTGAGATTTAACTCTTGTTTCTCTTCAGAGCTGAGACAGGACTCAGTGGTGGGAAAGAGGGGCGAGGAGCTGGAGAATTACATTCTTAATAACCAAGAGGATAGGTGTTCCCAGGAGCAGAACGCTTCCCAGGAATGAAGTCTCCATTGGCACCAGAGAGTTTGAGAGTAATATGAAAGCTTTTCTTGGGATTTCTCTGGTGTTTTCTCAAGTCTTCCCTCTTCTCCATTTGCATTAAGAATTAACAAGTGCTGTCGTTGAACAGCATCCACTGGCATTTGCTCTCTGTGCCTTGTACTGTGCTATGCATGGAAGGGGACTGCCTGCCCTTGGGCATTTACTCCCTGGGAAGACAGCGTTCATCTGTGATCCAGCTAGAGCCCTTCTTGAGTTCACTGCGATCTCAGTGGACTTTAGGGTAAGGCAGGATCTAGGCCAGCAATTGAGAGGACAGAGGGAAAGTAGGCCAGACAGGGGAGGGAGAGGCCGGGAGGCCTGGGTATGGCCTGGGGCACCAGGGACCAAGCAAAGGCAGCCTAGAAAGGAGGCTGTGCAAGGACTGGAGTCACAGGAAAGCTAGAGCTAGGTGCTTCCAGCAGGTTTCCCTGGCTAGACCCTAGCCTCTGGGGGTGCTGGGTCCAACTTTCTCTCCTGGGGCTGGCTCAGCATTCCACAGCAGAGGCCCTTGCAGGTGTGGCTTCATGGGGAGCAGCCTCTGCAACAAGATTAGCCTTTGTTAGGGAGCACTCTTGGAATTGAGGCTCCAGAAAGGGGAAAGGAAGAGGAAAGTGGGATCCGGAGGAAGCTGGGGATCCATGCAGTCCCAGAGAGAGCCTCATCCATTCAGTACTCTGGGGCCTGCCACAGCTGAAATGGTCTTTCAGAGTTATCCCAAGTTGGAGGGCCTTTATATTGTCAGGTCATCTTGTCTTTGGACATGGACTGTCCTGGGAAGGAAGGTGATCCCTGTGGAGGTGGCTGCACTCAGGGGAGGCAGTCTTTGGTGACTGACACTGGGGGCTGTCTGCAGGCAGCACCCCCAGTAACCAGGCAGGAAGGCCTTATTCTGGAAGGGGACTTTGGAGCTCAGGCAGGAGCATTGTCCACAATGTGAGGAACACCAGTGTTTCCGAGCCCAGTACTGACTGTTGGGGTGGAGTTAGTGACCTGTACAGTCAGATAGATGGCATCATCTAAGATAGTGTCCCCAAAAGATTTTTATTTGGAAGGAACAGAGCCCTGGGAGTAAGATGATTATCCCTGTGTCTACCTGCAGACACAGGAGTTAATTAATTCAAGAGACAGCTAAAGAAACAAAGTAATGCAGTATGCCTGTTTTCTTTTCCTCTTTTCTTGGAGGGGGGAGTGGAGGGGTACCGAGGATTGAACTCAGGGGCACTCAACCACCAAGCCACATCCCCAGCCCTATTTTGTATTTTATTTAGAGACAGGGTTTCACTGAGTTGCTGAGTTTGGCTTTGAACTCATCATCCTCCTGCCTCAGATCTCCTGAGCTGCTGGGATTACAAATGTGCACCACCACACCCAGCAGTGTGCCTGTTTTCCAGGCACCATTTGTCAGTCTTAAAGAGAGCTGTCGGAGTTCGGAAGGATGTGTTTATTCCATCTGCGTTTGTCAGAGGTGGGGGGAGCCCCATGAGAGAAAGAATTCCCCGGAAGTCTAGGTGGGGAGCAGCAAATCCAGCCAGAACCTGAGCCAGCCAGGCTCCGTGTTTGATGTACTAAGTTCCTTGGAGCCAGGGGGAGGCAAGACTCAACAGAACTATAAACACTGCAGCCGTGTAGAATCTTGTACAAACTCATTTAGACTTGTCCTAAATCGGTTTGTCCCCAGACTTCCCAATCTGTGTCAACGATACCAGCAATACCCAGCCAGGCACACAGTGAGGAGTCTGTCTTTAACTCTCCCTGGCCTTAGTCTTTACAGCAACTCCATCAGCAAATCCCTTTAGCTTCACTTCCAGAATACATCTCACCTCTCTCCACACCCCTCCACCACCCTGACACTCAAGTCCAGAACACTTGTCACCTCCCTGGATCACCTTAGTGGCCACCTGACTGCTTTCCTTGTATTCATTTTTCCCCCTGTATTCATTCTTGTTCCTCCCAGTACATTTCTCATATTTTAGGAATAAGCCAGAGGGAAATTTTAAACCTACGAATCAGGTCACATTGCATCCTTTCTTGGAATACTTCAATGGCTTCCCAGTGCACTTGGCATAAAATTGAAAATCTTTACCATGACATACAAGGTCCTACTTGGTCCATTTGTTCAGCCCTACTGTCCTCAATACTGCTATTCTAGCTTCAGCACCCCTAGTTTCTTAATATACCAAACTCTTTCCTGCCCCAGGGCATTTGCATATACTTGATGTTTTCTCTGCCTGGATTTCCCTTCCTCCAGCTATTACCTGAATGGCTTCTTCTTACCTTTCACATCTTAGGCCAGATGATATCTCTTCAGATACATCTTCTAAGCTAAAAGAATTCCATCTCTGAGATATGCTACCACATCCCCTGTCCCTGTTTTTATTTTACCTTTGTGGCCATTAGTACAATCTGATTTTATTTTAGTTATCTGTTTGCTTAGTATTGTTTGTCTTCTGTCACTACGGTATAAATTCTACCACAAGAAGGACCTGTTTACTTGTTTACTGCTCTATCTCCAGTGCTAACACAATAAAGAGGACAGAGCAGGCCTCTGTATTTGTCAGCTTTTCATCATTGTAATGAAATACCTGAGGTGGGCTGCTTATGAAGACAAGAGGTTTACTTAGCTCACCATTTTGGAGGCTGAAAGATGAAATTGGCATGGTGTAGCCTGTGGCAAGGGCCTGCTCCTTGGATAGCATCACTTTGTAATGACTAGCCATGGCGGGGTCACGTGAGAGGGAGAGATCACATCTCCAAACAGGAAGCCAGAGAGACTAGGCAAAGCCAGGCTCAGGTTTCTATAACAGCCTTCTGCCAAGACCTACCAAGCAGATGCAGGAGAAATCCTTTTACACCCAGGACCTCCCAGGAGGGCCCACCTCTTAAAGGTTCCACCTCCTGGACACCTTGGACTAAGCTTCCAACACTGAGACCTTGGGGGAAAACAAATTCAAACTGCAACCAAACCATAACTATGAATCAGAATTTGGTGAGAGAATGGATAATGGCTTTGTGTGGCCCTGTTGTACAAATGGAAGCAGAATACAAAAGCACCTGCCAGATTATGATTTCCCAATTACATTCCTAGAGATTTGTACAGTAACTCATAATTTGCAAATGTTTTACTTAAGGTTCTAGAAGAGCACTATTTAAAGGAGATCAACACAGAATAAACTGTAGTCCTACATGATGGCACTGCAGCTATTACCTGGTGAAGTGGTCTTCTTGTTCACAGAGTATACAGTGTATCACTTCAACAATATATTCTTTTTCAGGAGAGAGGATTGCTGAGGATTAAACTATGGCCTTGATATGGCTTATGCTGAGCCATATCTCCAGCCCTTCAAAACAGTATATTCTAGCTGGGCGTGGTGGTGCATGCCTGTAATTCCAGTGGCTGGGGAGGCTGAGGCAGGAGGATCCCAAGTTCAAAGTCAGCCTCAGCAACAGCAAGGTGCTAAACAACTCAGAGAAACTCTGTCTTTAAATAAAATACAAAATAGGGCTGTGGATATGGCATAGTGGTTGAGTGCTCCTGAGTTCAATCCCTGGTACCAAAACAAAGATAAAAACAATATATTCTAAAGGATCCTATTTTCTTAAACAGCAACAACAACAAACTATTATTATACATGCAGAGAAGACTGGAAGGGTATTTCCAAAGTGTTGGAGTTATCAGTTGGGGTTATCCTTGGTATTATAGCTATTCTTTCTATTTTGCCTTTCTTATTTTATTATCTAGTGTTTTTATGATGCATTGATAACTTTTTTAAATGCAGCAATTGTTTTTCTTTTTTAGATGATATCAATGGCAAATCCTTTGGGGGTTAATGAATGATTATTGTATTTAAATCCAAATGTGTCTACTTTTGTTTGCAGGATTTTTGTAAAGAAGTTCAGAGTCAGGAGCCCTGTGGAGTGGGGTGGTGTCATTGGTGATAATATTTTTTTGAGACAATCCTAAGCTGTGCAGGTGCCCTTGCTGGAGGGGTCCACCTGCTCTGCTTTCCTGGTGGAGCTGCCTGGGCAATTTTGGCTGCCTGAGGTCGTTAGAGAGCTTCTGTCCAGAATAGGACACATAGGAGAGTGCCAGTGGCATGCTCAGGGCCTGGCCACAAAGCCTGTTTTCTCCCTCAGCCTGGGGCACTGAATTCCATGCCCATTCACTCTCTGGGGTACCTGGGACATGAAAAAGTACACGGAAATGAAGCTGACATCCTGGCTGTGTGTGCTGACTCCACACACCAGCGTGGAGAGGCTGAAGCCCAGGCTGCTTGAGAACTCAGCCAGTTCTATGCTTTCCTGAGCTGACCGTGGGCACAGGGGAAGGTGCTGGCGAGGGGTCAACTCAAGAGGGCTCAGAGCTGGCCGTGTAGTCTGCACGGCAGGTGTCTGGCCTTCATCACCCCAGGAGATCAAGCCCTGGTGACATGGGATGTTAAGGGACAGAGAAAGTATTGGGCATGAACTGTGGCAAGATGGCCTCCTTCCTTGCTTCACCCTTGCTTTCTGTCTTTCTGCTTTCCTGAGCCCTCAGCATCGTTGTTTGAGAACCTTTCCTGGCTTCCGTCCTCCACAGGAGATGAGAAGCATCACTCTGTGAGCAAATGTGTACTGGTGCTTAGCTCGTGCAACAAGGGCTTTGGCACAGACCATAGCAGAGACCAGGGAGTGGAATCACAGTCCCATCTGTCATGGAGCTTCCCGTTGAATTAGGACAAACAGACTTTTGTAGACAAGACCGAGGTTAAGGCCTGAATGTCAGAGAGGACCCAAGACAGTAAATACCAGCATCAAAAGACTGGACCCAGGACTGGAGAGATATGAAGCATACACAATATTGGGGTCGAGGGGCCCTTAAAGAGGTTTGAAATTGTTAGCTCTCAGCTTACGTTTCATTAGTTCCTTATTATTATAACTGTATTAGTCAATTCTCCAGAGAAATACAACCAGGTGTGTGTGTGTGTGTGTGTGTGTGTGTGTGTGTGTGTAGAGACAGGGGGCAGAATTTATTTTAAGGAATAGGTTTACATGATTATGGAGGTTGGCAAGTCCAAAATCTGCAAGGTAGGCCACAGGAAGAGCTGATGTTGCATTGGAGTCTGATGGCCATCCATTGGAGAAGTCCCTCTTGCCCAGGAGAGGTGCGTGTTTTCTGTTCAGGCCATCTGTTGATTAGATGAAGTCTGCCCACATTACAGGGGGTTATCTGTTTTATTCAAAGTCCACCAATTTCAATATAAATCTCATCTAAAAAATATTCTTACAGAAACATCCAAAATAACCCAACCAAGTTGACACATAAAATTAACCCCCACAGCTGATAAATCCACCTCTGAAGGTGAGGTCAGCAGCTGGAAGGAGCGCTCTGGACCAAATGGTCGGAGAAAGCTTCTTGGGAGAGGTGGACTTGACCCAGCCTTAGTGGATGGATCTGGCTTCATGGCACCTGCTGTCCTTGTGTATTGAGCAAAAGGATGGACTGGTGAGGTCGTGTCCCATGGCCCTGACAAATGCCTCACCACAGGCTGGAAGGATCCTAGGATATAGAAAGGGGTCAGCAGCCTTTGACTCAAGTAGTCATCAGAGTTATAACTTGGGACCCACCTGCCTCTACAATGTCCCCCAGGAGAACCTGCTTTTCCTTTTTCTTATATCCTCTCCCTTCCCTTTCCTTGTCACTCTTTCTTCCTGTCTTCAAGCTTCTACCTCAGATTAAATCAGACAAGGCCCAGAGGACGTCTCAGGGGGACTCCAGCAAATGACCTTCATTTCCAAATCCTCAGAATGAGCCACCGTTTCTCAGCAGGCCCTGTATCCTAATCTGCATCCCACCCTCCCAGTGTTCAGCAGGAGGCTTGGTCATGTATTGCCCTAGCCTGTGGCCTTTGCTAATGTTGATGGTGCACAGTGTCATTCATCATGTTGGTGTGATCTATCAAGGGAGCCCTCTGTGCTGCTGCACAGGGAAACCAGCCTCCTGGCTACCCAGTCCCCATCCATCTGCAAGACAAATGGGGGTTTTCATTACACCTTGTAACTAAGGGAGGGAGGGGAGCAGGGCCCAGGCCAGCTCTGCATTTTGGTGCAAGGGCCTCCATCTCAGCTTCTGCTCCATTTCTTCATCTGGATTTTGCTGGGATTTCCCTCTGAGGGTGGGTGCTGAAAGCAAGAAGCTGACAAAACCACCTGAGGAGGGTACAGGAAAGGGCAAAGGCCAGTGAGGTGCAGACCCTGCCTTTCAGGACATTCCTTCCTGCTGGCCACCTCCAGCCTCAGATTGGCCTGGGCTCTAGGGGAGGAGCAGCCTTGGCCATGTTTCCCACTCCATGCCAGGACCAGCCCTGAGAGCCTTCTGGTTTGAGAGCAGAGCCCAAGCACTCTGCCACTAGGTTGGCTTCAGATCAAAGTTGTCTGACACAATGGTCCCTTACCTACATCTAGCATTTACAGGGATCAGCGCTCTTCCTCACAGAAGCCTGGGAGGGAGGGCACTGCACATGCCATCATCCCATTAGAGCAGTGGATTGAGGCCCGGGATCCCACATTTGTTCAAGTCCAGTGCCAGGACATGAAGCAGACCCCTCGCCTGGGACTGGTTGCCCAACAGAACACACAAAGTACAGGGTGTCAGCCATGAGTTTGGATAGTATTTACGGGCGACATTGGAGACCTGGCTGCCTAGGGTCCTCTCCTAATTTCTTGGAGCCTGATGAAAGATTCTCCATGGGGTTAGTGGCTACATCTGGCTGTGTTCATGTGTAGTGGGAGCCTGTGGAGCCTGAAGTGTGTGGGTTTCAGCATTATACTGACCAGAAGAGGTGAGCCAGGGCGTTTGCTCAAAGCAGAGGAAACAGAGATTGAGTCAGGGATCAGCTCCCACCAGGCCACCCCCACCCATCTGTCCCTCTTGGTGACTTCTGACACTCCCTCTGAGGTAAGTTTCCAAAGCAGTGGGGGCTAGGTGGGAGGGAGGCTTGGTTTCCACTGTAGCTCTCCCCAGATGCAGAGTTGCAGCAAGCTCAGCTAATTGGCAAGAAAAAGAAAAAGCAAAAATAGTGAAAATCTGTGAATTAATAAAACAGCCTTGAAGCAACCGCCAAAATGTGTACAAATCATGAAGTAATTAGAAGTGTGAAGAATTCTAGCAGGTTGGCTGCTTCCAAATCCAGCATCTGATCGCTTTAGGGAGCCAAAGGCTGGAGGCCATGGGGAGTAGAAATTCTTTCCACTGCTTTCTGATCTTGCCTCCCTGGGGGCTTGGGTTCCCTGGAAATCTTTCCAAGGTTCTTGCAGTTTCCATGGGACCTGCTAGAATCAAATGTGGGCCTTTAGGGGACCTGATAAGTACAGGCAACACCTTGTCCCAGTAGCTTCTTATACTTTAGAATAAAGCTGTAAGATTTCACAAAGTGCTTTTTGGATCCATGGTCTTATTTAATCTCACTATAACCAAATATTTTTGTCAATGTATTTCAGAGGTGGAAACTAAGGCCCAGAAAGTGGAGTGATATAAACACAATCCAAGAACTAATCAGTAGCAGTAGAGCTAGAATCTAGTATCAGGGTCTGCTGACAACCGTCTAGTCCTTCCTCTCTTACCCACATTCTTCCTTCGGCCCCTGCTCTATTTCTCAATAGCGCTGGACTTTTGTATATCACAATCCTCTCTGCAAACAGCCAACTACAGTTTCATTTGATCTTGGTATTAAGTTTCAGTAAGTTGTTCAACACATTTGTTTGATTAATAAACTAAATCTCAGAAACCTTAAGTTATTTGTTAGTTTTTACATCACTTTATATTCAAATTGGCCTGGGGCAAAGAAATACATCCTTCCTTATCCTTCTGGAAACTCATTATGAGAAGAGGTTTCAGGACCTGAGTCTTGTCATATACCTGGAGGGTAAGACTAGAAACAATATGTGGTTAGAGTTTCATGTTTGGCTTTGTTCCTTTGGGCCTGTGGGGCTTTTTCAGGAGTAAATGCTCATGAGGGCAGGAGGGCATCACTCAGGGCTGAAATGCAGTGTGCCAGGGTTTGAAATGCTTAGGGCAGAACCCTGAGAGAATCATGTAACGAGCTTGACGTGTGTCGTTAATTCCCTAGCTGTTAGTGGAAAGGTCTTGGAAGGATGGAGTTTACATGCTTTACAGCCAGACTGAGCAAACAGTGTGATTAAGTTACCTGCGTTAGTTGGCTCCATAACCAGGATAGAAATGTACGTGTTCGTTTGAGATGGAAAGTTTTCAGCTAAGCATTTGCTACTTACACAGACTTGTCCCTGGTCCTTAAGTTTGGCCAACAGCAAAACAGCCTGTGGGAGAGGACACCTGGGAGTCAGAGGGGCCCGGCCGCATAACGTGTGGGACATTAGTGCAAAAGGAGATTAAGAATTTCAAGACAGTGACAGCAGTGCGCCAAATGAAGTGTGCAGCCCTTCTGAGTGTGAGCAGGGCATGTGTGACAGCACAGGTCACACACCATGAAGCTGGCCCTGGCTGGAAGCCACAGGGATGTGAGAGTATGAGCCCAGGGCTGAGTGGCCCTGAGTGATCCAAGCACAGCTCAGCATGACAGTCAGAGGTGGAGACCATTTACGGAATTGCCTGGATGCCCAGAGTCTGTTCCCAAAGAAGTGAGCAAACAAAGCCTGCCTGCAGCAAAGCCAAGGACTCTGGTGTCAGCCCGAGGGTCTGAAGAGCTCCGCCCCACCTTGCGTGCTTCTTATCTGTGAATGGCCTTCATAATAATGCCCACCGCTGCTGTGAGGACTCAGCATGTTATTAGGGCTGTGCAGGTGTCTAGACTCGTTAAGGGCTTTACTGAACATTAGCAAGCTGGCAATAAACAGGAGTGTGGGGGCCAGGTCTCCTGTGCTGGAGGATGGGTGGGGCCGGCCTACCTTGAGGGCATTCAACCTGCTGGATCCTGGCTTGGTCCTTTGTGCATGGATGCTGAGACTCCAGGGTCTTAATGCCACAAAGCCCCTTCCTCCCCTCTCTGTCTCTAGACCAGCCTCTCATAGCCATTCTGGGGATCTGACAGCACCAGGATGCGGGTGCAGACCTGCTCCTCTGTCCACAGCACTTCAGCTTCTGGTCCACCCTGGGTGTCCAGAAATTCTGCTCCTTCCTGGTCCTGTGCCAGCCAGGTTCTTAGTGTTCAAGCTCCTCGTGGCAGCCTTTGCAGCTCTCCCTGGCGTGCCCACAGCCGCCTCTCACTGCACCCACCATCTCTCCATCATGCAGAGTCGGCTTCCCACTCACCCCTCAGCAGCCTCCACCTTGGCTTTTCCCACCTGGGAGACTCACATGGCAGTTCCACAGACAGGTGCTGAGTGCCTCTCCTCCATCCTTTTGGAATGAGTACAGTCAATCTTGATAATTCACAGATTCCATATTTGTCCATTTGCCTACTCACTAAAATTGATTTGGACCCCCTCTCCATGAATACCAAGTATCCATGGTACTTTCCATTACTTGTAGGCAGGCACAGGATGGTGAAAAAATTTTCCTGGCCTGACTTGTGTATTCCCAGCTGAGGACAGACAAGATGACATTCTGTCTTCTTGGTTCAGCTCCCACTGGAAACAAAGGTCCTTCTTGGGGTCCATTTAATGCCACGTTTTTGTGCTTTGGGTGGATTTTGCAGTATAAAATAGCCCCTAACCATAGTGCTGAAGAGAGCTCTCGTGTGTCTAAGGGCAGGAAGTCTATGATATGCCTTACAGAGGACATGTGTGTCACATAAGCTACTAGCAGGCATGAGCATGGGGCTATGGGCTGTGAGTTCAGTGTTAATGAATCCACACTATAGTACATCAAGAGGAGGAAGAGGAGGGCTGGGATTGTAGCTCAGCGGTAGAGCGCTTGCCTCGCATGCGTGAGGCCCTGGGTTCGATCCTCAGCACCACATACAAAGCAATAAAATAAAGACATTGTGTCCATCAACAACTAAAAAAATATTTAAAAAAAAAAAAAAAAAAGAAGAGGAAGAGGAAATTCACTCTAATGTCTGTGAGGTTGCTGCACTGGTGAGACCAGAGGTGCCTAGGAACCTAACCTGTGTTTCCCTAGGAGTAGTGGCCCACTGCTCACTAATTCAGAGTTCGCCACGGCTTTGTAGAACATAAGTGCTGCAGACGAGAATCAACTGTAGAAATGAAATTTCTTTTTTAAAACAGTGCCACTACTGAGCTTCTACTAAGTGCCACTCATCATTCAAACCCTTCTGGTACTTTGAGGCTTCCTGCTGGGTTCAGGAAGCCTCATGCTTCCTCTGTCCCGTGAACTCGTTTTGATCAGTAGTTGCCCATTTTATTTGATTCTCACTCAGGTGCTGCCTTCTGATTCTCCTTGAATTGGTTTTTAACTACAAGTATGGACCCCAGGTGGATGGTAAGTTCTTTCAGGGCAGAAAACTATTGGCCTTCACTGTGTCCTTCCTGAGTTGGTGAACAGTGACGATTTGCTGAGGCCAAACATGAAGAGACTATCTGGATAGAAAGTATGTGCTGATGGACATGAGGCCCAGTGGGAAGTAATGACAGAATCTGTGACAGCAAGGAACCCTCAGAGCACTCACCCCTCCGGGTACTTGTGAGAATCAGAGGTATTTGGAAAAGCACAACTTGAACTTGGAGAGTGTCCTGTGTTAGATGTTGACTGCTGTTGACGTCTGTGTGCGGCCCTGAGGAAGGCATCCCCACCAAAGGTGCTGCCAGGTGGATCTGCAGCCCTCTGTGGAGGCTTCCAGTGGGGCCCCAGAGAGTCAAATCCGCCAAGCAGTTCATGTTACTGAGAGAAGACAGCATGTTTCAGATGGCCTTGTGTCAGGTGCCCTCAGGTGGCTGCTTTCTTGCTGCACAGCCTGAGTGTTTTCCTGTCAACTTCACAAGGTGGAGAGATGCGGGCTCGGGGCTTAGAGGCCCAGGGACTGCAGGCCTTCCTGGAAGCCAGTAGGCTGCCTGTGGGTTGCAGGGCATAAGCACCTGTGTATCTTCTCTTCAGTTTGGAGAAGCCAGTTTTCTTCTTGTTGATTGCCAAATAATTAGAGTTGCAAAGTTTTCCTTTGCAAAGAATCTATCATTCTGGGCCCAACTCAAATGTCCCCTCTGTCTAGAAACTGTTCCCAACCTTTCTCTTCCAAATGAGTTGCTTCAATATCCCCTCGGCCTGTAGGATTTTCCTCAAACTATTCTTTTGCATTCTTTCACGTTCTGTTCTATTACGTCTCTCATTGTGGGTATTTGTGAGTTCCATTTAACACTTCCAGAGTTTAATCATTCCTTAAGGACAGACTGAGTCTGGTTTGATTATTTTATATATGCCACTCTGTCTAGTGCAATACTTGGGATGTCATAATTTTTATGATTGTTGTAACGATTATTATTGGACGGAAGGAGTAATTTAATGAGAGCCTTAACAAAGGTTATGGTTTTACATCTAGGTCCCTGAAGCAATAAGGATATGAGTGTGCCCAAGTCACACTCTTGTCCTAGATGTCTCCATATGGCAGGGAAGAATCAGCTCAGCCCTCTTCTACTTCCACAAGGAAAAGAGAATGGTTGAATGAGACAGGTGAGAAGGAAACGAGATATCCTCCTAGAGTCCGAGTTCCTCAAAGGCACCGAGGAATCCCTTTCCCTGGAAATCTTTAGGAAACAGTGGCATCTCTCTGTCTGGCAAGGTTGCCTGGAAACAGTGCTACTGAGATGGACAGCTGTTCTCATCCAGTTGTCATTGGCCCCATCAGAATAGTCTGGTGGCTGAGCTGCTGAGGTGGAAAGGTCTGAGGGCCTATGTCCTATAGCAGTGAGCACTTAGTCCAGTTGACTTAAATACCATAACAAATACTGGCTCAGAGAGTGACAAGTGCATCTCTAGCACATTTGATAACAACGTGGGCTTTGAGGACTCGTTTTCTTTCAGGGGCCTCCATTTGCTTAGTGGCCTCCCAGCCCAAGCCACCTGGGCACACGACTGCCAGGTTAATCTACTGAAACACCTTGATCACATGACTCAGGAGTCTTAAGTGGCTTCACACCAAGGGATAAAATCTAAACTCCTACATCTTGCCCTGAAGTCTTTGTGGGCGTAGACTCCATCTGATACTCCTCTGTAGTCTCCTCAGAAGGTTTGGGATGGTCAGTGATGAAATGCTCTGGCAGAGGCAGCAGTTGGATTTTATCTATGATCCCTTTTGGAGAAATGTGAGGCTGTAGAATTTGCTTTCAAGTAGTCAGCTCTATATCCTAAGGTAGAAAGCACAGCCACCATGATCAGTTCCACTGTGGTGTGTGGCTTTGCTTATAAGCTGTCAGCTTGGTTTTGTTTTTGTTCTCTCGGAAAACTGAAGAATGTGTGTTCTCAGACTGAGTTCAAAGACAAGGTGACTCAGTTCTAGGAGTGCAGCATCTGAGTGGTCCATTGCAGTGACCTAGAAAAGGTAACCAACCACACACAGGTAGTCTCTGGCTTCTCTGAAATCCCTTGGCATTTCTTTTGTTCCTCTCTCAGTGGTGTGGATCACATCTTGCCTTATGTTATGTTTGACTTATATCTTTTATTAGTAGAGTAGGGGTCATTGGGCATCCATTTTTAATTCCCCCAGAGGCATAAGAGATGTGTCTGTATATCACAGAAGATGTTCTATGATCTGAGACAGCCAAGTTCCATTCTTAATGAAAGAGCCAGGGGACACCTAAGGACCAGAGATTACTAAGGATGAAAATATATTGGTTTAATATCCAAATAATATTATTCCCATTATACCCATGGGCTTTGGTATTTCTGTTCTAAATTCTTGAGGCCTAACAGCATGAGTCATCCTACTGCTTTCCCTCTCTGTGTGATTAGACACGGCCCACACTAGGTCTCGCACGCTCTACAGCAGTGGTTTTCAGCATCAACTGAATATTAGAATCACCAGGGGAGCTCTTAGACATCCCGATGCCCCATTGGCTCTCCAGGCCAATTAACTGAGCCTCTCTGGAGCTGGAATCCAGGCATCAGTAGTTGTCAAACTCCCCAGGCGACTCCAGTGTGCAGCCAGGGCTGAGCATGAGCTATTTGAGGGCAGGGAATCTACTTTATTAATCACTTTATCTCCAGAGCCTCATGTAATGCTTGGCACAGAGTGGGTTCTCAGTAACTGTCAGTACCTTCTAGTAGCATCTCCTGATGAATATCGAATAACGGCAAACAGCCAAGCTCTTAAGCCCGGAGCCTGTCGCTCTTCCAGGTTTCCCTGTCTCAGTATTGGTATTGCCATTCATAGTAGTATAAGCCAGAAATTTGGGATTTATTTTTAATCACCCTTCTCTCTCCCCAGTGAATATAGTCCTTCACTATACTTGGTGATTTTACATAATAAATATCTCTGGTATATATCCGTGCATTTATTTCTATACCCACCAGCACCATCAAATCCAAGGTTCTGTCACCTATCCCCTCAACTACCTTAAACACTCCTGAGCTAGGCCACCAGTGTATTGCCCAGACCAACCAAGCCATTCTCCACACTATAGTCAGAACCATCCCTTCAATATGCAAGTGTGATTTTGTGGTCCACTGATTAAAATGCCCCAGTGACTTGCTGTTGCTGTTAGGAGACCCACACCTCTTAATCTGACCCACAAGACTCCACAGTCTATTCCACAGGCCCTCTGGTCTAGTCTATGTGTCCCTGTAGCCTGGTCCATAAGACCCCATGGTTTGGTCCACGTATTTTGGTTCAACAGGCCTTATGGTCTGGTCTTCTCACCCCTGTGGCCTGATCGGCATAGGCCTGTGCCTGGTCTACAAGAGCCCTTGACCTTGTCCACAAGGCCCCATGGTTTATTCCATAAGACCCTGGGGTCTGCTCCACATAACTGAATAGCCTGTTACCAAGAACCCCTGGTCTGTCCACGGGTCTCAAGGCCTGGTGCACATGGTCCTGTGGACTGATCTTCTGTCTCAGTCTGGATTCCCTCTACTCTGCCACGCTCTTTGCACCCCATCCTCCCTAGCTTTCTCACACTTCCTCGAATTCCATCCCCCTTCATCTTTGGAGCCTTTCCCTCAATCTGGAACACTGTCCCCATCTTCCTCTCCCTCTCTGCCTAGTTAATTGCTAATCCTTCATTTCTCAGCTTAAGGAGTCTAACTCAGAGAGGCCTTCTCAGGCTCCAGCTGAATGTACCTTTGTCACTTGCATCAGGCTCACCTCTCTGTAAGCACTTGCCCTAACCTGTAGGTCCCCGTCCATGTGAGTGAGTGTGGATCCATGTCTCTCTGCCCTTCTGACTCCCCACGAGGGCAGGGGCTGTGGCTGACTTGATTCATTTTAATTTCAGGGCCATGAGCCATGGTTGGGGCCACCATGAAAGTACTCAGCAAATAGTCAACTGAATGCCTGAGTGTTTTTGCAGAACACTTCGAGACTGCATTGCTTTGGTTGCTATATGGCCAGCTGATTTCTCCTGCCTCATCTTCTCTCAGACAGGGGCTGTTTCCCTTGTCTGTGACCCATGTGCTTCCCAACAGCCCACTTACATTAAACATGCCACATGATATGTCTACGTTGCCCTATTTTTAGCAACCTCCTAAGATCTATTAATATATCCACATCCATCAATTGCCTTTCTATGGGAATCTTCTGATGTTTCTTCATCTCCCTAGAATTTCCGTGAAGCTGGGTTGTTAGGGTCTTGATGTGCGCCTTCTGTTCTGCCCCTTTGGCCCAGAAGGTTTTTCAGCAGTTCTGTTTCATTTTGGATCTCATGTCACAGTGTCTCATGCTACACAGGTGCTTCCACATTAGTGTCAGTGGCCTCCCTTAATCCTGGGTAGCTGGGTGGAATTTGAAGGATGATCTCTGCTCACAGATGAGAACACCAGCCCAGGCTCAGTCTCCTGACTCCTGTCGTGGCCTCCTGGTTGCCTCTACAACCCTGCTCGCCTCCTAATCTTAAAACCACCAGAAACAGAACCCCGCCTCTCAAGATTTGTTTCTTTGAGCCTTCCCAAAACAATGGAGAGAAATTGGAATGGACTTCAATTACCTGGTTTTGTGACCTTATAAGACATATCGTATCTCTGGGCCTCACTTTACTGATGGTGTAAAATGAGAAGTTTGGACCATATTATAGCAATAATAATAATGGTAATAATATTAGCTGATATCTTTTGAGCACATCCATGGGTCAAGCACTAACTTCACGCCCACCCTCTATTCCTGGGTAGTAATTGTCTGGATGCTCTGCAGGCAACATGTGAGTGAGCACTGGATGGAATCTGGGAGCTATTTCTAGAGTGGAAAAAATCTCTCCCTCATTTTAGATCACTTATGGCATGGTTTACAGTCCCTGAGTTAACACTAGAAGCCTTGAAGTCTTAGAAAAAATATGATAAATCACAGCCTTTCAGACTTGCACAGCTAATCCAAGCTCGTTAGCTTGCCTTTCAAAGGCAGATTTACCCTTCTGTCCCAGTAGGGCGGTGTCTCCTTCCCCTTGCAGCTGACCAGCTGAAGCATCCACACATTCAGTAAAACAGCAACAGGCTCTCAGAGATGCCAAGTGCTGCTGTCCCCTGCAGGTTCCCATGTTTACTGCTGGGCCTCACTTTTCCTCCCAGGAGAGCCCCTCCCCAGTCACAGCAGGATAGAAGTAAACCACACAAGAGGATCCAGGGGAGTTGAAACATAAGCCAGAGCTGTCAAGTTCATGAAGACGCTCTGCTGTGGTGAAGCGAATGCAAAAAGAAACATGGGAGCTTTTTAGAGAAAGAAGCGCATTTGCATCATGATGCTCACAGCAGCTACTGTTGCCCGGGTGCCTGGTACATGCCAGGTGCTAAGCAAGGTCCTCAGGTACATTATCTCTGCAGCTCACCCAGATGCCAGCCCAGCATCAGCAGAGCCAGAACTCGGAGACTCCTCTGCTTACCTGCAGACCTCACAGAGGAGGAAAGGTCCAGGGCACATCTTGGGAATCTCATGAGCTGACCAGGGGGACAAGGGTGTGAGCTGACCAGGGGGACAAGGGTGTTAGCTGCCTCCTAACTCATGAGAGAGTGCCTCAGCAGTCAGGCTTGAACACCCTTTCCACTTCTGAAGCCCAAGGAATGGAGAAAAGCCCAGGGAAACTTGGGCCTGTGGTTTGAAGCAAGCAGCCCTGAAGGAGAGGAAGTCGTTCCCTGAGGGATGGTGCCAGGCTGGGTGAGTGAGTGAGCCCGCAAAGCAGAAACCTGTTAGCTAAGTTCAGAGGCAAGAGTTTGTCATCTGCCTTTGCTCTGTGGTTTATATCCCATGTGGACTCCCCACAGTAGTTCATTGAGTGGGCTCTGAGAGCTCAGTGTCTATCAAGGAAGGTGGGCGGGGAACTATTATCAATGTCAAGCCAATTTATCAGGTGTTTTTTTTTTTTCTGGATATAACATTATAAATGGTCATTGCAGAAATTTTGAGAGAAAAACCTAGAAAATTATTTCAAAGGATAAAAATTCCATGATGAACATCACAATGTTAAGGCTATACTTTGTCTTTTTCCTACACAATTTAAAAATGAATAAAAGGAAACAAACTATGTATCTCTTAGTGACCTCTCATCTCTTAGTGCTGGAACATGTGCAATTTCCAATACCTCCAAAGGTGCTCCTTAAACATGACTTCTTCTCCCCCATTAGTGATATGCCATAACTTAATTTCTTTGTTGTTGGATTTGGGGATAGTTGTTCCCTTGATTAACTCACCTGGTAAGGTACCTCATTAGGAACCTCAGAACAGCAGGTAAGTGTCTATCTTGGGAAATCTATGCTACTTATATACTGTCCACTTAGTTAATAATTATCTCTAATATCAACTAGCCAGAGGTCTGAATTTTAGTGTCAGCATCTGGTATTTATAGCCAGATGCATTCTTTTGTCCCCCTAATAGAATCAGTTCAAATGGACCACTGACCTTTTATTCTAGATGTGAACATTAGAGACAGATGATTCATCTTGGGAACTGCAGGCAGAGCCCCACGTTATTTCTATACACACACACACATACACACACACACACACGTTATTTTTGTATATGCGTATATGAGTGCCAAAGGACAAGTGGCAAAAAACAACCTCACTGGGAGTACAAAAGTCGCTATAGCCATGGCATTTTTGGAAGAAAATCAACAATCAAGGACGTACTGTAAAATGAGCCTTTCACCCACGTAGGGTCCATATCAGCAGTGTCGTGTTCAGAGGCCATGCTCTGTCACCTGTGATCACACCGAGAATGCTTGGGTTTATATCCCAATCTGCATTGGAGATGGTCCCCAGGACATTCCCGGAAAGGAAAAGAAAGGAGAAGGGGAGGGAAAAGGAAAGGAAATGAGGAAGGAAAAAGGAAGGAAGTGGGGGAGGGAGGGAAGGAAAGAGAAGGAGAGCGGGAGGAAGGGAGGGAGATGACCTTATTGGGAATCATGACTACTTTCATCCCTTCCACTGGGCATGTGTTAGAGAAGCGGGGAGGTGGGGAAGAGATGACTTAAGTCTGATGGAGCAGCCTCTGTGAATCTATCTAGAGTAATACGAAAAAGACTAATGTCCTATAACAAAGATTATTCACAAATGCACAAGTCAGTGTTGTTATCTTAAATTTGTTAATGCCAAAGATAATTATGTGTCAATTTTTGGACAGCCATATAAACTGTTACCTGGGGGGAAAAAAGGTTGAGCAAGAAGTTCTGTTTGTGACACATAAAATGAGGCTCCATAATTTGTCTTTCCACTGGTTCACTGAAGGAGCCCCTTTCCACATGGCAATCCCCTTGCAGTATCCACGCCCCCTTTTTCTGTCTCCCCCCCATCTGAAACATGGAACATAGAAAGTGGGCCAGATGTATTGTCAGAAGTTAGTTCTAATCCTACTCTGTCACTAAAGTCCCAATCAGTGGGATTTGGACAGATCTCTCTACCTTTCTTGCGTCTGTCTTTTCATTTGTAAAGGGGTTTATATTAATTTATAGTTTTTAGCTTTTGTTTAAAAAGCACCTTGGTGTTCTAACAGATACTAGATTTGAGTTTTGTAAAAATTTATTTTTTGTCTCTTTTAAAATTTATATCCCAGATATATATCACACTTAAATGTGTTATCAATTTTTACCTGAAACCCTCAATGTGCCAATTTGATGTTTTAAAGTTTATTCTGCCATCTCCTTTTTAAAATTTGTTCTGATTAGTTATATTCTGCCATCTCCTTTTAGCTTAAAAATAACTTGTGATTCTCAATGTGAACTGGTTTTTTTAAAAGGATGTTACATTTGTCATAGCTTCATCTCTATGGATCAGGTTTGTCTCAGTAACATGCGAGTAAACAAAATTCAGAAATAAGCTGGGTTAGTATTACATAACAATCAGGTTCTGTGTTTTCATTGTCTTAATAATTAAATGGTTAAAACAAACTAAAAATAGAGTGAGCTTATGCTAAATGCCATAGTCTAGTGTCTGTCCTGTTCAGTAACTATGAGCCGTTCTCCTTTATATATACTTGATTTCCTGCAAGATTTTGTTTTTTCCAAAAAGCATTCCACTGGGATGTTACTTCTGAGAGTCCCTCAGATGTGACATTCTCTATAAATTATATGTTCACATGTAAAACAAAAGATGTGGCTTTGCAAACATAATTAGTATATACTAATGACCATCAGTGATTTTAGTAAGAGGCAGGGGATTGTAATTAAAAGAAGCAAATGGTATAACCATGTAGAAGAAGGGCAAGCAGTGTCCTAATTAATGAATTTTCTAATTATTTCCCCTGCTGTTTGACTGTTGTTTGGCTGTCAGCTGAAACACATGATTGTGTATTTGGGAAGAGGAAATTTCCTTGAAGTCTCAGAAAGCTTGCCTGCGCCAGAGTTGAAGAATTTCACCTCAGGGGATCTTAGAGAATGGGTTTTGGGTGATTGTTCAATTGATCATTCTAAATTAAATTACAATGTACTGACTCCAAATTTGGTTTAGAAGAACTTGGCTGGTGTACTCATTTTGCCTGCCTTCCGCATTTTATAAAATGACTGTCCCAATATATTTAGTGAAGAAAAACTCCAAGAAATTGCCTAAATGCAAGCCTCTGAGGACTATCAGGAAATTATCTTCATGAGCAACTTTGCCCTACTACCTTAAGGGCTAGTAGAGACCCTTTTGGGGACTGGCATGCCTGGATAGAACCACACCCCTCATTTGATTGCCTTGGTTTTTCAGGAGGTCGGTGATGCCAAGCCGTGGGATTGGACCTGTGGTGTGGCTGAGCAGGGAAGGTGGTCATCAAGTTCAGCCAAAGCCTAGAAGGTCTCTCTGTGGTTGTCATACTGCTGGGGCTGTTGGTAACCAGCCTTGGTCTTGAACATTCACAGAGAGACTGGAGGGGCTACTGTGCCCATCACCCTCATGATGCTGCCCTTATGTTCTTTATGCCTTGGGAAAGGAGCTGTCTGCAAAAACCATGACACCTGTCCTCCTTCCTCTAAGCCCTCTCAGTCACTGGATCTTGCCTTCACTGTCCTGTGCTATAGGTGGAACCCAGGGCCTTGAGCATGCTAGGCAAGCATTCTACCACTGAGCTACATCCCCAGTTCATCAGTGGATCTTTAAGTCTGGCCCCTGGACCACTAGCATCAGCATTACCTGGGAACTTACTAGGAATACAGATTCTCAGTTCTCACCCAGGACACACTGAACTAGGCAGTATGGCTGCAGCCCAGTCATCTGTATGTTAACAAGTCCTCCAGGGGATTCCAAGTTGGAAACCCACTGCTCTAGGCAATGGCTCACTTGGGCAGACTGTCCATTCTATTGTTGTGTCTGGGTTCTTCTCATTGATGTCATGTCAACATCAACTGACCTTTGTTGAAGTTTGGGCTTAGCCTAACTTTATTTGGCTCTGGTTCCAGATATTCTCTTCTTGCTTAAAAACATGCTATGATGATCAGGCGGCAGGAGCAACAATGGTAGCTGCTTTTATCCCTTCCACTGGCCTCAGCACCAACACACACTGACAGATCTCTACAGTTGTGTAGAATGGTGAAACAGCTCCTCTCAGCTATGTACTCTCTATGATATGAAGCTAGCCTTCATCTTCTCCCTGTGGTCCTCAAACTTGGCTGCATATTGGAGTCATGTGGGGTCCCACTGGGTAAAAAAATTCTTATTTGCTGTTTGGGGCACAGCACAGGCTTCAGAGTGCCAAAAGCTTCCCAGGTGGTTCTATGAGGCATGCAGCTGAGTTTGAGAGTCATTGGGTTAAAACATTGAAGGATGAGGATGGAATAAGAGGGACAAAGCCCAGTTGCTGAAGAGGCGAGGTTTCCTCAAAACTTAGCCCCAGGCAAGAGTTGGGCCTGGCTTCTTCCAACATTTTATTCCACTGGACAGACTCCCTCCCATCTTAGGAGCATTCTTCCTGTGTTCACTGATGAACATGAGGATACTAGTAGGTGACTCCTAATTTTAATCAGTGCAAGCCATGACATTTTTTTTAAGCTCAAAAGGGGCTTATAAGGAAAAGGTACTGTCCCCTGTTCTATCTTTGACCCCAAATTTTTAAGCATTTCTTTATTAAGTTGTTTTGCTGGTTATTTCCATTTCTCAAAATTATATACTTTCTCTGCCATTTTTTTGTTTGCTTGTTTTTGGTGGAAGTTTGTATTTGTCGATGTTGTTTAAGAAAAAAAGAGCAAGGCAGAGAAAGAAGTAATTTAAATAGGAGGGGGCAAATCTGGTTGCCTTTGTATTAAGTAAGTTGATATTTTGTAATAGATTTATTTTGGGGTGAAGCTTTATTACTTCCTTTGCTAGAAAATACACACGGTGGTCAGCATCTTTGAGTTTGATAATTATCACTTTTTTAAGAGCTGATGTTTATTGTCTTTTAGCTTTAAGTACTTACTTTATCTTTAGTTTCCATTTCTCCATCAATTTTTAGCAGTAGCTCTCAACTCAATGTAAGAATAATGTATTTCTTTTCCTTCCTTTTTTTTTTCCTTCCCTGTTACCTCCCTAACATTTTTTCTACTGAATCTTTTCTTTTATATTGTCAAAGTTGATAACATTTGCATCCTATTTGTGACATATTTATCTATAGATTGATTCTGAAAGTCGAAAGCCAGTAAATAGCATTTACATTATAAATAACCCCTCCTGGCTCATCTCATCCCACCCTTACTGCCCACTGCAATCTGAACAGTGTGCCTCTGGCTGCCACATAGGGTTTAAGGAAGGGGATGAGGCAGGGCATGAAGGAACTGCCTGCTTTTCTCCATGCAGAGGCTGGTGGTGGGAAGGGTCCTACAGTATTTCCATACAGACTGCAAGTAATGTGCAGGCTTGGCTCCTCCTACCTGCTGGCCTTTGCTCTTGCTGATCTCAGTCTAGGACCTCTCTATGTGTCAGGGGGACTGACAGCATCCCCCCTTAACTGCCCCATCTCACCCAGCATTCTGGACTGAGCCTTGGGAACTCTTCACCTTTCCAAAAAAGTGCTGAGATCCCTTGTCCTCTAATCATTTCCTGTTCTCCTGTTCTCTTTGTTGTGTGGGCTTATATTTTTTTTTTAATTTTTTTTTTTTTTAGTTGTAGGTAGACAGAATATCTTTATTTTATTTTTATGTGGTGCTGAGGATCGAACCCAGTGCCTCATGCGTGCTAGGTGAGCACTCTACCACTGAGCCATAACCCCAGCCCCAGTGTGGGCTTATATTGACGGATAGAACCCTGTTATCCTCCAGAAGGGGAGACCAGTGCCTGCTTGATCCACATCTCAGCACAACATCTAAGCTGTTGTTCTCTCTGCAGCTGCTTCCCAGAGGGACTTGAGTTCAAGATTTGGGATTTCCACATTGGAGATAAGACTTTGCTTGGATAACTTTCCATTTGGCGGGGAGAGACAAGGGGAAGACAGACATGATGGTGTAATATAATGTACTCATTGGGTTGCCTTGGCAACAGCCTCCCTTTGGAAACAACACCTGGGAGATTGGGGAAAACAGGAGAGCCGATGTCAGCTGCTCTGGCAGGGGTTCGAATGAGGGTGGGAGGAGGGACAGTAGTTACCAGATTGAAACTGCTGAGCAGCAGGGATCAGGCTAAATGGCCGGGTAGAAAGTTATGCTTATCATCAGTATCAGGAGGGCCCCAAACCTGTTCAGTCACGCAAGCAAAAGCCTCGCAAGTTGCCTGCAGCAGGGAGAACAGACAGCGGTGCTTTGGGGGCTGGGATTCTGCTTTAGTGACATTATCCATTACCCCACTGCCATGCTGGGCTCCTGTACCTCCCTTTTCCTTTCTCTTGCAGCCCAAGTGTAACCTTTAAGGTGCCAGAAACCATTTTCCCCAAATAGCCAAGGTGACACCTAACCTTTCATAACCAGGATATATATTAAGAGTTAGAGATAAAGCTCAAGCTACAGGACTCCTGGGAGAGGCCACCCTACATCTTAGCAGAGATGACAGAACACAAACCCTTACGTGTGAAAGGGAATAGGTGTGTTTGAAAAGGAGGAAGAGAAGACACTGCAGAGAGAGAAAAGGATCAGAAATCAGCTTGGAACCAGGCAGATAGATGCACCTTCCCATTGGTATAGGACAGTTCTCTAAATTCCCAGGTGGCCCTTCTGAAGGGACCCTGTGCAGAGTGGTAGTGGAGAATTAGGACTTGGATGAGGATTAGTAGAGGAGAACCATCTAGAGAAGAAAGCTGGCAGGATGGGAGAGGAGAAGAATCGAGTCTGGGAAAGGATGCTCTTGGGTGGCTGGGGAAGAGTGGGAGGAGGAATGAGGGAAGATGGGAGGCAGCAGAAGACGGCAGCAGCGCCCAACTCATTCCAAGAACATCCGATTTCTTTTCCTTTCTTCTTCTCTTTCATCTCTCCAGTATTGTTTCTATGGAATCTTTTCTTTTTTTTTTTTTCACATTGTCAGAGTCAATAACCTTTAAGCCTGTTTGTGGCATATTTATCTACAGATTGATTCTGAAAGTTGAAAGCCAGTAAGTAGCATTTACATTATGAATTTAGTTTTTGAAAAAAAGCCCCTCCTGGCTCATCTCGTCCCACCCTTACTGCCCACTGCAATCTGAACAGTGTGCCTCTGGCTGCCACAGAGGGTTTAAGGAAGGGGATGAGGCACAGGTGAAGGAACGGCCTGCTTTCCTCCATGCAGAGGCAGGAGGTAGGAAGGGCCCTCCAGGATCCCCTGGAACACTGAGAAGCTGAAGGAGTTTTCTGCTGGACATTTAAAGCTATGGAACTAAAGATGAGCCATGAATGTCAACATTCTGTGCAAAGTGGCCCTAGGAATTGGCAGAGCACCACATGCTCTCCAAATTGGCAGAGAAGATTTTGCTGTGTCGGAGCGGAAGAGAGACGGCATGTGGAAATCCACGTGTAATTGTACCATTGGATACTGGCAGTGGGAGCCACAGTTGTCTTCTTTGGTTTTTAATCTGATTGCCATCCCTGTCTCACAAAAGGAAACAGAGGACAAGGACAGTCCCTGGTTGAAGGCTTGGGGAACACGGCAAGCAAATGGCGATTTGTTCCCATTAGCCCCATAGTCTGACTGGCAGGACAGCCCTTAGCAAGTGTCTTGGGACATTTAATTCACTCGGGCTGTAGAGCCTACCGGTAAGGGTGTAGAGTCTAGAATTTGACTGCTGGGATTTGAAGCCCAGCTCTGTCTCTTTCCAGCTGTGGAGACTTGGGCAAGTTTTTTAACCAGTTTGTGGCTCGGTTTCCACATTTGTAAGATAGAGGTGAAACCACAGAGGGTGGATTTCTGCAAGGACTGTCTGCAGGGCCTGCAGTGGCCTCTATGCCCAGGGAATGCAGATGCATGAGACTAGGAAGCTTCTTTCTCTTCACAGGACAGAAGAGGGTGACATTCTTACTCAGGCCATCTCAGTGAGGAATGAAATAGATCCTTCTAATCTAGCCTCACCTTCTCCTTGGCCTCATTTTCCACCTGTGGCCCAGCAGGATCCATCCCAATAGCTGCCTTTCTATTCCCTCAGTGTCAGATTTCTCAAGGTCATAGCACTGACCTTGAGAAGGTCTCCACCTCTCGGATAGTCTCAACTCACTCTTCAAGTGTCAATTTAAATTTTTTAAGGAATCTGTCATTCCCCGCCAAATTGTCTCCTTGTCCCTCAGCATCCTGTACTTTTTCATCAGACATTTATCACAACTGTGATCATCCAGACCTACAGTTTGTGCCATTATTTGTGTTACATCCGTCCCTCCACCCATAGAGTAGAAGATCCACAGGGCCAGGGACTGTGTCTGTTTTATTTGCCCTTAGATCCCCTACTGCCTGGTACATAATGATGCTTAATAAATATTACAAGGAAGTATTAAATATTAAATAATACTACAGGCAAGTGCTTTGAACAGTGGAAAGTTGCTTTGCAAATGTGTTTTATCTTAATTTTATTGCTATCCATGGGGCTTCCAAACAGCTCCATGATGTCTTGCAATGTGGCTGCTCCTGAGGAAGGGAGGTGGAGAAGCGAGCCTGGGGGCACGGCTTGCACTCAGTCTTGGTGAACAACCTCCTGTGTTTGTCAATGTGGTGATCTGAAAGCCAGAGATGAAGAAAGAGGTGAGCGCCAGGGAGCTCATTCAAGGGCTCTTCAGGTTGGGCCATCTTCCTTCCATGTTGTTCGGTGCCCTGCCCTGTGTGATGCCCAGGAAAGTATGCCATTGCCAGGGTTCGGCTAGCCATTCCCTCCCCTCACTGCCGTCTCCTTCTGTGCTCTGGAACTCTCTTGCACGCTCCTCTGCAGCATTCCCCTCCTCCCTCTGCTCAGCTCCCACCTGACCTCACCACTGGCCACTCTGTCCCAGTTCCTGGGTGCGGTTCCATTGCAGCCTGTAAGCCCACCCTGGACTTTGATAATCCTTTTTCTTTTTTTATTTTTATTTATTTATTTAATTTTGGTACCGGGGATTGAACTCAGGGGCACCCGACCACTGAGCCACATCCCCAACCCTATTTTGTATTTTCTTTAGAGACAGGGGCTCACTGAGTTGCTTAGCACCTTGCTTTTGCTGAGGCTAGCTTTGAACTCGTGACCCTCCTGCCTCAGGCTTCTGAGCCACTGGGATTACAGGCATGCACCATTGCGCCCAGCTTGCCCCTTCATTTTGATCCCCTTTGACTTCCTGCTCCTGTCCTAGAGAACTGACCACAGTTCCCCCAGGAAGCCACACCCTCCAGAGGGAACTGCTTCCCTAAGCCCCTCTTCCAAACAGTTTCTACTCTAAGTCTCCACCCCCATTTCCATCCCTGTGTCTTCATTTATTCATCAGCTTTTTACTGAGTGCCTATTATGTGCCAGGAATAGTATGTACCTGTGGGCACAAGGATAAACCAACCACCATGCTTTTGCTCTCAGGATTCCCAATCTATGGGAAGAAAGCTCCATGGAGAGAATTCCCTGGGCTAACCTCCACAGGCATGTGCCTTGTGTACTGTGAGTTAGAAGGAAAAGTTAACTCAGAAGACGTCATTTCTCCAGGAAGGGTGACTTTGGGGCACAGCATGGGTAAGGCTGCTCAAGTACAAAGAGGACAGCATCACACGCAGCAGATGGACTTGCACGAGCCAGGAATGTGACAAATCAGGGAAGATCACGCCAGCCTGTGTGGCTGTGGTGTAGGTCGCAGTTTACAGAGGTTGGAGTGAGATAGGAAGATGTACACAGGTCTGAATGTGGGGCTGTGGGAGGAGCTGGGGCTTGAGCCTCTGGGCTTGGAGAGCTGCTCACAAATTTGCAAATAGAGAATGAAATGAATAGATATGATTTAGTAATAAAGCAGATAAAAGGATGGATTGAAAGGGGGTTGGGTGGCAGCAGAGGGAGACTTGGGGTCTTATTCTAAGGGATGCCACCAATCCTACAGTGCTCTTGCTGTAGGTTCTTGTACCTGCTGGCGTGGGGACAGGAGGTGGCATGATACAGAATCTGGATGTTGAGAGGTAGATATCCAGCATCTAACCTGCAGCAGTGTAGAAGAAGGACAGGGGACAGAGTGATCCCTCCCGGAGAGCATTTTACCTCCCCTTAACCCTTTTCTCTTGGGTCACAGTCCTGGGAGGCTTGACCTTGGAATGAGGTCGGAAGAGAAAGTCCAACCTAAGTGGACATCCTGGGCATTGGCTCAGGGCTTGGAAAGTCGCCAAGATGTTTTACAGACCTTATACCCATTCACCTTTTCTGATGACTCAAAAAAAAAAAGCAGAGCAGGGCTCTTTGGTCCCGGGAGCCTGGGGGAGCATGAAGTGAAGCTAGGACTCCATCCCTCTCTGCCATTGCTTATGTCAAAGTCAGAACAGAACGATCCCCAGGGTGAAGAGAGCTCACTCTCAAATCAGTGTTCCATTTTGCCTTTTGTTTTATTTCAAAGAAGCACTCGACTTACATAACTGAACATAGGGAGGGGTAGGCGTTGGGTCCCCATCCTCTACGGAGGTTCTGGCTGGCTAGACTCTTCCAGGAACACTCAGCTGCACTGGACTTCCTCTTTGCCTTTCTCAGCCAGGCTCTGGAGTTGCCCCCTGGACTCCATGTCTGCCCCCACTTAGGATTCTAATTTGCAATTTAAGTGTAAAAAAAACAGATTCAGAACTAAAAACAATTTCTGTCAGTACTTGCAGAGAGAAAATGATTTTGTCATTGGCAATAGAAAAAGCCTAGTTCTAAAAGCAACCTTCTTCCTACCCAGAAGATTTGCCTTAGATGTTGGGGGTTCTGTCCCCTCTCGCCTTACCTGGTGAGCAGTCACCTCACTCAGCTTACTCAGGTGACAAGTGACAGGTGCTGGGAGAGGCAGCTCACTGCAGGCTGCCTTGACTTGGTCTCGGCCCTCTGTCTTCTCTCCTGCCTTTGCCTCCCCACTCATGCTCTGGAGGAAAGCTCTGGCTATGAAGCACCTGAAGCCCAATATTGTACCTTCTCCTTCGAGCCCCATGTTGCCCTGGCCCCTTGGCATTGGGACAAGGATGGCTTGGAGGCAGGGTCTGCACACAAGCCTGGGGGTGGCCCCAGTGGCTAACTCCCCTATTATTCCTCACACTCAAGAACTCCAGGTTATAACAAGGAGATGGAGCCTGGCCTGTGCTGGTTTTCCAGGACTCCTTCAATCCTGAGCTTCATTTATTTGGCGAGTGTAGACAGAGAGAGAGATAAAGCAATGGTTTACTGTATTACCATCCAGCCCGCTGCTGGCCAAACATTTATCTCCCCTGCCCTGAGTTCCCAGCTCAATGCCTACACCATGCAGGAAAATCCAGTTCCTAACCCAGGACTCCCTGTACTGGAAGAGCTGATCAGTTTTCAGCTGCCCAGATAATAGCATTTGTTGGGCTGGTGTGCTGTGTTGTGTGGGTCCTGCTGCTGCTGTATTGAGATTCCAGCATTTTCTGCAGTGAAGACTTTATCCATTTGTGTGTGAGGCTTCCAGACAGAGTGTGCCTAGTGCTGGTGACAGAGGCAGGCAGCTGCCTCTGGGATGGAGCAAAGCTTCCCATGGTCCCTCTCCTGCTGGCTTTCTTCCTACTACTCCCCATCCCTCACCCCCTCTCCTTTTTTCCCCTCATTCTCCCTCCCTTATCTCCTTGCTCTCTCATTTACCCTGGGTCCACACCCTGGCTTGTATCTGTGGGATTCTGAGTGCCTGATTTCCTGTGAATACACGTAAGTGTGACTGTCCATGTGCTTGTGAGCACCTTACCGCTTTGGTTACCCCGAACAGAGGCATCTTTTACACCTGATTCTTCTCAGACTCAAATGAAGTACAACTTACCTTAACCAGCAGACACTGGCTTGATCTTACAGAGGTCAGGCACAGTGCAGGACACTGGGACAGGTCCTATTTGCAACCCCTTCCTGGAGCAGGCCTGGAGTCCAGCTCTGCTCTCCAGTCTGGAATGGTGGCAGTTGCTGTCATAAGGTCCATGTATGACTCTTCCCTGACACCAAAGAATTACTCAATGATTTGAGAAGATTCACTGCACTGGCCCCTTTCCCTGCATAGTTCTTGGCCCACTAGCTCAGGGTCTCCTTCCTCACTTAGGAATCCAGGAGGTCATCCTGAGACCCAGAAAATGCCTTGATGATCCTGCTCCAAAAAGAGGTACCTCTGCAGAATCTGGCCCCCACTATTCTAGTGACTTGAGAGTCCTTTCCCTCTGATGGGCCTCAGTTTCCTCACCTGGCAGTGGAGGAACCTTTAGCTCCTGTGTAATTAGTGGGCACTGACTTGCACTGATCTGATACCTAAAGGCCAGGATGGTCACCTTTCTCCAAACAAAACCAAAACCAGGTAAGTATGTACATGCCCACTGACAGGTGTCACATTGAGCTACTTTTTTGGACTCCTTTATTTAAGACCTTGCAGTGGGTTCAGGCGGGTGTCCCCCTCCCCAGCCTGCTTGCTGTCTTCCTTTCTCTCCATCCTCCCTCCACTCCCCTCCCAGGCAGCAGAGCCGCCTGTGCCTGCCTCGCATTTTCCTCCTGGGTAGCTCTTCATCTGACAGCTGGTCACTTTCCTCCTCCTGCTCCATATGAAGTGGAGTCTGATGACTTCCCGTGGGGCCTTGACCATCCAGACGGAGAGGTCTGTGTGTGTGTGTGTGTGTGTGTGTGTGTGTGTGTGTGTGTAGAATGCCTTCCAGGCTTGCAGGGGATGCGTTGTTCCCAAGAGGCCAGTGGTGTTCCCTTGTAGCTCTCCTGCTCCAGCAAAGGAGCAAAAGGATAAAGCAAGCACAGGACCCATGTCTCCTTCTAACGGGTCATGCCCCTGGGATGTGCTTCTAACTCTCTGTGTGTAATAACCTTTCAGTGCAGGAGATGCTCTGAGAGGAGGGCAGGCCCAGGGCACTGGACACTTGGCAACAAAGTTAGTGGTTTGGAACAGAGCAAGCGGCATTGCCAGAATGGGCTTGCCTAGCCAGGTGATGATTCTTGGGAGATTTCTTCCTAGACACACCGTCCCAGGTCAGGTATCTCAGCATGTGCTGGAAGAGAAGTCGAGGTAATTAACCCAGAGTTCCCTCCAGGCTCCTCCCTCCACTCCCTCCCACATAGCAGAGCAGCCTGTGCCTGCCTGTGTCTCCCTCCGCCTGGGGAGCTCCTCATCTGAAAGTTGGTCACTTCCCTCCAAACTAGGCTCGAAACTCACATGCAGTGGCTGGTGGGCTGAATGCCACTCGCCACGTGAAGCCCTGTTGGAGTGTCGCTCTGGGCCCAACCCCTGAGAAGGGGAAAGCCTTCTGATCTCCTAGAATCAGTGGCCATTGCTGGGGAAGTTGTCAATGTTAATAAAGTTGAGCTGTGGTCCTGACTATCACCTCCAACTTGTGTGTCTTCCTTTGGGTGGTGCATTTGTACTGCCAGCCTTGTCCTTCTCCTGGCGAGGAAGTGGCAGTGGGGCTATTCCCACTTCAGAGATGAGACCTTGGCTGGAGAGCTCATGGCAGCAGCAGGGCAAACCCAGGCCTCCTGGCTCCAGCTCTCCTCTGCTGTGACAGCCCTATGTGGCCCAGGGTTACTACTGTCACTTAAGCTGTCAGATCACCACTTCTGTTGCTTGTGAACAGGGAGATGCAATTGCCAGGAGAGGGAAAGCTTTTTTCTGCTCTAGGAATGATTCTTTTGGTCTGTGAGCACAACCTCTGTACATGATCAGCCACTGTGGGAATAGCAGATCACCCGGTGCACACATTCACGGGATAATGGTCTAGCATACCCGGTGGGAAGTCAGGAACTCTATGAACCTTAAAGGTTTGAATCCAGGATTTGAATCAGATAAGACCTGTGAAATTCTCATGTTAGCTTGGCCTCCCTTGAGGCAAGGAAAGAAGTATTACATATTTGAATGGATGGTTGCCTGCAGTGTGGAGCTTCTCAGGATGCATTTGCTCTGCTCAGGTGTTGTTATTTATTAATGAGTCCATTAGGGATTAGGCACTGGGAATAGATGAAGCACAAGATAAAGGAGTCCCACCTCCCTCACCGAGTGTCCAGGAACATTGAACACTAGCAACTGAGGCTGTAACAGAAAGACACCAGGGGAATACAGCCCAAACAAGTAAACTAGTCTGGGGAGGCTTCCGGCTTCGGAGGGGAAGTTTTTGACAACAGAGGTGTGAAGGTGCAGAGGAACTTTGCAGGACATTTGCAATGGATTGAAAGACATCTTGTGCGGCTCTGGGTCCCCAGGCTGGAGTCGCCTTGGAAGGAAGTCACTTCCTAAAGTGACCTAAGGAAGAGGGCAAATCCTTCTTCTCCAAGGAACTGGGAAAATTAGGAAACAAATGTAAGCACTCACAGGTGGACAGGCTGGGAGCATTCCCTATGAGGAAGCCCCACAAGACAGTACACTGGTGTTGGAACCAGGCTCCGGTACACTGGTATTGGATCAGGACCAGACTCGGCCACTTCACAGTGTGTGACCTTGAAGAGGTCACTCTGATGGCAAAATGGAAGGGGGCACGGGTGGAGCAGCTCCTGTGACCAGGCTCTGTGCTGTGTGTATTCATGGAGTGGGAACAGTGACCACCTCACCGTGTCCCTGTGTCAGGCATCCTTAAATGCTTGTGACTATGCCCAGCACCTACTAGGCCCTTGGTAAATATGGTCTGAATAGGACCTTGTGCATGGGGAGCAAGGCTGGCATGGTACCAGAAATGAGGAAAGTGCAGCAGCAACAGAGCGGAGGTCAGAGTCAAGGCAGGAATGCAGCCAGGCTATCTGAGCACCAGCCCCGGTGGTGCACATAGGCTTTCTCTAGGGAGTGCTGTTCGAGAAGGATTCTGATATTCCTGGCTCATCAGGAAAGAGAGTGATGGTTATCAATGTCTACCATAGGCACAGATGGGCTGATAGTAGTACATAGGACACACATTTGCCATTTTTGGTCTAAAAGTAATACAGTGCTGGCTGGGTGTGGTGGTGCGTGCCTATAACCCCAATAGCTAGGGAGGCTAAGGCAGGAGGATCACAAGTTTGAGGCCAGTCTCAGCAACTTAGCAAGGCCCTGTGTTAAAATAAAAAGGACTAGGGATGTAGTTCACTGGGTTAAATTCTCAGTGCCATAAATAGATAGATATATAGGACACAATACTGACTCCTGTGGCCACAAGACAGATCTCTTTAGTGTCCCTGCCATGGGCTCACCCTGCAGGTAGAGAGTCAGTGGTCCTATTGATGGGCTCCAAAGTTTGGCAGGAAAGATCAGGTCTGAACATTGAGCTTCTCTAGGGCAAGGTCCTTTTGCTTTCCCACAATGGCATATCAAACATGGGCTCACAGTGGCCTGTGGGCTCTGCTCTGTAGGTATTTAAAGCAAGTGCTAAGGATTAAAGATGCAGTCTGTGCCTCTGGGAGGCCTAGCCCCTGGCTAGGAAGGCCTCCCTTCAGAACAGCCCAACAAAGCCAGCCCCACAAGGGGCCTCATCTGATAAGCTGCTGAAGTCAGAATTACACTGAGTTAGATTTTAAAAGAAACAGCCATCTTCTGCTATCCCAAGTTTCCTGTCTTTAAAGGGGGAATGAGAAGTTTCACCTTGAATCTACAAAGGTCAAAGGTAGAAGTCATCTCAAATCAGAAGGACTGAAGCCCTCTCGTGCACCCCACCTCCCTAGCCCTTCGCACACCTGTGGGCCGGAAGCTGATTCCCAGCCTGCGGGCTCTGCAGCTGCCTCTAGGCAGCCAGCACTGTCCCTGTGATGACCAGCTTCCAGATTTCACATGCAGGGACCAGACTGCTCCCCTTCCCCAGCTTTGCCCACGTAGGGGCCGGAGCTTCCATGAGGCAGCCGGAATTTCTCTCCCTGCTATTTTAGTGTTGGGAGCCCTGGGAAGTCTTTGTTCTCCCTGGCTGGTTACGTAATGTTGGAAAGAAAAAGCAGCGCAAAGCCTGAAAGAGTCGACTCTTCCACAAGAAAGCACCCCCTACCCCACCCCCAGAGTCTGATCTTCCTTCTGCAACTTCTTTTTTAAAGCTTTCTGCTGCTTTCCTTTAACCTTCACCCAGGGAGATAAAGACAACAGGGTCCTCCTGTGTGTGTCTTGGTGAAGTCCTCACAGGCATGTTCTCAAGGAAACTGTGTAAGGGAAACACAGCCCAGGGTGAGTGACATCCCTATTTCATTGTGCGTTTACAGTCACTGCAGACTCGCACAAACTTGACAATTTCTCTTGGCCAGAAAGCCAGACGTAGGTAGCTGCAGGCATGGATCAGCTCCCTGGGGTTGTCAACAGATCCCTTGCTCATCTGCCAACTCTGGTGTCTTGGCTTTGGTCCCTAGGCTTCTCCCTACCTGGTCTCAACATGGCTGCTACGACACCAACATCACTTCCTGTACAGCCGCATCCACAGACAGGAAGTAGGGTTTCCTGTTCTTTGGGGAAGCAAGTTTTCCCTGGGCTCTCCCTGCCCAACAGACTTTCCTTTAAGGCATATTGTCAAGAACTGGATCACATGGCCACCCCTGAGCCAGTCCACACTGAATGGGAATTGAATTATTTCAACAAAAATCATTAGATTTTTCAATGGAGGTGGGTTTGTGAGGTGCCAGTGCCCTCGAGGAGTTTTGGACATGTGTGACACAGGGACTAGGGAGTGCTGCTGGCATTTGGTGGGTCAGGACCACTCTCTTTCGCCTTTGGGCAGGAAAGCACAGTTCAGACTTCAAAACAAGGGAAGAACTACCGATTCCGAATCACTGTGTGGTCACATTTGTGATCTTGTAGATCTTTCTCCCTGTGAGCCTTGCCTGGGCTAGTACATACTATAGCGCCTCCTCATTCCTGTAGAATAGAGGATGCTCTCTCTCATACAGCCTAGGGCAGGAGTTGACAAACTAGGCCCCCATGCCAAATCTGGCCTACCACCTATATTTGTAAATACAGTTTTATTGAAACACAGCTGTGCCCATTAATTTAGGAATTCTCTATGACTGCTTTTGTGTTACAAAGGCAATTGTGAATAGTTGTAACAGGGGCTCCATGTCCTACAAAGATTAAAATATTTATTCTCTGATCCTTTATAAGAAAGTTTACTGATCCCTGGTCCAGAGGACTTAATTTACATAGACTACAGTGATTAGGATCATGAGCCTTGGAGTCAGTCAAACCCAACAGTGATGTGAATGGCGCCACCTAGAATTGTGCAGTGCACAGCCCATTCAACTGTAAATATCTGCCCTGCCTGAGAATTTACTGCAGGTTTTTGGGTGTTCAGGAGAGGGAAGAAGCAGTGTCTGTGAAATGTCAGCACCTCACAGGGGACCACATTTCCTGCTGAAAGTTGACAGCATGAGGTTTGGGAGGATCTGAGCAGGCAAAGAGGTGAGTCTAAATTTAGACTTCCCAAAGCTGATTTGTAAACCAGAACCCCAGGAATCCCAGAAAGGGACAGTTGGCACACATCATCTTGTCTCTGGTTTGCCTCCACATGTTAAAAGTCTGGATGAGTGTGAGAATAATTAATCAGCTTCAAATAAGCTGTTGCTAAATCAGGGAGAAATCATCTCAGGGCTGAAGCTCCATTGTTAGGAGTCTGGGGGTAGAAATTTCTATTCCTGTGTTTTATTCTGATGCTTGCTATAGAGTCGTGGGAGCCTGGGCTGCCCTTGAAAGAGGCACATGCATTCCTCTTGCTTGGAGTCTTTTGAGTATAGCTGAAGAGTGACCTTTCTGTCTCTGCAGTGAATGCCAACTCCTTGGATTTGAAATCACACCTGTGACTCAAGGCAGTTCTGAGCCACAGCCTCCCAGAGGAGAATGGCTGGGCCTTGCCCCAAGCAGCTGCATTGCCCCAAGAGCTGCTGAGCCCACTCCACTGTCCAGAGGGCGCATCTAGATGCCAGCCTTCCCCTATGAGTATTGATGGCCCCTGACTCTAAGTATACCATGCCAAAAATGAATCATTAATCTGGGACTTAGACACAAGATGTTTTGTCTATCATTTCTCCTGTGGAGAAAGGCAAAGGGTTTATAGCACAGTAGGCATTATGGATGAATTGGAGAAGGAAAGAGAAACTGAAGCAGTTTGAGAAGAGATAACAGTAAACTCAGATGGGAACAGAGCCACCTGATTAGAGCACTGGAATTCTGAGAGGCAGCATCTCAGTGATGGGTGATACCAAGATGGCTGAGGTTCAGGAATATAGTGGCTAGGGCTCGTGAGAATAGCTCTATTGGACAAGTTTCAGTAGAGCAGCAAGCCTAGGGAGAGATGGCCGGCCACCTAGAACACCTGGGCATCACAAGTATGCAGAAATAAAACATGGTTCGTGGGTCCTTCCAATCCACAGTTGTTTCCTATGTACCACTCCATGCACTAGATTTGTGAAGCTGAAAGTTTAGTTGGGAGATGAACGGGTAAAAAAGCTAAATGACAGCCCAGGTTAATATATAGTAAATGTCAAATACAGTATTCACATGAGCACCACAGGGGCTTAGCAAAGGGGGAGATGTCACTGAGAAGTGGAATAGACGCTTCAGAGAGGAAGGGAGACTTCATCTGGATTCTGAGTCACGGGCAGGATTTCAACAAGTGGGGAGGAAGTAGGGGAGCATTTCAGGAACCTGGAAGACACAGGCAGTGAAGCCACCAGGAATTAAGGGGGGAATGTGGTGTGGCTGTATGGAGCCCAGGGTGACGTGCTCTCTGCCCACTCAAGCTGAGAGCATATTGGGAGAGCATAATCTTATGGTCATGAAGAGACACGTACACACAGCAGGACGGTTCCTCCCATACAGGAGGAAAAGAAGGGTTTAAAAATACATGGAGCATCTCTTCATTATTCACAGATTTTCTGCATTGCAGCGAATCTTGAACAAATCCTCCTTCCAGCTGGTTTGTGATGTCATAGGTGCCTGTCGCCATATCTGTTTACAACCCAGTGGGAGCCACGAGGGAATGGGGATCAGGCATTTCTCATCTAGAATAAAATATGGAATTGTCTCTCCTTGCTGTGCCCTTGGGAACCAGCCCAGGCACATGGCACATCAGTAGAAGCTGTAATTTAGTTCCACTTCCCTGGCTTGGGCTGCAGGAATCAAAGGGATAGAATGGGGTTTAGGAGGACTCTCTGGTTGTCCTGAGTTAGGTAGCCAGGAACTTCACTAGCACTGTCAGAGACTGTGGCCCAGTGGGTGGTCCTAGCCCATCTCGGAATGGCTAGGTGTCCTCAACAGAGGGAATGGTATTTGTCTATCTATGTATCACATGTATATTGGCCCTCTCTAGGCTGGAAACACAGGCTGATGCTCACTGAGTCTCAGTATCCTCACCTGCAAAGTAAGAACTTGAACCAGAATTGATGTCTCTGGGAAGAGATGTTCTTGGCACTTGGAGATGGCAGGGTAGATGTCAGTTATTCACTAATGGGGTTGCTCAGTAGGATGATCAACAAACACTGCTCAATAAAAGCCAGTAGTGACTCCTAGTCAAATATTCCAAGACACAGGCAATGTCTTAACCATCCCCTGTTAAGGACAGGGGACTTGTTCACCAGGAGTGTTTCCCAGTCTGAAGTTCTATAAGTCTGGGATTATTTTGCTGCTTTGTCCAATAAAAACTGCAGAGTAGAGTTGCTAAAGATCTGAGTCATCAGAAGAGTCAGGATGCTTTATTCACATGTAAAGGAATGTTTGACAACAACAACCACAGGTGGCATCTGTTGAGTGCTCACCAAGTTCTAGACCCTTGGTAAATTCCCTTCATTAGAAGTCCTGGGGTGTGGGGAGGATCTGATTATTTACTATTTTGGATTGTCTGTGTCCCTAAATTTGGCTCCTCAATTGAGTTCACAGTTGTTTTGTTTCATTTATCATTTGCAGAGTTACACAGAGTTCAGATGGAGAAGTATCCCCGTGGGTAGGGGTGGGGAGCGGGGACTGCAGTGTCTTGAGAATGAAGAAACAATCCTTGGAGCTGGACACAGTGTTCTTTCTGTGTCTGTTGACTTTATGAATTTAGAAAACCTGCCACTCTCTTGAAACCTATCATGTTGCTTTGGTTCGGAGTTCTGAATTGACATTGCTAGTTTTGCAGGGTTGGTTTTTTTTTTCTCCCCACTTAGTTCCTATGCCTGTAATTTGAGTCAGCAACCACCAGAGGGGGTCAAGCTTGGTTTTAACCCATCATCTAAAAGAATATAGCTCACCATGCCAGCACTGAAAATCTGTGCCCTGGTTTCTGGGCTGAATTCCTTTTTGTGGGTGGGATTATAGTTCCTTATAATTTGGTATGTGTGTGTCTGCCACCTACATGGAAAGCAAGCAATACAAATGTCATTAAATCTCAGTCCACACAAAATTCTCTCTTAAAAATATTCAAAGATATTTGCAAAAGAAGGAAGAAGAGGGACCCACATGGAAAAACAAGATTATTGATTTGATCCTTTATTTTCTGTCTGCAACTAGTTCCTTCTGACTCTCACACTTCCTAACTAGTGCTGAGGAGTATGTTTGGAAAGCGTCACAAATTAATTTTGCAAAGGTCAGAAAGGATGACTCCCACCCACGGTCTGCATGTGTTAACCTTGGGGGAGCAGGCATTGACATAAAAGGCATGCCATCTGATGGTCTTATCAAATCGGTGTCTTCCCTCTCTGCTGGGAAGCGATGCACACAGCAGGAGGGGCAGCTGAGCTGTGCAAAGCCAGAATCCCATGAGCAAGCAGTGTTTCAGCTGGCTGGACAGATCAAATAACACTTGGGCTGGTTAACAAAAGACGCAAGTGGGAAGGTGTTGGAAGCTGGAGTGTGGAAATTTACCCAACGTTGTTTCTTTGACAGGGAAGGAGACTCGCTCTGAAAGATGCTACGTTCCTGCAGCACCTCTGTATGCAAGGCAACAACTTGGTCAAGGTGGCGTGGCTGAGTGGGTAAAAGAAGATGCTGCCCACCCAAGTCTTCGGAGGATCCAGCCTGGCAGCTGAGCTCCCCTTGAACTTGGGACATTGGTGTAAACTAGTGTAGAGCTCATGAGAGGCATTTGGCTTTCTCTAGCTTTTTCCTCAGGACTCATCCGACTACTTTGGGTTTGGGAATCTAAGCGAAGCTGGCTGAAGTAGAAGGAAGCCCCTAGAAGCTTCCAGAACCTGTTGACGAGATCCCTTCCTACTGCTCAGAACACAGAGGGGGACTGTGATATGGCTGAGGTTGGCACCCTCAAGTGAAGGAACACAGCTCAGCAAATGTCTCCTGTATGACAGCCAGAAAGAGCCACTCGTAACAAAGAAGGATTCAAAGAGGAGAGTTGCCGCACATTTTAACTGAGATCCATGGTGACAGAAAACGTCACCTCCCCTCAGATAATCATACCAGATTTTCCTTCTAAGATGCTATATTTGAAGGAAGCATGAGCCATTCTAAGGGTCAAGGAGGGTTTAGGAAGCGTAAGAGTTAGTGGACAGCCCTCCCCAAGCCAACGAAGAAAGCAGCCTGAGCCCATCGCCATCCCTCTCCGTGAGCAAAGACCTGTCCACTCTTGCCTCCAGACGGCTGGTGGCAGTGACCTCACCAGGAGCAAAAGCATCCCTCAGCTGTGGGACTTGACAGAATGAGGAGTGCTGGGGAGGCCACCAGCTGGGACTTGGCCTTTCCTGACTGCCCCTTCATCACACGGGCAGCCCCAGACCACTGAGCCAACAATGGCCGAGAGAGGTGACTGCATTGCCAGCGTCTACGGGTATGACCTGGGCGGACGCTTTGTCGACTTCCAACCCCTGGGTTTCGGTGTCAACGGGCTCGTGCTGTCGGCCACGGACAGCCACACCTGCCGGAAGGTGGCTGTGAAGAAGATCGCCCTGAGCGACGCCCGCAGCATGAAGCACGCACTCCGGGAGATCAAGATCATCCGGCGCCTGGACCATGACAACATCGTGAAGGTGTACGAGGTGTTGGGGCCCAAGGGCACTGACCTGCAGGGCGAGCTGTTCAAGTTCAGCATGGCTTATATCGTCCAGGAGTACATGGAGACCGACCTGGCACGCCTGCTGGAGCAGGGCACGCTAACCGAGGAGCACGCCAAGTTGTTCATGTACCAGCTCCTCCGCGGGCTCAAGTACATCCACTCCGCCAATGTGCTGCACAGAGA
Source organism: Xerus rutilus (assembly GCA_028644305.1). Classification (NCBI taxonomy): domain Eukaryota; kingdom Metazoa; phylum Chordata; class Mammalia; order Rodentia; family Sciuridae; genus Xerus; species Xerus rutilus. The sequence goes on along the minus strand of CM053412.1, from coordinate 21,463,995 downwards.
CCTGAAGCCTGCCAACATCTTCATCAGCACAGAGGACCTCGTGCTCAAGATAGGGGATTTCGGGTTGGCGAGGATCGTGGATCAGCATTATTCGCACAAGGTATGTCTGGCTGAATGGCGGTTGCCTGGGCCCCATCAAACGCACCCACTGTCCCATAGGGTGTCCTTAGGTTCTTTACTGTGGTCAGTACTAGGGGGAGGCTGGATGGAGCTAGAAATATCCCAGGCCTAAAAAGTTGTTGGAGGGGATCTTGTTTCTAATCTGAACTCTGCCACATGGCCATGACCAATAACTCTGGACTGTACAAGTAAAAGGTTGGACTAGACAATTTCTAAAGTTTCATCTAGTTCCAAACTCTGTGGCTTTGAAATTGTGTGGTTGGTGAATTGGTAGCATCTCCTCAGCTCTGCTGTCCACGTAACCACTTTATCTCCCTGATGTCTCCTCAGGACACCTCCTGAGGCTTCCTACCCTATGAGCCCTACGCTCCTCTCATCAGAGCAGACCAATTCCATGTCACTTTCTCCCTCTCTGTGGACAGTGGGCCCAATTGGCTAATGTCATAAACTAATGCTCATTGTGCGTTAGCCAGCTCATTCCAGGCCTCCCAAGTTCTGTGACACCCTCGTCCCTCAGTGTGAGAGGGAAGCCATGAGAGCCAGGATGGTTCTATTAATATCCCCTATAGTGGATAACTAAATGGTCCCCCAGCTGCAGAGATCAGAGCTGACTTGGCCACACTGGTGGGGACTCATGTCACACTGACCTTTGTTCTCATGGCCCAGACCTCCCGAGCCTCCCTGACCCACTCTCTTCAGGTGCTGCTGGTTCTCTGACCTTTTCTATTTTCCCACCAGGTTCTTGCCACTCTGGGGCACCTCTGAGCCCCTTGGCATGAGCATATCATCAGGTACCCCTCTACAGAGCATGGGGAGACAGGCTGGTTTTCAGCCTCCTACCCAAACCTTTGTACCTTGAAATTTGTAATTTTGAAAAAATGTTGAACTCCTAGAGATGGAACCCTGGGCCTTGCATTTGCTGGATGAGCTCCCTACCACTGAGCTGCACCCGCAGCTGGTACCTTGAAACATTTTATGAATAAAACACCCGCTAGGAAGCAAGTGCTCCATAATCTGTTAACAGCCAAGGGATGGGGGTGGGTCACAAGTAGTGAAGGTGGCTGTGACCTTGAATGTGCAGATGTCTCTCTGAGGCCCATTCCTGAGCTCTCCTCCCTACATAGAAAGGCTCCAATCTGCCGGCAGCAGCCACAGTGGAAGGATGTCACCGGCAAGGCAGGCAGATTTCCTGTCCCACTCAAAGATTTCAGAACCCAAAGCAGCCTAGCTGCCTCTGGGTGAGTGGTGCCACAAGATACTTTGCCACCTTAACCTTGAGTGTGTCCTCTGCCCCATCTTCAGCAGCCGAGACCTATTTTACAGGTAGGAACATCCACGGTAAAAACAAACATACAACAGTAACAAAAACGTACCCTCTCTGTCTACCTAATGTCTGAGAAGTTCTCCCTGGTCTTTCCAAACAGTCAAACCAAAGGTTTAACCCAAATCAGTTTTTGTTTGGTAAAAGACCCAGAGAATCCACAACACTTGTATCTGGGACACACACAAATCACTTCTGCATTGGAATAAGCAGTATATAAGGGAATCACAGTATGATGAAAGAGGCTGACTTAGTAGTGTTACAGGGAAAGACCTTAGAATGGCACACAGTAGGCCTTCAGTAAAGTCAGCAAAGATGGTTTGTCGTGGTAAAGACTGCTGTAGTAATAATTCTTAGGAGTTGGCCCAGTGTGAGCAAGCACCACCGTATGAGCATCAGGGCTCTGGGCTCCCTTCTGACCTCAACAGGTTGGACATGGATGGCCACTGGCCCTCTGGAGCTGCAGTTGCCCTGTCTTTGACAGGGATAGCAATCCACGCCCTGTCTGCCCTCTGGCTGTGGTTGAGAATCAGAATGGATCAGAGTGTAGAAGTCCTTGGGAAGCGGTAAGGAGCACATCCACCCATGTCATGGCTGTTTGCTGAGCACTCAGCAAGCCCAGGCCCAGTGCTGGGCCAGGGACAGATGAGGCTCCAGTGACAGGCCACGAGGGTGATGCTTGGCATGTTGCTTGTCACTGCCACTTTTCCCTGGGGACTTTTATTTTTCCAATGCAGAGGAATGTAGATATTCTGACTTAACTCTTGTCAGGCTTTCTTCGAGAAAATTAGCTGTAGGAGGTTAGAAAAAATAATTGGAAGCAGTTACTAACCCAGGAGGAGCTCAAATCATCCCCACGCCCTGGGTCTGGCAGGTGCCACCCACCCCCACCCCTTCTTCAGAAGCTTTCTGCTTTTAGCTTCCTGCCCTCTTCTTGATGATGAAAGGGCTTTGTATTTGGTGATTTTATTTATCCAATGTGCATTTAAATCAGTTCTCATTTAATCCTCATAATGCCGTGAGGCACTTAGGGCAAAGGGCCCATTGGAAAATGGAGAGAAATGACTTTCTCAGGCTTACACAGCTGGCTGTGGCAGAGGGACCCTAGAACTGAGGTCTTCTCAGGTGCAGTTGTGGGGACTGTCCCTGAACTCTCTTCTTAATGAAGTCTTCCCGGATTCTGGGTTGGAATTAATCTCACCTTCCTCTGAACTGCCCTATTTCTTTTCCCCATGCTGTAGCCTATATCTTCTGCACTGATGGTTCTCGACTCTGTCTTATGGGTATCTGTGACTGTATCTCTTCTCTCCCAGATGGAGAGTCTCTTGATTCTTGAAGGCTGTCTCTCCTTCATCTTGGTTTCCTCCATGGTCTGACCACTGTGCCTGTGAGACACACACACACACACACACACACACACACACACCGTTGATCTTGTCTGTATTAAGCGGATGGAAGAATCATCTTCTACCAAAGCTTTGCAGATAAGAAGCCGATGGGGAGGGGGGGCGCTGGGGTTGTGGCTCAGTGGTAGAGTGCTTGCCTAGCATATGTGAAGCACTGGATTCAATTCTCAGTACCACATATAAATAAATAAAAATAAAAGTTCATCCACAACCAAAAAATGTATATTAAAAAAAGAAGAAGATGACGACGCTGACAGGGGAGGAACCCTGCTCAAGCTCACACCATGCGCACTGAGCCTCACTTCTCAGTTGTTTTAGTTGCCAAATGTGGATAGTCATTCCCATTCCACTTCTTTCCTAGAATTCTTGTTAGAGTCAAATGAAAGTGTGGAGGTCAAAGTGCTTTCACATGTAGAAAAGGTAGAATCACTAACAGAACTATTTCCTGATGATACCAGACAGACACCCAGCTCAGTTTACCCTCCACTGAGATATAGACCCAACTCTTGACATGATAGCCTGGGGGTGAGTCATGAGGCCCTGATTTGAGTCCCTTTATGCCCACCCCAGCAGGCCCACTGATGAATTCCTTGTCATTTGTGTCAAGAAGAGGCAGCTGAATGATCAGAGCTTGTTTTCCTTTAAATTTGTCTCATTAGGAAGTAGGTGATCTCAAAAGAAAAAAAAGCTCACTGAGCCCTGTGCAAACTAAGAAATGTCAGGTAACCCCCAGAGAGCATTCAGAGGGCCCAGGCTGTGTGAACTCTACCCTGTGGCCTGGAACAAGCACCACTGTTTATCTTGCCATAGAGCCCTCTCTGTGGCTGCCAGCAGACTTCCACAGGGGTGCAGGTGGAAAATACCCAGAAAGGAAAAGAAGAGGAAAGGGGTCCATCAGAATTTGGTCAGCCGAAGTCTTGTATTTTGGGTAAATCATTTGAGTAAGTCTGAGCTTTCTGCTGGGCTGGCCTGCCTTTGAGCCCTAACCCCTTTGTATGTCACAGCTGTCTGTCTTCTTACCTCCTTCACAGTCACCTCCATTTCTCATTAGGTTTCCTTAAAACTCTACTAGCTCAGGGCTTCTCGAATTGTGGTCCCAGAGCTGCAGACTTAGCTCACCTGGGAACTCCTTAGAGGTGCAGATTCGAGTCCCATCTCAGACCCACTGAATCAGAAACTCTGAGGGTGAGCCAGGCCACCTGTGTCCACGGGCCTCCCGGTGATCCCAGTGCTCTGAAGCAGCAAGCAGCCTGCCTGTGGACAGAAAGCAGAGGCTGCCAGTGTGCTCACTGCTGCTGCTGGGCACTGTGGACAACACCAGCTCCTCCCAGCGAGCAAGGGGAAGTTGAGGCAGACACCTTCACCAGGAGGGGAGCTGCTGGTGCCACTCAGAGCACAGGATGGCTTTGTAAGTCCTATCACATCACCTTGGAAAGAGCCTGCTTCACCAGGGCACAGATTTGCCAGAGAGCTAAACAAACCAAGGACTTAAACCAAAAGGAGTATGGGTTTTGTTTATGTTTGGTTTTAATGGTTAGTCAGGTGGTATGACTACAGTGATTTTAGAACACATATACTTTTCGTTCATCTCAATGAAATAATTGACAAAAACACTGGTTTCACAGCTCAGTGAGATTGAGTATTTGAGGGCTCAGCAAATCACTGTAGTTTATTGAGATCGTGGTTCATTCAAGGCACCACAGGAGGCAAAGACCGGAGGTGGAGAAGGCAGCTCCCTGAGCTCTGCCCCGAAGGGTTTCTCCTGTTCATGGATCTCACTTCCCCCTCTCCCGGCCACTCGCCTGCCTTTGGAGACATCTCAAGCCAGGATTACCTTCCCATCTGCCTGAGAAGACACACAGAAGGCTCCTCTCAAGCACACATTCTCTCGACACGGAGCCTCAGAGGAAGAACTCTCATCCCCGGAGCCTCTGCCAGTGCCCTTCTGATGTCCGTGTGCTCATCTCCTGCATGGCTTCCACATGGCAGATGGCAAACCCTGAGGTGCAGGGAGGAGAAGGACTTGCCCAGGACTCCAGAAGTCCATAGTGTTGGCACCATGAGGGGCCCAGCCACTCACAAAGGCCCTGAGAAAATGGGCTCACGGAAGGACACCTGGCTGAGGGACCAGCTAGCTAGAAGGTCACTTTCTTCTTAAGCCGCTAAACATGTTATTCCAAATCAGTGGAGCTGAAAAGATTTATTTAGAAGACCATGAAATATCCCTTTTTGAAGGGGAAAAATATGGCCTGGGGATTAGAACAGAGGTTGTTCTAAAGAGTCGAGTGTCCCTGAACACTCAGGAAGAGCTGGAAAGCTCATTTTGTTGGCTTTCAGTGCCCCTTTTCCCCAGCAGAAGAGGCCCCAGGAGCAGGAGAACACCACACACAGGCCCCCTTCCCTGGGAAGCAACCCGCTGAGCTCCAGGAATGAGTTATACCTCTTTAAGAAGGCATGACCCAGGCACCAACTGATCATGATGCACCAGCCAGAGTCCTGAGGCAGAGTCCTGGAGGTTCTCTTCTTCCAAGAGACTGGCCCTTGATTGCTAGATCAAGGTGTCAAGCAGGGTAGTCAGGAGCTTGGAGCAGAGCAGCTACTTACTGTCGAGTCTGCAGGTATTTACTTGTTTGGACAATAGCCTTAGCATACCCGTGCTTACCAGCCATGCTGCTGTGCTGCCCATTAAACCCAAACTCACTCTTTCAAATGTGCCTGTGAGTCTGGTTCTCCCCTGGGGGTGAGCAGCTGATTAAATGTTCCTCCTGACAACTTCTTACTCTCAAAACCAGCCTACTTACCCACCTGGTACTTGCCTGTCCATCAGAGGTGCCATTTCTCATGACAAGCAACAAAACTCCAGAATTCAAGAAGCATTCAGCCTGCCAGGGAGGCTAGAGAGGAGCTGGCATTTCATGTAGACTTGTTGGTGACCAATTATTTGTCATCTAGAAAGTGTCTTTATTTTACTTTTATTTTTGAAGTTTATTTCAAAACTTTATAAAATTATGAATGTATGTTTTTTTTATTTTTCAATATTAAAAAATCATTGCTTTATTTTCTATCTCTATTGTTTTAAAAGATAAGTTGGCTTTTATTCATATCACTATTTGCCTCTATGAAGTATACCCCACCCCCAGCTAATTTCAGGATTTTCTCTTAATGTTTAACTTTCAACAGCTTGACTGTGGTGTGCCCAGATGTAGTTTTATTTATCCTGAATTGGGTTTAGTGAATTTCTTGAATCTGTAAGTTGATTTTTTTCCACCAAATTTGGAACATTTTCAACATTTTTTTTTTGTCCCAATGCTCTCTTCACTTTCTGTACTCTGATTATTTGTGTGTTGGTGAACATAGTGTTGACACAAAGATTTCCCAGTCTTTTTTCTCTTCTTTATTCAGAATGGAAAATTTCTATGGTTCTGCCTTCAACTCTACTGGTCTTTTCTTCTGACATCTCTAATTTGCTGTTAAACCCATTTGGTGATTTTTTTTTTTTAATTTTGGATAATGTACTTTTCTGTTCTAGAATTTTCATTTGGTTCTTTTTTTTATAGTTCTCATTTATGTGCTTAGATTCCCTTTTTACTCATTAAGACCATAATTTTCTTTAAGTCCTTGAACATATTGGTAATTAGATTACCTATCTTTTTACTCATTAAGACCATATTTGTGTGCTTAGATTCCCTATCTTTTTACTCATTAAGACCATATTTTTCTTTAAGTCCTTGAACATATTGGTAATTTCTAAAGTCTGTTAATTCCAACATCTGGGATGCATCAGGACTTGTTTTCTATTGACTGTTTCTTTTCCTTGAATTTGATTCATGTTTCTCTACTCCTCCACATTTCTAGTAGTTTTGGTTGTTTGTAGCCACTGCAGTTGATACTCTGAAAGGAGTCCCAGTGATATTGTCTTTCTTTGATGAATATCAATTTTTGTTCTGGTAGGCAGTTAATTTGTTAGTATTTCTCCCCAGTCCTATCAAGGCTTTTATAGGCCAGGTCTAAAGCAGTCCTTCCTTACAAGCATGGTCCTTAATCTGATGGCATGGCCTTTCTCTTGTTTCCCTTCAGTGCTTGCAGTTATCAAGGTTGCCCCTCTGGCTGGGCAGGGACTCCACTCTCTCCCAACACTCTGCTGCCTCTAATATCCTATTCTGCTGAGTTCCAAGGTAGATGCTATTTGCTAGACCTCACCAGAGTCTCACAGTGGGTGTGTGCAGCACAGCCTTCAGTTAGAGATCTGTGGGGACCCTTCATGCACAAACTTCTGGAACTCGACCCTGTGAAGCTCTTTGCTCTCCCATATACATGTAGCTCATCTTTAATGTTTCCATCCTTTCCCTCAGGGATCCTGCAGGGCTTGTTGTCCAGTGCCTGAAAACATCTGCTATGTATGTTTTGTCCAGGCTTGTAGTTGCTTACAACAGAAGGACAAATCCAATACCAGGTACTCCATTGTGATCAGAAGTAGTCAGTCCTAACATTTAATGGTGGCAATGCTCTGTGTAATAGATTAATTTTGTGAGCACCTTGAAGGAAGTGTTGCTGGCTTACTCCTCTCTGCATCTCCTGTGGTGTGCTTAGTGAATATTATTCAGTGGGATTAAGTGGGAGAGCCTGGGAGATAAATGTTGAAGAATGTGCTCCTCCTCCCTTTATACCTGAGGTTTGCCAGTGTTATGCCTTGTATGTGGTTTGTCTCCCACGAGTTCACGTACTGGAAGCTTGGCCCTTGTGTGGTGATGTTAAGAGGTGGTGGAACCTTTAAGGTGAGAGGCCTGGTGGGAGATCATGAGTCCTGATCTTAGAAGACATTAAGGTAGTTTTCTTAAGACCCTGGTCGGTTTTTGTGAGGTTGTTATAAAAAAGCAAGCCTGGCTCCCCCTTTCACTTTGGCTTCCTATCCCTGAGTATGATCTGTCCATCTCACATGCATTCCCATCATGATGCCATCTACCATGAGGTGACACAGCCAGCAGAGGCTTCACCGGAACTGGTGCCATGTTGTTTGAAACTTCAGCCTCCAAAACTGTGAGCTAAATAAACCTCATTCCTTTATAAGTTATTCAGCCTCAGGTGTTTTGTCATAGTGACAGCAAATGGACTAATACAGTTGGCAAGAGCATTCCCTTTTGGACAGTGTCTTTAGTCTTAGCAAAAAGGATCCCACCCTCCAACCTTTGCTCCAGTCTCTCCACTTGGCTACTTCTGAGGTGTAAGTACCCCAGGAACATGACGTAGTCCTATTCTGCAGGCAGATATTCCTTTGTTTATACTGAAAAAGATGATTAGAAGTTGAATCACAGTCTTTTCCATTTTTTTCTGAAATATGGCTTCTTTATTTGGCCTTTGCCTGTTGAGAAGATGGTAGTACAGAGGGCAAGGATCATATTGTTATGCTTTTCCTGTTTGATTGTTTGTTTGTTTTTGACTACTTTCTAGAGAAAAATCACTCCTCCTTGAGCTGGGGAAGACTAGCCCTTGTCTAGCTTCATTTGCTACCACCCACCTGTCACTGAGTTGTCACCATTTCCTGGAAAAAATTCCACACCCAGTGACAACTGCTCTGTTCCCACACCCTCAGCTCTGTTCCCACACCCTGTTCCCCTTGCTCCCACATAAAATCCTACTTGCTCTTGTGGATCCTGTGCAAATTCCCCATGTCTGTGAGTTTCACCCAGTACCCTGGGAGACAGTTAATCCCACCTTCCTCTGGTTGGCCAAAGCAGTTTCTTCACCCTATTCTGAGATTCTGTTGGCATGCCTCTTCCCAGGCAGACCCAGCAGGACCCTGGAACAGAGCGTGTATCGTATCCTTGGCCTCTAGCATACTATCTGGCCTATAATATGTGCGCATTAAATGCTTATGGACTAACAAATATGCTTCTACCCTTCTATTGAACAAAGCATGGTTCCCAAGAGTCCCCAAGATAAAGCAAAATATTATTGTCTTGAGGCAGCTTTTGAATATTTGATGTCATCTATCATGTCCCTTTAAATCTCTGAGAGATAGAACCCTTCATCTGTACACAGTAGTATTCCAGCCCTGTCTAAGTGCTTGACAGGTGTTAACCTACTTAATCCTCGAGATGCTAGTTTTGTCCCCATTTGACAGATGAAGACACTGAGGCACAAGAGTCACTTGCACAGTGTCACCCAACTGTAAATGACAGTTGGATTTCAAAGCCCGGCAGTGGTGGCCTCAGAGACTCTGCTTTCAGCCCCTGTGCCCACAGCTTTGATGGCTATTTTGACAGCAGTGTTTCTAGAGCCTGCACCATCCTGACTGCCCTTTCACTGACCCCCCCCCTCCCCGCCAGTCAGGTCCTTTCCAGAACAGATTCTATGTGATGTCATCTGCACAGAGCCGGTGGGAGGGTGACATCTCTGCTCTATAAATGTCACACTGTTCATGCTTCCCAGGTCTGGGGCAGCATGTCATAACATGGGCTCACATTGAGCTTGCTGCCAACTAAATTCTGTTAACTCCATATTCCCTATTTTACATTTATATAGTTGGTTTTTTAGCCCAACTACAGGATTTTCTTCACTCGTGTCCCTGGTAGATCTTATCTTCTTAGCATCAGACAAATTTTCCAACCAGAAGAGATCTTTTTAGATCTTTGTTCCCTCACATAATCTTGCCCTTTACAGCTTCGTAATTTATAAGCCTGTCTTCCAAAACTTCACCCTTATCAGTAATTAAAATATGTGTGAAGAGATTAGGCCAAAGGCCTAGCCTCATAGCCACTAGACACTTACCTCTGCAGAGACACTGACCCAAAAGCTAGCGTTCTCTGAGTTTCATTGTCCAGCCAGTTATTGATTTACATAATTGTGTAGTTGTCTACACGGTTTTTTTTTAATCGTCCACAAAGATGTCCAAAGAGATTAGCTATATGTATTATGGAGATTCAGGGACAGTGTCTACAGAACCCTCTCATTCCACCTTAATACACTTCAAAACTCAACTGAAAGCTTCAAACAGCCAAATTCAAATTTCATGACCAGCTGTAGCACCTTAATTCCTAGCTACACGGAGCACAGAGGTTGGCAAACACCACCCCCTTACTTAGGGAAAACCTGATACATGAAAATCTAAACTTACAAAATCATGTTGAAGGTTAGGGCATGGTTAAATGAACTGCAGTTGGCCCACTGAATAGCATGTTATACAACTGTCTTCAATGGTATTTTTGAAGAGTTTACAATAACATGGAAAAGTTTTATGTAATCATGATGAGTTTAAAAAGCAAGAGGCAGAATTGTATAGATGGTATGATCATAATAGCTTCAAACAAGAAGCAAAGAACTACACATAAGAAATATACTAGAAGTGAAAATTCTAAAACGTTAGATATTAGTGCATGGAGTTTTTTTTTCATCCTTTTGTTTCTTTATAATTCCCCAAATTGTGCATGGTGTCATCCCAGTAAACTTGACAGGCAAGAGTGTGGGGACATTTTCCCCAAGAGTAAGTTTACCAAGAATATGTTCTTTGCATGAAGAATGGTGAACCTGAGTTATTTGGTTACCAAGAGAGAAGGGTCAGGCTCCCTGGCATCTGGCCCCAAAGCACATGTACACAGCCTCGCCTGCCTCCTGTGGAGTGGTGCCCACTGTGACATGCATGCAAGGCCCACCTCCCCAGCAGAGTGGCAGTGCTGCCTGTGCTGCTGCTGCCAAAGGACCTTTGGAGTGGGCTGGTCTGGGTGCACTGTGCCCTTGGGAAGCAGGGCAACCCTCCCTCTAAGTGGAGTGGGCAGATGCCGACTGGTACCATGTGGCCCCAAGCAAGCTACTCAACCCGCCTCAGGCTAGCTCCTTCCCCTCATAATAACAGGCTGTACTTCATGGGGCCATGTGGACACAAATCAAATGATGTGTGCAATACTCAGCCTGCGTCAGGCATCCAGAGTGCACTCAGTAAGTAGTAGCCATATTTTACCTTGATTCTTTTTTTTTTTTTTTTTTTTTTTTTTTTTTTTTTTTTTTTTTTTTTTTTTTTTTTTTTTTTTTTTTTTTTTTTTTTTATTTTATTTTTTTAGTTGTTGATGGATTCTTATTTTACTCATTTATAATTTGTATGTGGTGCTGAGGATCGAACCCAGGGCCTCACGCATGCTAGGCAAGCGCTCTACCACTGAGCCACAGCCCCAGCCCCACCTTGATTCTTAATAGGTTCTCAGAAACCAGAAGTTCCACCACTAACAATCAACTGGAATGGTCGACCATGCTTCCATTTCTGTTCTAAGATACAAGTTAAAGGAGTGAAGACCAGTGGGAGCCAGTGGGAAAACCATTATTTGAACCAACTTGTCAGAAGAGGTTGATGAGAAAGTTCTGGGTTTGTATGGGATGGGGGCGGGTGGCTAATTCAAAAAGAAACCAGAATAGGGAGCCCCTTTAAATTTTGACACTTTTCAACTTGTCCAAAGGTTAATTCTAGTGCTGAGGTGATACATGAGATGTGATATTCAAAATATTTAATAGTTAGCTGGGTGCAGTGGCACACTCCTGTAATTCCAGTGGCTGGGAGTCTCAGGCAGGAGGATCATGAGTTCAAAGCCAGCCTCAGCAACTTAGTGAGGCCCTAAGCAACTCAGCAAGACATTGTCTTTAAATAAAATATAAAAAAGGGCTGAGGATGTGGCTCAGTGGTTAAGCGCCCCTGGGTTCAATCCCGAGTATCAAATATATATATATATATATACATATATATATATATTTTTTTTTCCAATAGTTGGTAAGTTTGGAGACCACCAATCAGAATAAACATTGGCAGTGACCAGTCAGAATAGGTAACAGCTGTGAGCACCCATCACCCCTACAAAGACTAGAAAGCAGGGCCCGCCTTCCTAGGAGTGAGCCTGCAGAGGTCCACCAGTGACATCCACACCCAGGCATGGGAGACAGTGGCCAAGAGGCCTGCCCTGGCAGTCAGCTGCGGAGGAGAGAGGCCTTGGTCCCACAGCCATCCCAACCCTCTTATCTTTGCCTCCTTCTCTTCCAGGATATTCTGTTTGCCCTTTCCTGCCCCTCACACCTGACCAGGTCCCCTTGTTTTGGAGGTGAAGGCATCAGGAACTAGCAAGCCATTCCCTGCTCTCTCCCTTCTACACCTTTCCTCCTCTGCTTTTCAGAAGACATTGCCAGTAGATTTTCTGGCACCTGGGGCATTCAGGATATGTATGAAGACTTTTTTTTTTTTGCAGTATCTTCTATACACAATTAATGTTATCAGACTCATAGGCCCAAGGCCTGACTCAGGGAGTCCCAATAAACCAGGTCTTTCTGGCCACTCATGCAAAAAAAAAAAAAAAAAAAAAATAAGGTGAAAAGCGGGAAAAGAACTTTAATCAAAATGGCCATATTGGGAAGGCAAAGTGAGATCCAGCATCTCAGCCCTGTCTTCCAGCGACAGCTACTAACAGGAGCTTTAGGTTTAATGAGAGGAAGAATGGGTACAGGGAGAGAGGTCTGCATCCATTGGCAGTCCTGATCAAACTGTGATTTGTGTGACCATTATTCCAGTCCTAGTCCTGTGAGATGGCTCCAGAAAAGTCTTTATCACTTGAGGAGTAATTTCCACCTGTTGCTCAGGATGTTTATCTATCAGACCCGTGATCGTGGCAGGAGGCAATGCCATTCTCAGGGATGATTGCTTCTGCTTAGGGAGGCAGTCTTATCATGGATGATTTCCTGGAAGGCATAGGACTGCGACCAAAGACTTCTAGGCTCCACTCTGTGGGCCTGAAACAGGATGCTGCCAATCTTGATCATCGAATGTCCCTACAAGTCTTGGTCTCAGGCAAAATATGTTAGGGGCACTTAGGAAAAGTTTATATTGGTAGTTTTTAGATGAACCTTCCTTACATGATTAACACACATGCAGAGCAGAGCAGGAATCTGAAGACAGATACAGAAGAAAGGTGGAGATGCCAAACTTTATCCTGCTTTTAGTTACCCACTGGGCATCTGCAGGCCTAAGTTGAGTTCGTGCTTAGGGCAAAGGCAGCTTCTCTTCTGCTAGTGGGGATGTGGCAGTACATCCCCCATTCCCAGTAAGGAAGTTGTGAACTGAGGTCTCCTGGGGGATGAATTTTTCCCATTTTGAATCTCTGTGCCTTCCTAGTGTGGAATTCTCATCCAAGTCCTGTGAAGGAGAGTGAGCCAGGAGTACAGAATGACCCGCCTCGCCCGGCTTCATGGTCCTAAAAAACCAGTGGTATGATGTACAAAGGTGGTTTCCAGTATCCTATGAGCTGAGCTAAGAGGAGCCCAAAGCCAAAAGGACTGAGTCACGGCCCTGTTTCTGTGTGGCCTTTTGTCCTAGCTGTGTCCTGGGGTCACCAGCTGCCCTCTCAACCCTAACCTCAACTCAACAACTTGCGGGTTGTTGAGTTGAGTCATCATGCGGGTCTGAAGCTGGTGTGGGGTGTGGGCAGCCCATGCTTCTGTAGCTGCAGATGGGCATCTTCATTTGACCCTGAACTAGTTCCTGGAACTCTGGAACTCACAGTGCTACACCTTGGGTTCTTTCCCACCCATGATAACTCTGGATCCTCATACCAACCCTCCGGGGAGGCAGGTCAGGTTAATGATTGTCTTCCCTGTGTAGAGGAAGACTAGGGAGCTCCTGAGCCTGACGTTGGGGAGCTCACCTAAGGCCCCACTGCTAAGCTGGGACTGAACCTGGCCTCTGAGGACCTGGGAGAACAGCTGATGGACTCCCTGGGCCACAGAACTTGGGAGCTTTCCTAGTATCCTCTGTGAGGAAAGAAAGGCAGAGTCACAGACTGGAGGGATTGGCCTCTGCCCTTCCCGTGAAGGAACTTGGAGCACAGAGCAGTTCCCTGACCTTCCCCTCCCTCACTCATCAGAGATAGAGCTAGGATAGAAAATTGCCATCCCTGTGTCCTGGGCCCTCCTCCTGTCTGTGGTTCCCTGCACGGTCTCCTGTGGGCCTCCTGCACTGCTGTCTGTGTTAGCAACATAGATTCCTACCGCGGGGCCCAGCGCTCCCTGCCCCAGCATGCAGCCAGATGGCAGAGGCCACCAGCAAGAGTATTCCTTTGAGCAGAACAATGCTTCATATTTGCTTTTAAACTCTATTTTTAAAAACAACATTACTGAGCTATAACTAGTATACCATACAACTCTCACATTCAAAGAGTATAATTCAGTGACTTCTATTATATTCAGAGTTGTACATCCATCATCAGAATTCATTTTAGAACATTTCGTCACCCCCAAAGGTAACCTGGCTCCCCTGTCACCTCCCTCCCAAAGACTCTCATCCCCTCAACCCTTGGCAACCACTGATCTTTCTTATGGATTTGCCTATTCAGGATAGTTCTTATAAACAGAATCATACACTATATAGTCCTTTGTGGCTGGCTTCTTCCACTCTGCATAATATTCTCAAGATTTATCCATGTGATAGAATCAGGTGCAAGTACTCCATTTCTCTTTATTACTGAGTAATATTCCATAGCAGGCACATACCATTTTTGCTTATCCATTCATCCATTGATGGATGTGGTATTGTTTCTACCTTTTGTTTAATGTTGCTATGAATATTCCTGTACAGCTTTTATGTAGACATATATTTTCCTTTCTCTGGGGATATAGCTGGGAGTGGAATTATTGAGTCTTAAGGTACTGTTTGAGGAGCTACCTGTTTTCCAAAGTGACTGCACCATTTCACATTCCCATCAGCAATGTATGAAGGTTCATTTTCTTTATATTCTAACACTTGTTGTTTTTGTATTTCTTTTGTTTCAAATTCTACTTATTCTAGTGAGTGTGGAGTGGTATTTCACTATGGGTGTTTTTTGTATTTGTTTTGAGCGCACGCACGCGTGTGTTTTTATTGGAGATTGAAGCCAGAGACGCTCTATTACTGCAGTACATCCTCGGCCTTTCTTATTTTTTATTTTGAGACAGGGTCTCTCCAAGTTGCCCAGGTTGGCCTGGAGCTTTTGATCCTCCTGCTTTGGTCTCCCAAATTTCTGGGATTATAGGTGTGCACCATCACACCTGGCTCACTGTGATTTTGGTTTGTGTTCACCTGATGGCAAGTGATGGTGAGCATCTTTTCATGGCCATTTGTATATCTTCTTTGTATATCTTCAGATCCTTTGCCTGTTTTAAAATTTTTTGATTGAATTGGAAAGGGTCTGTATGTATTCTAAATGCAGGCTCTTGCCCAGCACAGTGGCATACACCTATAATCCCAGTGGCTCTGGAGGCTGAGGCAGGAGGATTGCAAGTTCAAAGCCAGCCTCAGCAACTTAGCGAGGCCATAGGCAACTCAGTGAGACCCTGTCTCTACATAAAATACAAAACAGGACTGGGGATGTGGCTCAGTGGTTGAGTGCCCCTGAGTTCAATCCCCAGTGCTAAAAAAAAAGTCAGAAATAGATTATCTGAATACACTTACATCTGTTAAAGAAATCATATATACAGTTTTAAATCTTTCTCAAAAAAAAAACCCACCAAACTCCAGACACATTTTACAGATAAATTCTACCATATATTTTAAAAAGAAATAATACTAGTTCTACAAGTTCTTTCAAAAAATTAAAGGGAGTACTTCTTAACTCATTCTAACCATCCCTGGAATAATAAAACCCACAAAAGACAGTATAAGAAAGCAAGAGATCAATATCTCCCGTTAACATGGATGCAAGAATGTTGAACAAAATTTTATTTGTTTTTTGTAATGTTTTCTTATTAATTATTTTTTACACAAATGGAGCACAACTTTTAATTTCTCTGGTTGTACATGATGTAGAGTCACACCATTCATGCAATCATACTCATACATAGGAGTAATAATGTCCATCTCACTTCACCATCTCCCCCCCACAAACCCCCTCCCATCTCCTCACTCCCCTCTGCTCAATCCAAAGGTCCTCCATTCTTTCCTTGCCCTCCCCCCATTATGGATCAGTATCTATTTATCAGAGAAAACATTTGGCCTTTGGTTTTTTTGGGGATTGGCTTACTTCACTTAGCATGATATTCTCTAACTCCATACATTTACCCATAAATGCCATGATTTCATTCCTCTTTAAGGCTGAGTAATATTCCATTGTGTATATATACCACAGTTTCTCTATCCATTCATCTATTGAAGGGCATCTAGGCTGTTTCCACAGTTTAGCTATTGTGAATTGAGTTGCTACAAACATTGAGGTGGCTGCATCACTGTAGCGTGCTGATTATAAGTCATTTGGGTGTACACTGAGGAATGGGATAGCTGGGTCAAATGGTGTGAACAAAATTTTAGCAAATTAAATTCAACAATATGCAAAAAGGATAATACATATTGACCAATATGCAGGTTTGGAATGCAAGTTTGATCTAATATTTGAAGATCAATGTTATACCATTTCGGGAAATGGTCTAGTAACTTCTTTAGAAGTTAAACTTACCTCTGCCTATGATCCAAACATTTTATTTCTATGTATGAAAGCATATGTCCATGCAAGGATTTGTACACAAATGCTCACAGCAGCTTTTTTTCTCATAGTCAAAGCCTATAAGCGCTCTAAATGTCCATCAACATTCAAATCAACAAACTAGTGTATCCAGACAATAGAATGAATATAATACAAGGTAGTGAACCACTCAACATGATAAAATATAATTGAATCTGAAGATAATTATGCTGAGTGAAAGAAGACAGAAAGACATAAATATGGAGTAAATACATAAGTTTCCATTTATATAAAATTCTGGAAAATACAAACCAATTTATAGTAATAGAGAACAAGTTAGTGGTTGCCTAGGGATGAGGAGATTACAGAGAGGCATGAGGCAACTTTTGGGGGTGATGGATATGTTCATTATTTTGATTGGTGATGGTTTCACAGATGTGTATATATATCAAAACATTTCAAAATTATATACATTGAATAGGTTTTTTAGTTATACCTCAACAAAGTTGTTTTAAAATAAAGGTATTTATTCAATCACCAAGAGCTTGAGTACCAGCTACGGTGAAGCTACTGGAAATACAGGCAGAAATACAAAACTCTAGACAAGACCCTGCCCTCGCAGAGTTGGTATCTAGGTGGGAGCTTACATAGATGGCAGTTGGTTGACCGCGCCAGGGTTTGCCCACACGGCTCTTGAGTTTCCTCCCATCCAGAAGTACGGGAGGACTGGCAACGCAGCTGGGCACAGGGCTGCCTGGAGCAGGAGCCCACCACAGGAGGTTTGCTCCTTCTCCCTGGATGTGCCCTTTAGGCATCTTATCACCACCCAAGCTACCTGACCCAGCAGGGAGTGGCCATGCCTGGCGTTCCCCCTTTTGCCCTTGAACAGAACAGTCACGCCACAGAGCCCTGCTGAGCAGAGAAGGCCACACTGTGTGGTACAGATGGAAGGGGCTGAGGAGAGAGGGGAAGCCAGGGGTGGAGAGACTGGAGCCTGCTGCTGGAGAGTTTTCAGTGCTTTGGGGCTTGACTGTAGCCCTGTCCCTGATCTCCATTAAATACCCCAGGTGGAGTCCCTTTATGTCTTCAATTTCTTTGAGCGGCCTCTGTTATTGCAACCAAGGAGAGTTTTGACTCCACTTCATTCCCTTGGGTGGGCTCTGCCTTCAGAAATCACTTCGTTATCTTTGGCCTCACACCTGGGTCTTCGGAGCAGTGGCCATAGCCCCTCAGAGGGCAGGGACAATGTCCCCTGTGGGAGAGGAGGAGGGTTGGGTAGCTTTATCATGGAAGATGGGTGAAGGCAGGCCAGGGTGACACCCTGCGGGGCCCCCTGGAAGCCAGGAGTGGGAAGGCACTGGGAGGAACCTGAGTGGGGTGGGTGCTCAGGGGGTGAAGAGGTGGTTCCAGGCAGACCTGTGGGAGCCGGAGGCCCTGTGTGAGGGAGCAGGCGGGGCAGCGGCAGGCAGGATTCTCTCTCCTGCCTCTCTCATCTCCTTGTTTCCCTTTCTGAGCCTCCTTGCTCACAGCACTCATGGAAGACCAGAAGCACACAGTACTAAAAGAAGTTGCTCATTTGGGAACAAAACCCTGGCCTGAGGCTTAGACGATTTCTAGTCTTTTCTTTCCAACTCACCAAGCAGCTAAGAGCAAATACCCCCACGCCGTGCCTTGGTTTCCCCCTGTGGCAAGGAGAACAATAGCTGCTTTTCCTCTCCTCTGAGGGCACAGAAGCAGTGTTAGGACTTAAAACCACTAGACCAGAAGGACCAGCAGGCAGGTATGAGGGACCTGGGTTCCAGGCCTGCTCCCTAGTATTACCTGTGTGACCTTGAGTGAGCCACCCAACTCCATGAGGCTTAGCTTCCTCACTCACTCTTGGATGAAAGAGAATAGGTGTCTCCATCCCTCATGGGACCATGAGAAGATCAGCCAACAGGCAAGAACCCACTTAGAGATGTGCAACTGCGGGCCTGCGCAGGAGGGCCATGACCTAAGGAAGCTAGCCAGATGGTGCCTTCCAGGCCAGGCAAGGACTCCCTGCCGAGCCATCCACCGGAGGCCAAGAGCCCGAACTGCAAATGCCAGGCCCTGTAAGATCCGAGCAGCCTTCATCCCCCTGCATCCTCCACCTTCTCAAGGGAGGCGGTTGTTTACTTCATACCTTCAGATTGTGTTTAGGGGTGATGCCCGATGTGAAGCCTGCCGTCTTCCTCAGAGTGGTTCCAGATTATGTGGCTCGGCTCTCCTGGAGCTCACTGTGCTCTCAGTGAATTGGCCTGCCACCCTCGTGGTGAGTCCCCTGAGGGTGCCAGCAGACCAGGGCTTGACAGGTTGGTCAATAAAAGAGTGGCACCAGCAGAAAGCAAAATAGCAACTCATGGGGACTCTAACTAGAGCAGCATGGCTCTCGACCTGCGCCTGCGACCGCCAGGGCGGAACTGAGGAATCAGCCTGGACCAGAGAGACCTCCAAATGAGGAGGCTCAGAAGAGGAAACGGAAAGACACAAGTGGGGAGAGGAGAGGAGGAGAGGCAGGCGAGCGATCCAGGGGCCTGGTGACCCCCACACCCACCCCACAGTCGCCTCACACACTGCTCCTGGCCTCAAAAAACAACTTGCCTGATGTGGTGGTACAGCCTGGATTGGGCTTTGCAGAGAAAAGCAAAGGAGAGCAAAACAAAAACAAGTCTCATCAAGAATTCTGTTGCTCTTGGGGTTTTAACTTCAAATTAGTTTCCAGCCTGAACATTCTGTAGACCAAGCTGCCAAATGTAATTTTAGGTTTCCACACTTCTACCTGTGGTCTTGCGCCACGATAAACTTAAATTTGGAAAGACCTGGAAGCTAAGGAAGTCATTCAGTCACTGAAAATTAAATTCTATTCCCTGGGTGCAATGCACCAAGGCAGGACATTTTAGAGAGATTTCCAGAACAGGGGATGAAACAGAAAGTCTTTTCTGCTTACCCCTCAGCCAGAACAGCACACTACTTCCTGAAACTTTGTCCACATTGTATTCTTGTGATACTCAGCTTCCTTTTTGAACAGTCAATATTCTTCTGAGATGTGGCTCTCAATTAAGCAAACCAAATCTATCTGACTTTGTACTTATTGGATCCCTCAACAAGGGATGTTTGTTCACTTTACTAAACTGCTACAATGGACCTCCTACAGTTCCCCTTAAGCTTGTACACTTGAAGGGATCCAGGTTTTCCTCTACCCAGTGTAGCCTAGCTGTCCTGCAGTGTAGTCCTGCTGTGTGAAATGAGATTTCCTGAAGCCTGTCAGTTATCTACTTGCATTCAAGACCATCCAAGAAAGCGTTGGTTGCTCCAGCTTCACTTGGACTGATCTGAAGAGAGGGGAGCAATTTGGACAGAGGACACTGATTCTGAGCAGTGAGACCAAAAAGCCAGATCAGGGGGACCTGAGGTCCCTCACCAATGCTCTATCTTAAACTCTGCCACTGGTCTTTCCCCAAAGCCCAGATGAGGATGGCTAAGCCATATGTACATGTGAAACAACTCTAGTGAGTTACCAACCACACATCTGACCATTCACCCACTAAAACTTTACAGTTCAATGGCTTTTAGTGCATTAACAGTCATATACCATTACCACAATCAATTGAGGACATTTTCTTCAACCCAAAGAGAAATACCATACCTACTAACAATCACTCCCATTTACTTCTACCCTCCCCCAGCCCCAGCCCTAAGCTGATCACTTGTCTTCTTTCTCTCTGGACGTGACCATTCGGGACATTTCATATAGATTGAATCCTATGACATTAGTTAGCCCTTTGGGGATTGGCTTCTTTAATTTAGCATAATGTTTTAAGAATCATCCATGTGGTAGCCCGAGTCAGTACTTCATTCCTTTCTATGGCAAAGTACTATTCCATTGTATGAATGTATGTTGTGCTCAATCCACTCATCAGTTGATGGATATGTGGGTTGTTTCCATTTTTTGACTATTGTGAATAATGCTGCTGTGCACATTTATAGGCAAGTATTTGTGCGACCTATGTTTTCATTTCTCTTGGGTATGTACCTAGCGGTTGTCATAACTGCACAAATTTCCTGAGTTTTCCCTCAAGGGTCTCTATGTTTAAAAGAGGTTCTCCTTCTTATAGACTCTCAAATACATGAGAGTTTAAATAAAGACTGAATAAAGGCTCTGGTAAGTGCTATAATGAATGAACTTGCTTATCTTAGAGTTATCCAAATTTATCTGACATAAAACCTACTCAGCAAGTAACATCTCACAGTGATTTATAACACTTTAGGAAGACTAAGTTAGTCCAAGTTCTTCTTGTAAATGGTATTTTAGGAATTAATACCACGAACCCTGGAATCTGGTCCTCCTTATCAGAGTGGGATCCTTGAGGCCCCAAATCAGGGCTCCAGTTTCCCATCTGGGTAGTCCAGGTGTGCAGGACAGGAAAAGAGCAAACAGGAAAAGAGGAGGGGCCCTCCCCTTTTCCCCTTCACCTAAGCTGGACCCCCAAAGGGCTCGCCTCTACCTGCTTTGTCTGTATGAGATCAAGGACGTGACCCTACTGGCCAGATCTCTGATCTTGCCTCTCCAGGGCTTTTGCTTTTCAACTAGTAGAAAAGTGTCCACTGCATCCCTTTTCTAAAGTGGCACTTTCAAGTTGAGCTTTTGCATTTCGAACCCCCTCTAACCCCCTCACACACCTACTCTTTTTTTAAAATTTTATTATTATTATTTTTAGAGGATAATGTTTCATTTCTCTGGTTGTAAGTGATATAGAATCACAATATACATGCAGTCATACATAAAGTTAGGGCTATGATGACCATCATATTCCACCACCTTTACTGTCCCCATGCCCCCTGCCCCATTACACCCCTGTGAACAGAGATCCTCCATTGTTCCCATGACCTTCCCCACATTATGGATCAGCATCCACTTATCAACGAGTACATTCGGCATTTGGTTTTCTGAGATTGGCTTACTTCACTTAGCATGATATTCTCCAACTCCATCCATTTACCTGCAAATGCCATAATTTTATTCTCTCTTATTGCTGAGTAATATTCCATTGTGTATATATACCACAGTTTCTTTATCCAGT